>JAAFCE010004209.1:19240981-19266287 GCA_013389805.1 Trigoniulus corallinus | reverse complement strand
GAGAGACAGGCGGAGGGAGAGAGAGACAGGCGGAGGGAGAGAGAGACAGGCGGAGGGAGAGAGACAGGCGGAGGGAGAGAGACAGGCGGAGGGAGAGAGACAGGCGGAGGGAGAGAGGCAGGCGGAGGGAGAGAGACAGGCGGAGGGAGAGAGGCAGGCGGAGGAAGAGAGGGAGAGAGGCAGGCGGAGGGAGAGACACTGATAGGCCAACGCTATAATAAACGCCTCCTTGATACTGACAGTCGGCGAACTGCACAACATTCTACCTTCTTTTCTTGACTATGGCAAGGCCAGCAACCAACTGGCCAGCTCAAATCGGAAACACGCGGCTCATCTACCGGACATTTTTACACCGCAGGCTGCCGACCTGACAAGGGCGGAGACGAGCTCCTACATCTACAAAGTGTGTACCTATTAACAAAATCTGACTCATATGACTGAGAACAGCTGTCAACGGAATATAACCCAGATCAGGGGTGTGTGGAGGCCACCTTGTGAATTGCGGACTGCAGGGTGGTTTAGGCATTTCAACGGGCAACAAAAGCGTGAAGCACTATGTGGACAACCTGTAAATTGGGACGGGAGCGATATGGTCGCCTATAATGATGGCCATTCTCTTCTCGTTTTCTCTCTGTCTCCCCCCCCAGGGAGCAGCTGTATTGCGTTGGACACACCAGTTCTCGTCTGATCACTGAAGTTAAGCAACGCAACCCCAGCTAATATTAACATGGGTTGCCACTTGGAAAACCTCGGTACCATTAATACCCAAAAATCGTCGCATCAGCAAAGTGTCTGTGCAGTCTCTGCATTACAACTACGCAGTGGACGGGGCTCCATCGAATGAAATAGTAGGGATTTTGCAATTTCTCATAACGTGGTCATTTCGGGACGAAAGACGAGAAGTAAAAAGCCTTCTCGTCCTTCCTTCCCAGTCGTCTTCAATACAATAAGGACACGAAAATCATAAATAAAAGTGAGAAAGGAGGGCGATTATTTGTGATTTTCTCGTCCTTATTTTATTGAAGACGACTGGGAAGGTTGAGAAGGCTTTTTACTTCTCGTCTTTCGTCCCGAAATGCCCGCGTTCCGAGAAATCGCAAAATCCCTAGTGATCATGTCCAAAAATTCAAAATAAGCGGTTGTCGTTTAGTTGGGCCTCCTAAATTAACTTATGTTGTTTCCCTGTTATCATTTACTTAATTAACGATGCTCACAGATTGATGTTAACCTTGCAAAAAGAAGCCTATCAAAATAGAAGGGGGAAGAAGTTGGTGCCAATTTAACTGTGACCTTTCTTAGGTGACCGGATAAAAAACAGCCCAGCCATTAATTAAACCTTTTCCATTAACTAAATACGTTTTAAGATGAAGCCCAATTCCTGAAAAAGACCAATGGTAAAGGGCTCACTGGAAGGAAATTCTGTTTTGACTTTTCTGTTTTTTTGCATAAATCCTTTTTTTTTTTAAAAAAAAAATCCCTAATTACGATTTAACAAGGCAGAAAAGTAAAACGTATCATGACATCAGAGACCTAGGAAACTCCATTAATTTTACCGACAACCAACATTGGACCCAAAACAGTCAATAATATCGTAATAAGGAGACAGAATAAAAAAACAAATCTACTTATTTTCTAAGAAGTTCATATGATGGATGCACAAACCTGGGTAATCTTATATCGAGACGAAATAGCAATAATAACATTTGCTCCCTCCTGAACTGCCTCCTTTTAAAGAGGTAGAAAGTGCACATCTCTCAGCTGCATCCTGTTGAACATCAACATTCCTAACAGTTTGTCCCGCCAACAGTAAGGTCGTCGTCTTTTCGTTTCGTTGGTGTTTTAGGGCCCTTTAACTACAACAGCCATTAGAGCTATGTCCACGCGTAGTAACGCAGAGTCTGCACAGACACTATGCTGTTACGACGATTTTTTTGGGGGGGATATTAGCGTTACCTTGTTTTCGCAAGCGGCCAGCAATGTTAATATTAACTGGGGTTACGCTTAACTTCAGTGATCGAATGAGAGCTGGTGTGTCCAGCCGCTCCCTTCCCCGTTGTAGCCCGGGAGGCGAGCAAGGTCATTAGAGCCCAGTCCACTGCATAATTCGAATGCACAGACTGCAGACGCTACACTAATGCGCCGATTTTTGGGTATTAGCAGCACCCAGTTTTCCCAAGCGGCCACCCATGTCAGTACTAGTTGGAAATGGGTTGCTTAACTTCAACGATCAGACGAGTTCGGTTGATTTGTTGGTGTTCTAGGGCCCTTCAACTACAAGGTCACTAGAGCCCTGCCCACTGCCTAGTTCTAATGCAGAAGATGCAGTTTTCCCAAACAGCCACCCATGTCAGTACTAACTGGGGGAGCGGCGAATTGCGTTGGACACACCAGTTCTCGTCTGATCACTGAAGTTAAGCAGCGCAACCCTAGCTAGTACTGACATGCGTGACCGCTTGGGAAAACTGGATACAGCTGATAAACAAAAATCGTCACATTAGTGTAGTGTCTGTGCAGTCTCGGAATAAGAACTATGCTGTGGACGGGGCTCTAATGACCTTGAAGTTGAAGGGCCCTAAAACACAAACAAAAAAAACTAACTGGGGTTGCATTGCTTAACTTCAGTGACCAGGCGAGGACTGGTGTGTCCAACGTAATAAGCTGCTCCCCGTTTGCTGAGTTGGTCTTACCCTGATGTTCCCTGTTGTTCGTTGTTATAGCCCGTACCCGTTTCGAAGGCCACTCTCTTCAATTTTTGTCTCAGTTTGTAAGCGTTCAATTAATTTCTTTGGTCTATTTTCCATGTTTTGGACTGTCTCGATGGCTCAGGGTCAGGTTGCAGGGTCGATCCGGACCGAGAGAGATTGCCTCTTTAGCAGGTGAGGGGGAGGCAAGCCCTAAGTCCATCTTCAATCAGACAACCCCCATGTGATATACGATATTCACCACTGTACTTAAAAGAACCCTTTCTTGGAGTAAAATCCATGTGGAGATGGGTATGAAATTCTCAAGAGTAGGACCTCGCCGTCTGGCGTCTACGACTACAATGGCTCCCTTGCCCGGGGAAGAAAATAAACCGACATAAGACGACGTTAAATAAGAAAGAGGTTGCAGCATGGGCGGCAAAAGACGTTGTTTTTTTGCTTTGGTGGTGTGTAAGGGCCTTTCAACTACAAGGTCATTAGAGCCCCGTCCACAGCATAGTTCTGATGCAAAGACTGCACAGACACTACACTAATGCGGCGATATTTGGGTATTAGCGATACCCAGTTTTCCCAAGCGGCCACCCATGTCAGTACTAGCTGGGGTTGCGCTGCTTAACTTCAGTGATCAGACGAGAACTGGTGTGCCCAACGCATTTCGCCGCTCCCGAAGGACCCTGAAACACCAACAACCCAAACATCAAATTTTCAAGATTGTTCGATGAAAAGAATTCCCCAGTACTCCCAAGCGGCCACCCATGGTAGTACTAGCTGGGGTTGCGTTGCTTAACTTCAGTGATCAGACGAGAACTGATGTAAAAATAAAACAACTCCTAACCTTTTTCCCCGCCTATGGCAGGGTCGGGTACCCATATTTTTGTCCTTCTGAATGGACATAGGGCGATATATTGGTCAGAGTATTTTCTGCAGCCGGTTGCCGGCCAAACTGCATCCCTACGCTTATTTATCGTCGGTTTAGTGTTCGTTGGGGAATACTACCGACGCCAAGGGGGAGCTCCTACACCTGGAAATTTTGCCTCATCTACCAGTTGCGTAGTAGAGAGGGTTTTTTTACGTCCAAGTGCCATTGTACACCCACACGGGACCTCGGTTTTACTTCTCATCAGAAAGAAGGCACACTCGCGGCCTCTCTCTAGGACGAGAACCGTATAACGTATAAAGCCGTATAACGTCTAATAGTCCGTACGTGTGTTTCTGGTTCCTTCCCGACCCTACCATAGGCGCCGCGAAAAAGGATTTGGAATGAATAATGGCTCCCTACATCAACGTGAAACAAGGACACATTGCGGGCTTGACATTTTTGAAAGAGGAAGACTTTTTTCATGAAATTTATCTTTCAAACCACAAAGCTACAGCGCCGTAGCTTCTTTTTTCCTAACGAGTTATTTATTTTGACAAAAACGCATCCCAGGCACGCCAACATGTCAAAAAGCACATTTAAATTTTGTCATTTGGGACTTCATCTGGTATGTTTACCATTATTGTTGTTTATTACCAGTATTTACTGCGTTGTATTAGTGAAGAAATTGGATGAAATCATCATCAACACACCTGTGACAGCGCCATGTCACACACATTTCGTACGGAAAATGCACCAAACTGACATTTAAGTGTACAGGAGACATGATTTGTTGCTGCACCGGCTTCGAAACGCATTCGATTAACGGCTTTAAAAACATAACATTTACAACTAGGAATAATTGGTATTACTAAGGCACGTATTCACCTCCCGAAAAAGTGAGCTAGGGCAAACTTCGGTAGATTACTAAGGCACGTATTTGACGTGGGGCCTACGTAGGAAAATTACAACTCTATGGTTTATAACGAAATGGCTTTGCAATATCCTGGAAGAGTTAGCTTCTGAATTTGCCCTACCAGGACCGGTCTTAGGGCAAGGCGACCGAGTTGTTGTTTGGTGGTGTTTTAGAGCCCTTCAACTACAAAGGTCATTAGAGCCCCGTCCACAGCATCGCTCTTATGCAGAGACTGCACAGACACTACTCTAAAGCGACGATTTTTGGGTATTAGCAGTACCCAGTTTTCCCAAGCGACCACCCATGTCAGTACTAGCTGGGGTTGAACTGCTTAACTTCAGTGATCAGACGAGAACTGGTGTGTCCAACGCAATTCGCCGCTCCCCAAAGCGACCGAGGCAACCGCCTTTGGCCCCGCGTTAGTGAATTGACGTGTGGGTAAAGACATTAAAGTACTGCATTGGTAAGCAATCAATTTGATAAATCTCCGCACTGGGGCCCCGCTATCGCCTGCTGCCTTGGGCCCCGCAAAATCTAGGACCGGCCCTGGCCCTAGCTCACTGTTTTTCGGGTGGTGGATACGTGCCTTAGTAATACCGAAATAATTTCATTACATTGAATCAATGTAGGGCGGTTGAAGTGGAGAAGAGCAAGTGGAGCCCTGTGCGATCAAATGATCCCAATAAAGTTGAAAGGGAAATTTTACAGGATAGTGATTAGGCCACAGGTGGCTTATGGGGCAAACAAACCTAGGAGGCTGCCAAGGGCGGCAAATTTCAGAGGTATTTCTGTGCCATGAAGTCTATCGGTCATTCCACATGTTCATAATCCTGGGGTTCCCAAACTTCTCTGATTGGTGGGGTCTTTTCTTAACGTTGGCTTTTTCGAGGCGCCTTGTAGTAGAGTCATAGCAATGCATTGGCAATGGGACAAATACCAAGGGAGTGAGGGGCACTTTGACAATTTAGAACTGCATTAAATTTAAGGGGGGGGGGCGATGAACGATATAATAATGCAAATATCGTCCTATCCCTGCAAATATATATCCAGCCTTATTATAGCAAAAACATTTTCAATTAAATTCAAAAATTTTAAAAGTTAGACCTCCTGCGACTAAACTACGTTCAATTGTTGGAGGGTCCCTGAGTTGCAGTTGGAAAAGGTAGTAGGTAACAAAAAAACATTTAATGAAATTGTATTTCCTTACCTTATAAGACCGAAATAACAGGTACAACTCCCGAGGTTTGGCGTCCATTGGTAAACCACTGACAAATAAGGTCCGAACCTGGAAAACAAAGAGCGCCACTGTTAGTAACAGGATATCCAAATGCCTATTTATTAAATACTCAGAACAGATGGTTAGGGCCTTCAGAACCCGCCAGAAAATCGCAAATAAGCGCCCCTCCCCGCAATTAGACCAACTGTTGAGACACCAAAACGCAGCACCGGTTTTGTAGCGGTGTCCTGGCAGCGCAGGCTCTGAAGGCCCACTTCCGCCCAGCCCTGATCATACTATCTCTAAAGTGCTGTAACACAACACTGTTCCTTTTTACTCATAAGAATCGGCTTTCTCTCAGCACAAGGGCAAAAAGGCTCGTGCACTTTGGCTCTTACTCAGATGGATCCTATTCATGCTCATGAAAATCACAATGTTAGGGAACCTGCCTCGGACGCTCTGTGGTTGGCCTTCAAGCACGAAAGCACACGGCAATCGCGTTCGTCCGTGTTTGTTTGTTTGTTGGTGTTTAAGGTCCCGTCAACTACAAGGTCATTAGAGACCCGTCCACTGCGTAGTTCTAATGCATATGCTGCACAGACACCACACCAATGCGACGATTATCGGGTATTAGCAGTACCCAGCTTTCCTGAGCGACCACCCATGTCAGTACTAACTGGGCTTGCGTTGCTTAACTTCAGTGATCAGACGAGAACTGGTGTGTCCAACGCAACTCGCCGCTCCCCGTTCGTCCGTGATTGCAGGTTCCATCCTGACTGAGGTGACTGGCCTCTTTTGAGAGAATAGTGAGGGCAGCCCCTGGAAGAAAAGCCCTGCAACCACTGCGTTGTAACATTTCCAGATATAGGAGCTCGTCCTTCCGGTGTCAGTAAACGAGATTGTCCCCCAGGCATTAAAATAAACTGGCCCATGTAGGGCCCAACGGGCTTTCCCTGGTAAGAAGTCATTACAATAACTACACAATAATAATAATAATAAGAATCATAAAACACTGTTCCAACATTATTCCAGGTGTAGGAGCTCGCCCCCTTGATTCGGTGGACTAAAAATGTCCCAACGAATCAACCTAGACCGGTTGCAGTATTAGGTCGGCAGTCGGCTGCTGCGAAAAAAAACCAGCCAATAGATACTGTAGATGGGACAAATGAGTAATCGACCCTGCCAGAATCTAGAAAAGGGCTAGAGATTTTATTTTGGTTTGTTGGTGTTTTAAGGCCCCTCAACTACAAGGTCATTAGAGCCCCGTCCACTGCGTAGTTCTACTGCAGAGACTGCACAGACACTACACTAATGCGATGATTTTTGGGTATTGACAGTATCCAGTTTTCCCAAGCAGCCACCCGTATCAGTACTAACTGGGGTTGCGTTGCTTAATTTCAGTGATCAGACGAGAACTGGTGTGTCTGACGCAATAAGTCACTCCAGGGAGCTAGAGATGATAAATTATGCAGTGTTGGGATCCTTGGGGGAAAGATGCGCTAAGGTGTGGTCGGGTTCAATTCCATCCTGCCCAAATCAGATAATAATACTGTATATACTGTACATATTTGGTAGATGGCAACATTTATTTTTCATTCGAAAGATGACATTTCGACAGAAAAGGAAAAGGAGAAGAAGGGATGAAAAGGAAGAGGATGAGAAAGGGCAACAGAAAGAAACACATCCTCAGAAACTTCTTAAGACATAAATCTTATTTCATTTCGATGTCTAAAGGAAGCAGTTTATCAGAACATTACAATTTTATGTACTCCCTCAAATAAGTCTCAACCTAACGAAAATCATCAGAAATTTCCTAGTAGGTTTATGGGTAAGGTCAAGGAGCAGAACAGGGTGCATACGGTAGGGAACTACATGTTAAAACTAAGAAAATCAGCAAAGGGCACTTAGGTAGACAGGAAAGATAGAGGCAGCCAAATGTTCAAGAGGGTCGTCATCATCATTATCATCGTACCCTTATCCCGCCTGCGGCAGGGTCGGGTCTGCCGGTTCTAGCCCTCCACTCCCGTCTATCTCCCACCAGGTCCCCTTCACCCCGCACACTGCCATATCCTTACGGACAACCTGTTCCCACGTCAACTTCGGTCTCTCCCTGCCTCGGGTGCTACCGACCACCTGCAGTCCTGGTATAGCCCTAACGAGCTCCTCGTCCCCTCTTCTCATTAAGTGTTGTTTGCTTGTTGGTGTTTTAGGGCCCTTCAACTATAAGGTCATTAGAGCCCCGTCCACTGTGTAGTTCTGATGCAGAGACTGCACAGACACTACACTGAAGCGACGATTTTTGGATACTAGAGGTACCCAGTTTTCCCAAGCAGCCACCCATGTCAGTACTAGCTGGGGATCAGACGAGAACCGGTGTGTCCAACACAATTTGCTGCTCCCTTCTCATTACGTATCCATACCACCTCAGCCTAGAGCAGGGGTGGCGAACCTATTTCAGCTGGCGTGCCAAAAATTTAAAAAGTTATATTTCTTTTGTCGTACTGACGTGCCAGATAGTAGGGTACCCTTACTTCCGGTTTGTTATAGGAAGGTGAAATTTCACCGATTGATTTAGTTTGGCTTTATGACCCGCCTCGGTGGCGCAGTGGGTAGCATGCTCGTCAACTCCGTCAGTAGTCCTAGATTCCATACTCGACCGAAGTGGGTTGATTTGTTTTTTTTGGGGGGGGGGGAAGGGGGCAGAGGTCCCAAGTGCGCCTCCCTTTGCAGGAAAAGCAGAACCAAGGTCCCGTGTGGTGAACGATGGCATTTGCACCTCAAAGAACCCTCTCTACTATGCAACGGGTAAATTTCCAGGTGCAGGAGCTCGACCCTGGTGTCGGTGGAATGCCCCAACGACCAGTAGATCAATGATAAATAAACGTGGAGGTTGCAGCTTTGGTTGGCGACCGGCAATTCAATATATCGCCCTTGTGTCCATTCAAAGGGACAAGATGGGTACCAGACCCTGCCACAGGTGGGAAAAGGGTTAGGAGTTGCAGATTGGTTTGATTATATAAAGTATACTGCAGGTTACCCTGTACATGCCACGTGCCAATAAAATTGTTCTGCGTGCCATCCCTGGCCTCAGTGCAGGATTTACCAATAGGCTAATTAGGCTGAAGGCTAGGGCTTCAACATTTAGCGGGCTTCAAAACTTAAGGGGTTCAAAAGGGCTTGAAAAGGGCCTCAAAATTGAAATAGCCTAGGGTCTCTCAATATCTAAATCCGGCACTGCCTGGCCTAGAGGGTATATTGGGTGAAATGAAAGATGAAGTTAAGAGATTGTTGTTGTTGTTTGTTGGTGTTTTAGGGCCCTTCAACTACAAAGGTCATTAGAGCCCCATCCACAGCATAGTTCTTATGCAGAGACTGCCCAGACACTACACTAATGCGACGATTTTTGGGTATTAGCAGTGCCCAGTTTTCCCAAGCAGCCACCCATGTCAGTACTAGCTGGGGTTGCACTGCTTAACTTCAGTGATTAGACGAGAACTGGTGTGTCCAACGCAATTCGCCGCTCCCGTTGAGAAGAGAGAGAGATGAGATGGTGGGGAACCAATCAAGATGAAAAAAAAGGAAAAAGAGCCCTTTAAGAGAGTCCCTTAGCCCAAACCACTGCTTCCATCTCGATTTTTTCCACTGTAGACTGCCAGAAAAGAGAAAGAGGCATAAAGTTTATTTATATGTGCATGACAGACGCACAGATTGCTTTCGCAAGGATATTTTTGTTTAATCAAGCCAGAAATCCCTAGTGATTTTTACAAACGTTGAAGCCAAACATATAAAGACCATCAGCATCAAACAACACAATACACACAGGAGGGGAAAAAAAAACAGGAAAAAAAAAACACGACAGCAACAACACAACAAACCCAAAGGTCCCTCTCCACTGTAATTACTGAAAGATAGGCACCAACTTCATATGTTGTAAATATATCTCTCTACACATACAGTACAGGGAAAATAAGAGTTTAATCCTCACGACTGGCAAACAACGCCATTTGTAAAGCCACCATCAATATTTTAAGACCTTTCATGTCTTCGCCAGGCTTAGGTACAAACATACATCAAGTGACAACAGGCGGCGCGCAATTGACGGCAATCAAATGAGCTAACTGCTTCGGCAGTGAGTCCTCTCGTATTAAAAGAAAACCACCTAAATTCCCCTCCACTCTTGGTCACCCCCTTCCAAAGAGAAGGGGGGAAAGGGCAGAAAGAGAGAAGAGGACGGAATTGGCATTTTCTCATCAAAAAGACCTTCATTATCTATTTTTGGAAAGTGCGCCGAGCATCCACCACGGTTTCAAGAGAAAGCTTCAAAGATTAAAAGGGCATCACACCAAATCAAAGGTAGGATGAGGAGGGGGTGTTAACTGTCAGTCTAGGTATCAAGGGAAGAACCTAAAGATTGACCAAATTTGGCCCTAAATGCTCTCTGACAATGCACCACCATCCCCGCCCCTTACAAAGTCTCAAAGATTTGGTAACCATGATACATCCCCGTTAAGAAAAGATTGATTGCACATTCTTAGCTTTAATGTTTGATAATCCTATTACGGATGCAAACATCCAGGCCGCACAGGGTCAATTTTAGTGCAGAGGGGGGGGGGGAAAAGGGGGCAAATCACAAAGTCAGAAGAGGAGGAGACACACAAGACCCACCAGAATACCAAATGAGTGGCATGTAGTGATTAAATATTGATGGAAAGAGTCTTTGGGGTTCTGCATAACGTTGAGTCAACGTGAGTTCAATTCTCAGCTGCGGAAACATCTTCGCTTGGGGCAGGGTCGGGTCTGGTCTCTTTCACTTATCTACCATCAGTTCCGAATTCTTCCTACCCACTATCACATATCCCGCTGTGCACACCCTGCTCCTATGTCTGTGCCTTGGTCTTCCTCTATACCGGATGCTACCAATAATCAGCATCCCAGCTCCTCTCCTCTCAAAATATGCTTATGCCACCTCAATCTATTTTCAACTTTTCTGCAATGTCCTTTCCACTCCCAAACCACCCCTGATACCCCACCTGCCCTTGACACCCCCACAAACATAGCATACACATCCCAGGAGTCTTCCGCTCATTGCCCAACAGAGCAAAGCCCCGGGTTAACCACAGTCTTGTAGAACTTCCACTAGAGCGTTATTGGGACCCTCTGACCCCCTTCTCCACCGCATCATCCTTTATTGAACCAATGAGCAACAATGAAAGGTTCTTGTTGCTCATTGGCGAAAGGTTCCTTACTACACTTTGAGTCACTGACCTAGGGTACTTAACTTCAACTACCTTTCTCATCACTTCGCGCCGCCACAGAGAACGTCGGCATCATTTCCGTTTCCGTCCTAATTAAAACTCCCATTTATGTTGCTCTTGTTACGTTCTCGGCCCCCGTCCCTGGAGCCACTAATGCTTCTTAATGTGATTGTATGCGAACGACATACTGAAAGTGGAGAGTACGCCAAAATTAGGCCTGCAAGGTCACCAAAGGGACATTACTGTTCCGAGTCCATCTTGGACCTCCATCTGCACATGCTTATGAAACGCCAAGCCACAGTTTCAATTGGACCACCATTTTCATCATCCCCACTATCATACCATTATTCCGCCTGTGGTAGGGTCGGGTCTGCGGGTTCTAGCCCTCCACTCCTGCCAACACCCCACCAGGTCTTCATCCACCTCGCACACTACCGTATCCATACGTACTACCTGCTTTCACGTCTGCTGTGGTCTTCCCCAACCCCAGGTGCTTCTAACTACCTGCATTCCCGTAATGGACTTGACGAGCTCCTCCTCTCCACTTCTCATTACATGTAATTGGGCCACCTTTTTAAAAGCGAAATTAATTGGGCACGATGATGTAAGCAAACTACCACCAAAAATATCAGTAGTCCATTTGGCTAATCGTTCCCAAGTGATTTGCAAAGGTCACAGTCTGCTATAACTCAGCCAGGTTTTTTCACAACTTTTCTATTGGTGGTCAATCTGGGCACACTTGCCCTAACCGAACCCACCACTTAGGATAAAGAGACCAAGATCAGATATTTATTTAGTAAACAGGTTAGTGGCCAAGCTAGAAATTCTTAGAGCCCTACTGGATAGGTCGAACTTTGAGGAAGGCTGCTTTAGGCAGTCAGATGACCATTTGGAGAAAGTGTTGCGGTGCATTTTGTAAACACTCAACAAAAACCAATATTTGTTCCTAAGAAAACTGGTGAGCGTATTCAACGTTGTGAGTTGACGATTGCGGAATTGATCCCAGCAGCTAAGGTAGATGACTCCTCTACCGCAGTGGTTCTCAAAGCGTGTTCCGCGGAACACTGGTGTTCCGTGATCAGAGTGCTGGGCAGTGAGGAAGAGCTACGTAAATAGAATGCGAGTAGCCGAGATGCACAGTTGTGGCACATGTGTGGCGTGTCGAGAGCTGACAGAATTAGGAATGAACATATTAGAGGTAGCCTGGGATGGTGGACATCGCCGAAAAAATGAGGGAGAATAGGCTGAGGTGGTATGGACCCGTCATGCGAAGAGGGGAAGAGGATCTCGTTAGGTTAATTCCAGGAGTGCAGGTGGTCGGTAGCACCAGGGGCAGGGGGTGACCAAAGCAGATGTGGAAACAGGTTGTCCGTAAGGATGTGACAGTGTGTGGGGTGGACGGGGAACTAAAGGAGAGATAGACGGGAGTGGAGGGCTAGAACCCGCAGACCCGACCCTGTCACAGGCTGGAAAAGGGTATGATGCTGTAGTAAGAACCAAGTGTAGAAGGTGTACAACCTGCTTTAGAGCTTATGTTGATTTGTAAGTGTTCCATGCTAGTAAAATGTCACAGTTTAGTGTTCCCCGACTTCAAAAAGATTGAGAACCACTGCTCTACCGGACTAGAGAGAAAGACCAGCCCTAGGTGCACCTTCCAGATGGGAAGTGAGGCCGGTGTCCTACACTTTATAGAGTGGGCATGCGATGATACACCACTGCCCTTAAAAGAGCCCTTTGTACATGGAGTAAAATATCTCGGGGTAAAAACTCCAGGTGGAGGAACTCGGCCTTTCCCTGTCGCCAGGGTAGGAAAAGCGCCCTCAACGACGAAAATAGGTTAATGTTCAATAAGCGAGGAGTATTAAATCGATAGTCGACTGAATAAAATGGCATTCAACAGTTCTCTCGTTTCCGGTTCCAATGCCACAGGCAATAAATCATTAACAACAGACGAAACGACAGTCTTGATGGGTGCCCGCTTTTGCCACATTGGGACGCGAGAGATCTGGTGGGCGGCATTTTTACGTAGCCGGCTGTCAACCTAATGCTGCAACCCCTATGCTTCTTGATCGTCGGCCTATTTTGGTTTTGGAGGCACTTTTCCTCCACCAGCACTCTTACACCTGGCAACCTTGTACCGATCTACAAGTCTATTTTACTCCATGTAGTAAGGGCTGTTATCCCGCCTCGGTGGTGCGCTGGGTAGCTTGCTTGGTAACTGCGTCAGTGGTTCTAGGCCCGATAGTGGAAGGTGGGTTGGTTTCTTTCGGGCGAGAGAGGTCCCGAGTGCGCCTTCCTTCGGATGAGAAGTAAAACCGAGCTCCCGTGTGGTGACGGTGGCAGAGGGCTGCGGAAAAATGGGTACTCGACCCTGCCATAGGTGGGAAAGGGGTCATGAACTAGCTGAGTCAGAACTAGCTGAACTAGCCATGTCAGAACTAGCTGAGTTTGCGCTGCTTAACTTCAGTGATCAGACGAGAACTGGTGTATCCAACGCAATTCGCCGCTCCCCGCACCGCAGTGTAGGCACCGGCTTTACTTCTCATCTCGCGTTGTTTGTTTGCTGGTGTTTTAGGGCCCTTCAACTTCAAAGTCATTACAGCCCCGTCAGCTGTGTAGTTCTAATGCAGAGACTGCACAAACACTACACTAATGCGACGATTTTTGGGTATTAGCAGTAACCAGTTTTCCCAAGCGCCACCCATGTCAGTACTAGCTGGGGTTGCGCTGCTTAGCTTCAGTGATCAGACGAGAACTGGTGTGTCCAACGCAATTCGCCGCTCCCTCTCACCTCGCGTGAGAGAAGCTATCACCCCGATCCAGGAACTACTGACGCAGTAGTTTAGCAGGAATCTGTACCACCTGGGCGGGTTAATCTTGACATTTCATGTAATAAAATGAAACAAGAGACAGGACGACCTAGGGAGGGGTGCAATTATGGGCACACTGAAAAATATGTGGAAAAGGAGGAGAGGAGTGTGCATTGAAAGTTCAAGTGTTCATTAAGCAGCAATTTCAAATCTGTCTCCAAAAGTTAGTCTCACATTCTGACGGAATTTCCACTCTGCGGTTCAGGAACAAAATTTTTCGAAATAATCAATTTAATCTATAGCTAGAAATGTAGAGTTGGGAAAGTAAGGAGTTACTTGTGGCAAGATTATTAATAATTCACAATATCCATTTTGAAAATGTGGTTGATACCTCGTTTATTATTTATTAGCTTAAACCGTAACAAGGACGAGGTGTACGTCATGTGTGTGTGTTTGAAGGATGGAATGGGGTGTGTGTGTGGGGGGGGGGAACTGAAGGTGTATTGGACGATATAACGGAGGAGAAGATGGATAAAAAAATTAGCACCTATGACGTAGGGCCATAAAAGCCCCATCACGTCGATGACACGTGGAAGTGACCAACGTCTAAAGGAGTAGCCATTGTTCACCACCAAGAAAGGAGAACATAAGACCCTAATGAAAACGTTGAGTGAAAAGTACCTTTTAAAAGCACCAACAAATGATCACAGGTTGATCAGAGAAGCAATCTAATGCACACATCCATCAGTGTCTATCACAATCCAAATAGGGCACATCTCTTTGGCTACTCCTCATAGATCCAAATTACCACTACACATTGACCCATCAGTTAATACTAAAGGAGGGAAAACTTAGGTGCCACGCCACAGCAGGCTGCTCACTATCTCTTTATTGCCTTCTGAGCCTCATCTGCCTTCTCTCCTTCCTCCCTCTGCCTGCCAAAACCATTCCTCTTTCTCTCTTTCCATCAACTCCAACATCTATATCCATAATTCGAGATTTCAGAAATGGTGTGACAAGCTAACTCCGGTTGAAAATAGATGGCGGTGGATACCTTCTCTTGTCAAAGATTTACTGAGCTTCTCCATGAACAATTTGTTCCGTCGTGATCACACAAGGCGCTTCTCGTCATTTATTGAAAGAGAGGAAGCCGCGAGTATTAAATAGATTATGTTGCTGCCCGAGTAGTCGATATTTCGGTCCCCCTCCCTGAAGAATAGCCCCCTTCCCTGCCCTTTCGAAAATGACACACAGAGTCTAGGCCAAACCACCACCATAAGTAGGAAAGCTGCACCCTTCAAACTGAACTTCAAGGAGGGGGATGAGGTTGGGTTGGGAAAACGAAAAGAGGAAGAAGAAAAAGAAATGGAGAGAGAGAGAGGGAAGGAGAGGGTTAGGGTAAGAAGATGGATCCACCAATAACCCTGAACGGAACCGAGAGAGAGAGAGGAAGTTAAATCTTTGGGGACCATGAGAGACAAATGGAGTCACCAACCATATGTGGCTTGGCAAAGAACAGGAAGATGAAAAACCCCTTTTCCTAGTAACGACCATGCGCTAAAGCCTCATAAATACGCAATTGCCACAAGTATCCAGATCCAAAAATTTTAAGCAATGCATCAATTTATTCGTGACACACATCCATTAGTCACCAGAAGAAGAATAAAGAAAAAATTATTTGTAGAAAACGCTAAAAAAAAGTTTAGTATCCGTCCCACGGTTGAATTGACAAGACCATCTTGAAAGCAAAGGAATGAATAGCTTTTCGCCCATCAAACAGCGGCATTATGACGTCAGCGGACCCGTTATGCCTGGCTGGGTGATGGGCTATCAAATGAGTGTTTAAATGTCGACATTGGGCACATAATGCGCCATCGATCACAAACCGCTCTCCAATCGAAAACAATTTTAAACCCCGGGTGACAACAAAGATGTTTTGCACGCACAGTCTTGTGTCTTATAGCACCCTCTAACATTACACGCTAGGTATTGTAACGTAGCCGGCTGCCGACCTAATGTATGGCAAGAAGACGGATGGAAGACCTAGATGGGTCCGGTGAGGGGATGCAGGTTGTCGGATGTACCCTGAGTAGGGGAAGACTTAGGCAGAAGTGGGAACAGGTCTTAAAGGACATGGATGTGTGCGGATTGGTCGGAAACTTGATGGGGTGAAGGCGAGAATGAAGAATCAATAGACCCCATCCTGCCACAGGCGGGATAAGGTGTGGTGGTTGTGGTGGTGGTGATGATGATGGTTGCCGATGTCGTTGGAGCACTTTTCCTCCACTGACGCCAGCAGGCGAGCTCCTATAAAGCAAATCCTAACCCTTTTCCCGCCTATGGCAGGGTCGGGTACCCATCTTGTCCCTCTGAATGGACACAAGGGTGATATATTGAACCGATATATCGTTGGTTTACCGTTTGTTGAGGAATTCCAGCTCGTCCACCTGGAAATTTTGTCAGCTAGCCGTTGCATAGCAGAGAGGGTTCTTGGATATCACACGGGGCCTCGGTTTCACTTCTCATCAGGAGGAAGGCGCACTCGGGGTATCTCTCACGCCCGAGAGAAGCCAACCCACTTCGGTCTAGTATCGAGCCTAGAACCATTAAGTTACCGAACACGTTACCCACTGCGCCACTGAGGCGGGATTGAAGACGAGTTCCTACATCTGGAAAATGCCCGCACTAGTTGAAGAGGACTGCATTTTAATCAGGGTATATGGACCTCGGAAGGTGAGTAGGGCCTATAGTCCATCACCGGTTATCCGCTGGTGTCCAAGAATGCAGAGCTGGGGAGAGCTTTTGCTGGGTCTTTTGTAGGAAAATACATTTTGTAATATAGAGGCCTGCGAGCGGGGCCTTAGTAAACGCGGGATCGGTTGTTTGTTTGTTTATTGGTGTTTTAGGGCCCTTCAACTACAAGGTTATTAGAGCCCCGTCCACTGTGCAGTTCTGATGCAGAGAATGCACAGACACTACACTAATGTGACGATTTTTGGATACTAGCGGTATCCAGTTTTCCCAAGCAGCCACCCATGTCAGTACTAACTGGGGTTGCTTTGCTTAACTTCAGTGATCAGACGAGAACTGGTGTGTCCAACGCAACTCGCCGCTCCGCGGGATCGAGTTCTGGTGAATGTGGTGAACCCGTTTCGCGCCGGCTCTGTAAGGATGTTACTTGATCTTCGCCCAAATTGCAACTTGGGTCCGTGAGTAAAGGGGAGAATTCGGTAAAGGTCCCTCACAGCTTATAAGCCCGACATCAAATAGCGAAATAAACCAAAATAAGCTGCTAATCAGCCAGTCGCCCATAGTCGATGCTACGATCACTTTGTATATTAAAAGACCTTTGTTAGCGGTCATAAAGGATTGGCGGGACATCAAGGATATATAGGAGGGGTGTGAGGGAAGAGGTCCCCTCCTCCTTCTTCTCTAACCAAAAAACACCACCAAAAAACAAAAATAGCAATAATAATAACCAAGAGAAATCAATAATTCCACGTAATAAGTATTTTATACAAAAAAAAAAGTTGCATTCGGCATACAAAGCAAGGATGTTTTTTGTCGGCATTGTTACAAAAAAAGATGAAAAAAGCGGGGGCTATTATGGCATACATCGAGTTCAGAGCGAAAATTTTCTCTTTTGTTAGCATCCTCTAAAAATGTCCCACCTGTCCCAGACTACAAAAAAAATTATCCCCAAGAACAATTCGTCTAAGACGTTTGTAAAGATTTGACTCAAAATTAATGACCTCACTTCAAAACATTACCTGTTTCCTCCTTGAAAAAGAGGTTAATATGGCGGATGAAGAAACGATTAGGGAAGAAAGGACCCCCCCTTCTGAATGAAGTGCACAAGACGAGCCCTAGGGCGCTCCCTTCCCAGCAAGGCTCACTTTCTCTTCCTGCAGATTCCCACAAAATTCGTCTTGTAACAGCATTTGTACAACCAGCATCTGGACGAGACATTTGCATACGAAAGGGTAAAAATAGGGAGGGGGGATAGGGGAGATGAACCCCCTTTTTTTTACCCCTTCTACACTTTATTCGCCTGGCTTGACAACAAATTTATCCAAATTACAGTAGTAGTTCCTCTAACCGCTAAACGATTTAAATATTCAAGTGATGTATCGCCACCGCCACCCAGTTTAATTTTTAATCGCCCTATTCTTTACACGCACCCCTCCACCTCAACGTAACATGCATCCGGAATTTCAATCGACAAAAATTAAGGAGAGAAATGGGCAGAGGGGAGAGGAGAAGGAGAATTGAAACCTTGCATTCTGAAGTTTTTCTCTCTCTCTGCTGAAATATGTTTTATTTTCGAGCCCAACTGAGTCGGCAAGGGGACCTAATCTCGTAATTGGACATCCTAGGAGGAGGAGGCACAACCTTCAAACACTGAACCTTATCTCTAACGATCTTAAAACGTCTTTATCCGACATTTCCGAAATCACTTATCATCCCTTAAAATATTGTCATCATTGTAATAATCCCTTGTTTAGAGCTTAAGAAGATGAGAAGGAAAAAATTACGTCATTCAGGTTCCATGGAATCACGGTTGATGACGTGCTTCTCTGCTTTTACGTTTACTTCCCTGGATACCACCAGCTGACCTCTCAGAAATGGGGATCCTTCCGGTCAGCAGTTAAATGCTGACCTTTACGTTTATTGTTACAGTTTACAGTTGCAGTAATGGTTTACCATCATCATTTCCAATCCATTTCCCGTCTATGGAAGGGTCATTCATGTCAGGGTCACCTACGACAGGGCAGGGTACCTATTTGTCCCATCGGAACGGGGAATACACGGGAGCGGCGAATTGCGTTGGACACACCAGTTCTCGTCTGATCACTGAAGTTAAGCAGCGCAACCCCAGCTAGTACTGACATGGGTGGCCGCTTGGGAAAACTGGGCGCTGCTAATACCCAAAAATCGTCGCATTAGTGTAGTGTCTGTGCAGTCTCTGCATAAGAACTATGCTGTGGACGGGGCTCTAATGACCTTGTAGTTGAAGGGCCCTAAAACACCAACAAGCAACAACAACAACAACGGGGAATACATATGTAAGTGATCTTTTGGATGGTACTTTAAGGGAGCCAACTGGCGACTTAATGCTTCAGCTCCCTACTTCAACGTCGACCTTATTTCTTCTTGGGAGAGGGGGGCCAATTTCATTGAATGCCGCCAGGGGCCGAGTTCCTGTGCCTGAAAATCTTGCATACAATCCGCACGATATTTCACTCCCTGTAGAAAGGGTTCTATCCAGGGCAGTAGTGACAACATGCACACGGGGTGCAGGATGGATCGTTTTCCGCAGAGCAATGATATCGTGCCACGACATCTTCCGAAGGAAAGCGCGGTCTTGGGACCTCTCGCCCTCCTGAAAGAAGTCACTAGGATCGAACCTGCAACCACGTACACAGGAACCAAATATGCTACTTGCATGTCACAGAGGTGGGCTTAGAAATGGTTGATATCACAACTTGGAAATAATCCCCTGTACGGCTATATTCCGCCTAGGTAGTTCAGTTGGTACCCTACTGTAGTTGCAGGCTCGATCTTGGTCGAGGAGAGTGCCTCTTTGAAAGGGTGAGGAAGTAAGAGAGGAACAGGAAATCCCTGCCGTCCACCAGCGAGCCTCAGAAGCGCTGACGTAGGGTACATTACTCCTCACGTCAAGGAAGAGCAGTATACCCGAGTGTTTTCTTTCACTCTCACCCCAAAGGTAGTGGTCGAGGCAGGGCCGGCAGGAGGGTGCTTGCGGAACCTTGGGGGAGAATTCTTTTCATCGAACAATCTTGAAAATTTGATGTTTGGGTTGTTGGTGTTTCAGGGTCCTTCGGGAGCGGCGAATTGCGTTGGGCACACCAGTTCTCGTCTGATCACTGAAGTTAAGCAGCGCAACCCCAGCTAGTACTGACATGGGTGGCCGCTTGGGAAAACTGGGTACCGTTAATACCCAAATATCGCCGCATTAGTGTAGTGTCCATGCAGTCTTTGCATCAGAACTATGCTGTGGACGGGGCTCTAACGACCTTGTAGTTGAAGGGCCCTAAAACACCAACAAAGAACAACAGGGTCCATCAACTACAATGGTCATTAGAGCCCCGTCCACTGAGTAGTTCGAATGCCGAGTCCGCACAGACACTACGCTAATGGGGCGATTTTTGGGTCTTAGCAGTACACAGTGTTCCCAAGCGGTCACCCATGCTCCTTGGAAATTTGAAGTATTGGGCCTGAGTCTGAGGCCTTGGAGGGTGACTGACCCTACACATTATCGTTGCCATCTCTTCACAAGGAAAGAAGGTGAGCTTCCGGGAAGGGAGGGATGGGGGACTGAAAATTCAGAGTGTCCTATGATCTTATAAACGACACTGTGCACACCATCAATGATTACCAGGCCCGAGGGCAGACCACATTGGGTAGCAGTTAAGGATATATTAAAAGCCACTGTATCGAACAATCATAGCACTCGAGTCGCCCATAAAAATGTTTAGTGAAGAAGGGAGGAGGGGGTCGTCCATTAAAGATTTTACCTTCTACTTCAGGCAGTAGTAATATAACGGGGCTGCATTCAACTGCTTGCAGATACAAGCAAACAAAACACGTCTGTTGCAGTAAATGCTCTATCTAGCAGAAATCTCTTATGACGACGAGATCATTTTGTGGGTCGAGGCAAATGAAAGGAGGGTAGGGGTGGGGGGAGAGTGCAGCGAACACGACGACGTTGTCGACGGACCCACAACTAAACGCTAGGTCTAAGAGATGCGAAAAAGCAACGCTTTACAAATTTTAATGACGGGAATAAACTGCATTACGAAATGCTCATAAGAGAGAGCTTCATCGGGTGTTAATAGAGCGCCTCAACTTAATTGGGAGTGAGATACGATGTGAAAACAAAATTTCTCCCCCGTCCCACACCTTTCCAAGCCTCCAAGGCTAATTATTCCAATGATGGATACATACGGCGCGGCGTAGAAAAGCCTCGCAACACACACCAAACCCCTCCAATTCAGACAGTGCCTTGATGAATTAGACGCTTCCGTAATACTGTAATATTTTTAAAATATTGACAATAACGAAAACCGCTTGATGACACAGTTGCCGTTGGAGGGAGGCAGGGAACAGAGGCAAGAGTGGAAGGGTGCCCACAGGATATGGGAGGTGTAGAGGATAAGTTGTCACATTTATCTTAAGCAATTCCAGAAGTTATGGCGTACGAGCTAAGTGGTAGGAGAGGGTTGTGCACTTTTTAGCTGAACCAAGTTTCAGTAAATCCGGGCTTGAAATCGACTAAAAGGTGAAGAAACGCCATACATACTCTGTGTTTGTGTGTTTTTTTTAGGGCCCATCGACTACAAAGTTCATTAGGGCCCACACATACTCCGCGGAAAGAGGAATTACCTACAAGGGTTCCATACAGGGATTCACACATAATATTGCAGGCGCGGTACCTTAGGGTCTTTCAACTACAGTGGCCATAAGAGCCCCGTCCACTGCGTAGTTCTAACCACGCTGTTATGACGACTTTTGGGCAGTGTTCTCAAGGGGCCAGCCACGCTAGCACTTCTTGGGGCTGCTCTGCTTAACTTCAGGGATCAGACGAGGACTGGTATGTCCAACACAATACAGCCGCTGCCACGCGGTACTCAGTATAGAGCACAGTCAAGATTTAGGAAAAATCAGAGCCTGGATGAGCTGAGATTATGAGAATATCAAATTCCATTTAGAAAAGCGTCAGTGATTCCAGGTTCAACTCTGGTCCTAGATGAGTGGTACAAGAATAGAGATAGAGAGGAGGAAATAGTGATAGAGAGAAGCTTCCTGGATAGGGAGTAATGCCGGGCTATAACATCTGCAGGCAAAACAGGTAAAATGCGTGCATCTCTCCGTATTTCCGGGTGTAGGAGCTCCCTCTTTGACGTCTATGGAAGAAATGTATTCAACAAATCAAAATAGGTCAGCGATAAATGAGCATAGAGATGCAGTATTAGGTCGACCGCGCGCCGGCTGGATCAAAATACCGCCAATAGCCCGCCGCATATGAAGCATATGGTGGAATTTGTTTGCTTTGTTGGTGTTTTAGGGCCCTTCAACTACAAGGTCATTAGAGCCCCGTCCACTGTGTAGTTCTGATGCAGCGACTGCACAAACTACACTAATGTGACGGTTTTCGGATACTAGCGGCACCCAGTTTTCCCAAGCGGCCACCCATGTCAGTACTAACTGGGGTCGCATTACTTAACTTCAATGATCAGACGAGAACTGGTGAGTCCAACGCAATTTGCCGCTCCCATTTGGTGTTTTCGGGCCTTTCAACTACAATGGTCATTAGAGCCCCGTCCACTATATAGTTGTAATGCAGGGTCTGCACAGGGGCGGCAAATTGCGTTGAACACACCAGTTCTCGTCCGATCACTGAAGTTAGGCAACGTAATCCCAGTTAGTACTGACATGGGTGGCCGTTTGGGAAAACTGGGTGTCGCTAGTATCCGAAAATCATCACATTAGTGTGACGACAAACAACAAACAAGGGTCTGCACAGACTGTAGACACTGTTCCCCTAGCGGTCATCCGCGCTAGTACTATGTGGGCTTGCGTTGCTTAACTTCAGGGATCAGACGAGAACTGATACGTCCAACGCAATACAGCCACTCCACCATAGGTGGAACAAGAGTTAGTGATGATGATCACTCAGAGACACGTGACTAAGTTGCAGGAGACCTTGAATGGATTAGCAAGGCAATATTACATTTTGTGAGGGTCATGTTGGATTTCAGGACTGTCAGAGCATGTTCTGGGCAGATGTGAAAGACACCACACTCCACCATGACTTTTCCCCATTACGTGATCCTAGAACGATGGTTGTGCACAAGTAAAATGCAGTGGTAGGTCTTAACAACTGCTTTTCTGTAATCACGGCACATTTGTGAAGTGTCATTTTTTTCTATCTCTCTTGCGATGACAACAAAAGAACAGGAAGAAGACTGCAATTAAAGGACTGGGAGATGTTGAGGACAAAAAAGTCCATTTTGGCAACCGTTTCTTATTATTATAGACGAACAATGGAAAATGGAAGGTTCTAGGGGCGGGCGGGCAGGCAGAGACAGGAGGAGAAGAGGTAACTTTTTTTTTATGGCATAAATGTTTGCTCTGAACACGATACATATTTATTGTGCCTACAAAAATCTCTCGTTCATCTCTCACCCACGCAGCTACTATGGTTCCTCCTATTCTCTTCTGATTTTCATCCGTTTGTTAATTCATTCAATATTGAGTGTAAACCAAATACATAACCCTCTCTTCTCCTTCATCGAGTTTGCAAGAAAGCAATGGAGAGAGTGGGGGAAAAAAAATTTGGTGTGGGTGTTCTGATCTCCATAATCTGGTCCTTCCTTTCCATTAGCATTGTAGAAAATAGTCGTTCATTTTCATGACAAAAGCTGCAGCTTTCCAATAGCAGAAAAGGACTAAAAAAAATGGAGATTTTCTGGCCTGCAGTAGGAGGAGGAAGAGGAGGAGTGCTGAAGAGAATCCAGACGACAAAGATTATAAGAAGAAATCACGATGGACCCTGAGGGCGGGACAACTGTGGGGATGAAAAAGGACAAGGGAATGGCAAGAAAAGCACGAAAAGACTGACCCTATCATTGGATAACATTTCTCAAGATGCATGCTTACACAGGCATGAAATAATGCAGGCGCCCCCTCCATCTTTCCCCTTCTCCAACAATGAATTCATCTCGGAAAAGGTCCCTACACCCCTTTCCCCGTTGGTCGGCAAACTTTCAAGGTTATATATATCTGCATATGTCTTAAGACCACCTCTTCATCATCATTCCTCTGACTGTACGCGCCTAGTCAAAGACATATTTCAAAAGGCAGATTTTTGCCTCTTGACAATCAACCACTGGATTCCAAAGGAGCAACCATCCAACAACATCTTCATAGTCACATACACAGGGTCCTTTTGAATCGCAATGTCCCCAAATAAGGATGTGACGTCATCGACAGTCCAATACCGTCATCAAGCTGACATCCAGTTCCCTCGAATGCTATAGCGTTTTGAATATGTAGTACGCGTCAGGCAAAAACCAATAATAAGATGGGACGTTGAAAAATAAGGGGGAACGGGGAAGGGACGGGGAAGAAGGGTACAAAGGAGAGAACCCACAAAGGGAAGGGTGAGTGATACTACGGTGGAGGAGAGGAGCATTTTGAGATGAAAGTCTCACACCCTGCCTGCTAAAAGCATTACCTTTCAGTGAGGAGGGGGAGAGCGAGACCACCACCGTCCTCCAATAATTCAGTAATGCATACCAGTTCCATGAAATATTTTTGCATATGCACACTTTAGCCAGATAGAAGGAATAAAAATGAGCTTCCGTAGTAGGTAGGACATGGGGGTGTCTCTACATTGTCGTCAGAGACTCAATCGATACGTCGGACAACAATCGCCATCACCACGCTCAACTGGGCAAAACATCACTATAGAAATAAGAGTACAACAATAATTTTGGGGAAAGAAGGAAGGTGAAGGGGACAAGAAAAAAAATGGTGATATGTAGGGGCACGTGAATTGATTAGGTTATTCATCATTGGTCCATTTAACGTCGGCTTATTTCAGTTGCTAAAGGTATCCATTAACAGCATGTGATGAGAAGAGGGCAGGAGAAGCTCGCTAAGTCCATTACGGGGATGCAGGCTATTAGAAGCACCCAGGGCAGGGGAAGACCGTGGCAGACTTGAGGACAGGTTGTACGTATGGATATGGTAGCGTGTGGAGAGGACGGGGACCTGGAAGAGACAGGAAACATTAACTCCTGTCTAAAAACCCTCAGAGAAACATTGTTGGCAGCACCTATAACAAAGGTCTACATGCTCTGCCAAATATCAACAGCAGAGGACAACCTTTTCACTATGCGACCCACATAAACAGCAGTAAACGTCTAATGGCCCACATGAAAACTAAATAATAAAAGTAATTTGTTAATAAGGAATATTTCTTGTTCCACTCTCACAGATTATAGTGAATTTAGCAATAATTTAATGAATTTGGAGATTATTGGAGCATTTCATCATTTTGGACGGGGAATCAGGAAAAATTATGGTCCGTCCCTTGGTCTACTAATGGCCCTATTTGCAAAAGTCAACAGAAAAATAATTTGAGAAACGGTACTCTACAAGTTTAAAACATTTTAAAAATGTTATCCAGAAAGAAAAGAGATCGGGAGGCCATCTCACCCCTGCCTAGAGATAATCCAACGAGAAAGGATACACAGTTGTTTATGGGTCACTTGTGATATCTGGATACGAAATCACAAAGAGGCGACAACAATTCTTGACATCCAAACGACTCCTAAGTGACATTTGAACCAAATGTACTCTACATCAAATCCCAACTAACGTAACTCGGAGAATTCACATCATTCAGTGAAGATACTGATGAAAATAAAGGGTACATAATGTGAGGAGCGACAAACACACACAGAGGTAAACAGACACAGAGATTGAGAGAGAGAAAGACAGAGACAGGCAGACACACACA
>JAAFCE010004209.1:19224409-19239409 GCA_013389805.1 Trigoniulus corallinus | reverse complement strand
GTGGTCAAGAGCGACGTATTGCGTTGGACACACCAGTTCTCGTCTAAGCACTGAAGTTAAGCAACGTAACCCCAGTTAGTACTGACATGGGTGGCTGCTTGGAAAAACTGGGCACTGCGAATACCCAACAACCGTCGCAGTAGTGTAGTGTCTGTGCAGTCTCTGCATAAGAACTATGCTGCGGACGGGGCTCTAATGACCTTGTAGTTGAAGAGCCATAAAGCACCAACAACAATGCTGAACTTCAGTGATCAGATAAGAACTGGTGTGTCCAACGCACTGCAGCCGCTTTTTAGGGAAGAGGAAAATTCCAGTAAAAGGCTTCATTGCACCACGCCCATTCAGTAAGAATTAGGGAAGTCGAAAATTCCAGTTGAAGACTTTGTTCCTAAATGTGATGTTAAGACCTATTGCAACAGCTAAGGCTTACTACGTCTCTGTCTATATTTGCTCTCTCGTCCGGAAATGATCTTAGCTTTCAATTTTAGTGGTCAAGGGCAAGGGGGTGAGATTCATTGTGGAGGTTAGGGTATTCCAGTGGTGCAAGAGTTCCGCTATCTAGGATCCGTTTTCCAGAGCAATAGGAAAATAGGTTCTGATGTGACCTGTAGGATTAATGCAGGGTGGCTGAAGTGACAGACAGATAGAGTCAGGTCCTGTGCGACCGCCGAGTCCCAATTAGGTGGAAGGAAAAAGTTTACAGAACCGTCGTTAGGCCAGCTATGCTGTATGGCTCAGAGTGTTGGGCTGTTAGAAAGAACCATGAAAGGCAAATGCAAGTGGCCGAGATGCGAATGCTGCGATACATGTGCCGAGTGTCACGAGCCGACAGAATTAGAAATGATTACATTAGAGGTAGCGTGAGGGTGGCGGACATCGCGGAAAAGATGAGGGAGAAACGGATGAGGTGGTACGGGCATGTGATGAAGAGGAGCTTTATAGGTCCATTGTGGGACTGCCGGTAATCGGAGGCTTCAGAGGTAGAGGAAGACCGAAACGGACGTGGGTGCAGGTGGTGCAGAGAGACATGAAGGCGTGCGGGGTGGAGGGGGACTTGGTGGGGGATAGACGGGAGTGGAAGATTAGAACCCGCAGATTTTTTTGGTTTGTTGGTGTTTAAGGTCCCGTCAACTACAAGGTCATTAGAGACCCGTCCACTGCGTAGTTCTAATGCATATGCTGCACAGAAACTACACTAATGCGACGATTATTGGGTATTAGCAGTACCCAGCTTTCCCGAGCGACCACCCATGTCAGTATTAACTGGGCTTGCGTTGCTTAACTTCAGTGATCAGACAAGAACTGGTGTGTCCAACGCAACTCGCCGCTCCCTTAGAACCCGCAGACCCGACCCTGCCTCAGGCGGGAGAAGGGTGAGATGGTGATGATGATGTCCGGAAGATGTGAAGTGCAAAATTCTACGCTCTTAAATCAGAATGACCAATTTCACTTCTATTTCATGGTATGATATGGCAAGGACACCATGTATTTCAGATGATATCTCTCTCGTTTTTCATTCAAAATGTCTCTGAAACATTCAAGAGGAAAAAATCTAATCTTTAACAGCTGCACTTTTTAGACATCTTTAGCATAATCTCTAGAAAAATGCTCTTTTATCAAAGTGTAGTCGAAATGCAGAAGACACGAAGGAGGAAGACTAGGGGGATAGCCAGCCCACTGAAGAGACACAGGGGAGAGAGACAGACACTCTTGTTTCACCACATAGGATGAAAAAACTAAGCTGCTGTTACTATTACTACTGGAGGAGGAGGAGGAGAGGGACGGCCACACCACACATCATTACTATTAGTGGCTTACTTGATTTTTTTATCATTAATCGTCGTTTTAATGGAACTTAAGTCCGGACTTCTGCATTATTAGTTATGAGTAATTGCATCCGATGAAGTGCATTTCGTTAATTTTTTCCTCCCTCTGCTTTCACAAATGAAAACCAGGGAGACATGAAAAAGTTGGTGTTTGTGTTAGTGGGGGAACCACTACAAATAATTGAAACATGACATTAGATTTCCCGACTCCCTCCATGCAAGCCTAAACCCTATTTTTTCCAAAGTAGGCCAAAAATAACTCACGTTTCACCTGTTCAATTAAAGAAACATTTACCCAGACTACAAATGCACCTCAAAATGAAACGCAGTCAAACGCAATTCGCTTATCATTTTGCACAGCTTCTACTTGTATATTCACGCTATTGACAGGATCAGGTAATATTTGCCCCCCCCCCCCCCCCTGAAACCCGGAAGACAGGCAAACTGTTGGATTGTTGTTGTTGTTTGTTGGTGTTTTAGGGCCCTTCAACTACAAAGATCATTAGAGCCCCCTCCACAGCATAGTTCTTATGCAGAAACTGCACCTACACTACACAAATGCGACGATTTTTTGGTATTAGCAGTACCCAGTTTTCCCAAGCGGCCACCCATGTCAGTACTAGCTGGGGTTGCGCTGTTTAACTTCAGTGATCAGACGAGAACTGGTGCGTCCAACGCAATTCGCCACTCCCGCAAACTGTTGGAAGGAATTTTTCTGCAGCCAGCTGCCGTCCTAAAGCTTCATATAACCACGTGCTTATTTCAACGTCGGCCTATTTTCTGTGAAGGAGCACATTTTTTTTTTCTACCGACATCAGGCAAGGGCGAGCTCTTTCACCTGGAAAGGTGTAAATATTTTATTGCCATATAGAAGAGGGTTAATCAAGTTAAAGGCAAAATTCCACAGGGCAGGCCAAATTCCATCAAAGCGTTGGCAGTGCGAAAGAGACCTAACAAAAGATGAGAAAAAATAAGTTGAGCAGGGGAAGACCAACGTAGACGTGGGAGCCGGTTGTAAAAAAAGGTATATTAGTGTGTGGGGTGGATGGGAACCTGGTGGGTGATAGGCAGGAGTGGAGGGTTAGGACCCATAGATCCGACACTGCCACAGAGGATAAGGGTATGATGATGATAAAAGGCAGTTTTTCTCCGGGCAGTGCTAACGTGCACTGTGGTTCATTCCACCTAGGTGGCGCGGTGGATAGCCCGATCGGTAACTGCGGCAGCGTTTCTAGGTTTGTAACTAGTTGTACCGAGGTGGGTTGGCTTCTTTAGGGCGAGAGAGATGTCCGGAGTGTGCCTCCTTCCGATGTGGTGTACCATGGCATTTGCACGTAAAAGAACCCTTTCTACTATGCAACGGATAGATGAGGAAAATTTCTAGAGGTAAGAGCTCGCCCCCTGACTTCGGTGAAATTACCCAACGAACACTAGACAGACGATAAATAACCATTGGGGCTGCAGCTTTGGTTGGCAACCGGCTGCGGAAAAACAGTCCAATATAACACCCTTGTGTCCATTCAGAGGGACAAGATGGGCACCCGACCCAGCCACAGAAGGGAAAAGGATTAGGAGTTGCTCTGCTTTGTTCGCCCTGAGGATCGTAAGCCTTAATTCTTTTGTAACTTCAAAAGGATGCAAGTCAACAATGTAGCAGTCATATGGTACCAGCTATTGCGCAGACACATACCGCTCGATCATTATGACTTCTATGTGGCAAACCATTTTGTGTCCTGAAATCAGTCCCGCAACCAGGGTATGAAGCACCTGTGACAAGTGTCTAACTTGCGCCTCTCCGTAACCCAATAATGACAAAGAAAAAATTTAAAATTTTAGTGTAACAAGGTGATAGAGAAGCATAGAGCAGCAAAAAAGGACCTCCATGCAGTATTTGTTGACTTGGAGAAGGCCTATGATAGTGTCCCTGACAGGTACTGTGGAGCGTTTTGAGAAAGAAAGGGGTAGATGAGGGCCATATTAGGATACTGCAGGATATGTATGAGGGTTCCAATGCTAGGGTTCGGACAGCATGGGGAAACAGTGCAGGTTTCAATGTGCAGGTGGGTGTGCATCAAGGGTCGGCACTTAGTCCATATCTCTTCACTCTAGTAATGGATGAACTGCTGACGGGAGTGGGAGAATGGGCGCCTCAGTGCCTGGTGTTTGCCGATGATGTAGGAAGAGTGGAGGAGTCCAAAGAGGATGCACAAAAAGGCCTACAAGACCTTAAGACAGCAGTGGAAAGAGGAGGCCTTAAGGTAAACATGAAGAAGACTGAGTACCTAGCTTTCAATTTTAGTGACCAGGGGCAAGGGGGAGAGATTCGGTGTGGGGGAGAGGGGATTCCAGCAGTGCTAAAATTTCGATATTTAGGATCAGTCTTTCAGAGCAATGGGGAAATAGATTCTGATGTGACCCATAGAATTAATGCAGGATGGCTGAAGTGGAGGCAGGCAAGTGGGGTCCTGTGCGACCGCCGGGTCCAAGTAAAGTTGAAGGGTAAGGTGTACAGAACCGTTGTTAGGCCTGCTATGCTGTATGGCTCAAAGTGCTGGGCAGTTAGGAAGAACCATGAAAAGCAAATGCAAGTGGCTGGGGTGGCAACGCTACATGTGTGGGGTGTCAAGATCCGACAGAATTAGAAACGATTACGTTAGAGGTAGCTTGGGGGTGGGAGATATTGCGGAGAAGATGAGAGTAGGTTGAGGTGGTATGGGCATGTGATGAGGAGGGGAGAGGAGGAGCTTAGTAGGTCCATTGTGGGACTGCAGGTACCAGAGGTAGGGGAAGACCAAAACGGACGTGGGAGCAGGTTGTGCAGAGGGACATGGAGGTGTGTGGGGTGGGAGGGGACTTGGTTGGGGATTGGCGGGAGTGGAGGATTAGAACCCGCAGACCCGATCCTGCCTCAGGCGGGAGAAGGGTGAGATGATGATGATGAAGTTAAATTTTACTAAATGCAATTTGTCAGTCGGTGCCGGGCCCAGCTCGTGAGTTTCAGGCGCCCTAGGCAAGTCGCATCACCGCCCCCATTGAATTTAATGCAGTTCTAAATTGTCCAAGTGTCCCTCACGCCCTTGGCATTTGTCCCACTGCCAATGCATTGCTATGACTCTGCAACAAGGTGCCTGGAGAAGGTCAACATTTAGAAAGGGTCCCACCAATCAGAGAGGTTCGGGAATCCCAGGACTATGAACGACAGACTGCATGGCAAGGAAGTGCCTCTGAAATTTCCCGCCCCTAGGCAGTCGCCTAGGCTTACCTGCCCCATGAGCCCTCGGTGGCGGCGAATTGCGTTGGACACCCCAGTCCTCGTCTGATCCCTGAAGTTAAGCAGCGCAACCCCAGCTAGTACTAACATGGGTGGCCGCTTGGGAAAACTGGGTACTGCTAATACCAAAAAAAATCGTCGCATTAGTGTAGTGTCTGTGCAGCATCTGCATTAGAACTATGCTGTGGACGGGGCTGTAATGACCTTTGTAGTTGAATGGCCCTAAACAAACAAACAAAAAAGCCGTCTGTGGCCGGTGTTGATTCATGTAGATTAGAATGCTCAAATAAAATAAAACCCACGTGCAACTCTAAACCGGATCGGTATCCTTTGTTTTGCGCCCCAAACCCAGTTTCGCCCGTGGCGGGGGGCCTTTTCGCCACGCCCTCGTTACGGCACTGCCTGAAATAAGTCGTTTTAATTGTGTTTACTACTCCGTGCAATTTCAGAGCAAAATTCCTGCTCTTTAATGACTTCCCTTAGGGGTTAAAGGTCAAGAGGAATTCAGTGAATCGTGGCCTATAATAAATTATCTTCATCAGGTCCAAATGAACAACAACGTCATAACGGAAGCGGAATAAAACTGTTATGAGACACACAGAATGCTCATAACCATTCCTTCGCTTCATTAACTTCACAAACTCTTTAAGATCCATACGTCAAAATGGTTAAGAGCAAGGAACAGACAACTGGAAACTGACACACGATAACGGGGCTGTTGCAAACGACCTCGACCAAGATGATAGGATCGTCACTTTCGACTGGACGGCTAAATTGAGTAATGGAATAGGAGGGAGGGGGGGGACACCATCTTTGGAAAAATGAATTATCAGGCTAACTAAATTAGTTGAAGAACGAGTGTTTGAAGAGATAGCCAAAGTACTTGGCCATTCTTTGAAACCAACACTACATAACTGAAAATGTCCTCAGTAGACAAAGCGTTATTTGAAGAGGCTCTATAGAGACAAGTTCCCCAGCATCATCCCTTATCACATCTCTCTCATCCTTATTACCACACCTAGCAACGCATTTGACCACTGGGGAACTAGAACTGTTCACAACTCTTTTCGACATTCGTCTCTTACTGAGTGGAGTGTCATTGTCATCCATTAGCCACCTACGGAAACACCATCAAATACCAACCAACCCTCTAAACATTTACCTGGAATGTCCATCTACTTTTTTTTGTATGTGTGCGCGCGGATTCGAAAATGTAATGGACTGGCGAACGGAGTCAAATTAACGATCCAACCTTAAACGATCATTCGGCTATTTCACTCAATCTTGGCAGACGGCAATGGTCAAGCAGGCAACCAAAGTCTATTTAAGGAAGACGTCTTTTATTAATCTCGTTGGCTGTTTAACTTCTTGTTATCACTGACATCCAATGACACTCTCTGACTAGCAAACATTACATTCAATGTCTCTCTTTCTCAATGTAATCAGCATCCACCGCAAGCAACTACAGTACATCAGTGCACTTCCACTGTCCAGTTTGCACCACCCTCCAGAAATCATCCCAGCAGTGCTCACTTCTCCGGACATCTTTACAATTTGTCCTAATTTTCACACTCTCTCCCCTCACAGAGCGGCGAATTGCGTTGGACACACAAATTCTCGTCTGATCATTGAAGTTAAGCAGCGCAACCCCAGCTAGTACTGACACGGGTGGTCGCTTGGGAATTTTGTTGTTTGTTAGAGTTTAAGGTCCCGTCAACTACGAGGTCATTAGAGACCCGTCCACTGTATAGTTCTAATGCATATACTGCACAGACACTACACTACTGCGACGATTATTGGGTATTAGCAGTACCCAGCTTTCCCGAGCGACCACCCATGTCAGTACTAATTGGGCTTGCGTTGCTTAAATTCAGTGATCAGACGAGAACTGGTGTGTCCAACGCAACTCGCCGCTCAGGTCGCTTGGGAAAACTGGGTACTGCTAATACCCAAAATTCGTCTCATGAGCGTAGTGTCTGTGCAGTCTCTGCATAAGAACTATGCTGTGGACGGGGCTCTAATGACCTTGTAATTGAAGGGCCCTAAAACACCAACAAACAACAACAGGGTCCTTCCACTACAATGGTCATTAGAGCCCCGTTCACGCTGATGGGAAGCTTTTATGGGTATTAGCAGTAAGTACCCAGTGTTCCCAAGCGGTCACCCATGCTCCTTGGAAATTTGAAAGTATTGGGCCTGAGTCTGGGGCCCAAATTATCGTTGCCATCTCTTCATTAGCGTAGTGTATGTGCAGTCTCTGCATAACAACTATGCTGTGGACGGGGCTCCAATGACCTTGCAGTTGAAGGGCCTAAAACACCAACAAACAATCTCCCCTCACAACTTGTTCATTCACCATCATCATACGACCAAGTTGGGTTGGGCACACCAGTTCTCGTGACATCACTGAAGTTTAATCAACGCAAACCCACGTTAGTACCAACATGGGTGGTTGGTAGAGAACGTTGGGTGATGCAAATTTCCCCTCTCCTACTTCCCCTACACCTACATCCTCCTCACCCGCGAGCAGCCTCCTAAGGGTTCGGCCTGTTATGGCTGCTTGGCCTCTCGTCTGATCACTGAAGTTAAGCAACGCAAGCCCAGTTAGTACTGACATGGGTGGTCGCTCGGGAAAACTGGATACTGCTAATACCCAAAAATCGTCGCATTAGTGTAGTGTCTGTGCAGTCTATGCATTAGAACTATGCAGTGGACGGGTTTCTAATGACCTTGTAGTTAAAGGGACCTAAAACATCAAACAAACAATGGCTGCTTGGCTTACTCCCCAACCCGTTAGTGTAACATTGTAGTGACATACCCTTATTCCGCCTGTGACAGGGGCGGGTCTGCGGGTTCTAGCCCTTCACTGCCACCTATCTCCCAAACCATACCCTTAAGGACAACCTGCCCCCACTTCTGCTTTGGTCTTCCACCGCCCAGGGTGCCTCTAACCACCTGCAGAACATGAACTAATTCCCCTATTTTTTCTGTAAGGGTCCCCACATTCCCCGCTCCTAATCTGATATTTAGCCTCATTCGTGATGGGACTGATGTGGATGGGTGCAACCCAGGAATAATGGACGGGTTGCCTGTGCGGGGGAATGCCGGCCTACCCCACACATCCCCACATTCGACGCCCTAATCTGAAGGGTTACCCCAGCCAGGTATCTGGAACACGCAGTAATATTGGACGGGTTGTCTATGGAGGGATGTGGACCTACCCCACAGATGTTGAAAAAAATTTGAGATTTAACTGTCAACCGTAGTGGCCTCCGGAGGGCACCGTTTCCCACCTTCGGTTGTTAGATCCCTTCAACCATCACCGTCATTAGATCCCCGTCCACTGCCTGGTTTTAATGCAGAGTCTGCACAGACACTCCGCTGCTCAGACGATTTTTTGGGTATTAGTAGTACTCCGGGTTCCTAAGCGATCACCAATGCTAGTACAATCTCGGGTTGCGTTGTTTAACTTCAGTGATAAGGCGAAAACTGGTGTGTCCAACGCAATACAGTTGCTCACCCCCGCCTAAGGTCACAACCCGATTATGCTTTACCGCAATTATCCCCAAGGCTGCTCTAGTGGATCAGTGGTAATTGTACTATGTGGAAGTTTGAGTCTGGTTCCGTGGTGTGTAGCATCTTTTGGGGCGAGGGGGTGGACCCCCAAGCAGTGGGGGAACATCCTAAGCTTGAGACATCCTAAAGTTAGGAATTTCAAATTTGCTACCGTAAAGAGCTAAAAATAGAGATTTATTTCAAGGAAGGGGTTGATTGACAACTATTTTTTAATTAAGTAATAAATTAATCTAATAGCACGTTACTGAGTATTTAGAACAATTTGGTCCTAAATTTGGGGTTCGCTGGAGGGGGCAGGTCTCGAAGTTGCGTTTGGGGGGTTCATAGCTCCACAAGGGGACCTAAACATTGTGCATGGAGGACCTCAACGTTGCTCTTGGAGTCTCTCAAGAATGCGCTGGGAGCCTTCTTGTCTCGTCACTTGCCTCGCGTTCACGCAATCTCCGTGCCTCTGGGTGTGTTGGACACACCAGTTCTCGTCTCATCACTGAAGTTAAGCAACGCAACCCCAGTTAGTACTAACATGGGTGGCCGCTTGGGAAAACTGGGTACCCCTAGCATCCAAAAAACGTTGCATTAGTGTAGTGTCTGTGCAGTCTCTGCGTTAGAACTATGCTGTGGACAGGACTCTAATGACCTTGTAGTTGAAGGGCCCTAAAACGCCAACAAACAAACAAGCCTCTGGGTCAGAACATTACCTACAGCAGTACAGAGGTCAGGCGTTAACCAATATAGGGCAAAAAGTATGAGAAGGGATGGTTGCTCTTTTATCGTGCTCGAAATTGGGGCTGGGCAAACTCACATTACGGCAAATGAACTAGCAATTAGTCTCTACGTCAGTTTCACATAACCATTTTATTATTTCGGGTCTGGGTGCATGCTTTTGACAAACCTCAACATTTGACTTCATCGTTTCACTTTCTGTGCCGAAATAAAATCTAGTTATTAAATCACGTTAGTTGATTATTAAAACTCGCAATGGTGGCAATCAATTATGGTCCTAATGGCACACAGGTGGCTCTTGACGAAGCTTCAACGATTAGCTGCATCATATGTCTGCTAATACCAAACAGTGGATTTAAGATGCGTACCAACACATGGCATCACCAATTTGCCTACATTATCTAAATCTAAATTAAATTTCACGACTCTGATGTTGGGACAACTCGTTTGCCCCTTTTTCCTTCAAAGTAAGGCAGGTCTAAAGCACCACAGTCTCGGGGGCTCGGTTGCCACTGCGAGTTCATGGCTGGTCATTCGATTCTTCCGGGAGAGAAAGAGAGAGGGTGCCTTTCGACACACCAGTTCTCGTCTGATAACTGAAGTTAAGCAACCAACCCCAGCCAGTACTAATATGGGTGGCCTCTTAGGAAAATTGGGTATTGCTAATACCCAAAATCGTCACATTAGCGTCGTCTTTGTACAGTCTCTGCATTAGAACTATGCAGTGGACGGAGCTCTAATGACCTTGCAGTTGAAGGGCCCTAAAACACCACTAAAAAAAAAGCTGGCACCCACCAGGTTATGTTCTTGATATCACCACCGCACGGCACCACATGAAGATTTCAATACGTGTAGATCGGTACAAAACTCCCAGGTGTAGAAGTTAGCCCCCTGGTATCGGTGGAGTACAAGTGCCCCAACAATAAAAAAACCGAAGACTGCACTTCAGGAGTAGAGGGTTGTAGCAATAGGTCAGTAACCAGCTGCGTAAAAATACTGTCCAACAGTGTTCCCAGGTCCGATGTGACGGGCTGATGATGAGGTCATTTGAATAATTGGATAGTCACTGCTCCATAGGAAAGTGGACATAGCTAGTGGAAAGAGGAGGCTAGCGTTTCAGGAGCCAGAACCTCTCACTTGGGACATCCGTTCTGTATGCATATCATGTGCTGAGCTAGGCATATTCCATGAAAAGACATTGGTCTTATTGTTACATGCATGGAAAGGGGGAAGTGTTCAAATTCCCTCATTCTGGAACCAGGGGGAAGACGAACGCCCCCTTACGGTGGTGACTTTTCTAGATTTCGAAATGAAGAGGGCGTTTCCATGGTGCACTACCACTGATTAAGATCACGTCATATCAATTCTTAAGTCCCTTTTCGGTCCGCCCCCTGAATCTAACAAAACTCGGCAGAAATCAATGAAGGTTTTCTATACATTCCAAGTCTTTTCAAGATGATAAGTGGTAATTAACAATTTCATTAATTAAGAACAAGCCCATTGGCGCATGAACGAGGACACTTCTGCAGTGGACTGTTTGTATAGGGGACACGAAAGTCAAAATATGTGAAGGGATATCTCGACATGTGTTATCAGCAGCAATTTCTAGTGCAATTAGTACAATTTTAGCATCTGCTTTTATCAATTCAAGAGTCCAAATGAGATCCCTTGCAATTAGCATACTGTTCCTTGGATAACGGAACCCCTAACCCTTTTCTTGCCTATGGCAGGGGCGGGTACCCATCTTGTCCCTCTGAATGAACACAAGGATGATCTATTGGTCAGTGTTTTTCACAGCCGGGTGCCAACCAAAGTTGCAAACTCCTATGCTTATTTATTGTCTATCTACTGGTCGTAGGGGAATTCCACCGACGCCGGGAGGGGGGCGAGTTGTTGTTGTTTGTTGGTGTTTAAGGTCCCGTCAACTACAAGGTCATTAGAGACCCTTCCACTGCATAGTTCTAATGCATATGCTGCACAGACACTACACCAATGCGACGATTATTGGGTATTAGCAGTACCCAGCTTTCCCGAGCGACCACCCATGTCAGTACTAACTGGGCTTGCATTGCTTAACTTCAGTGATCAGACGAGAACTGGTGTGTCCAACGCAACTCGCCGCTCCCAAGGGGGGGGGGCGAGCTGCTACACATGGTAATTTAGGCTCATCTACCCGTTGCATAGTAGAGAGGGTTCTTTTATGTGCAAATGCAATCATACACCATACGGGACCTCGGTTTTATTTCTCATCCGAAGGAAGCCACACTCGGGACTTCTCTCGGAGCGGCGAACTGCGTTGGACACACCAGTTCTCGGCCGATCACTGAAGTAAAGCAACGCAACCCCAGTTAGTAGTGACATGGGTGGTCGCTTGGGAAAACTGGGTACTACTAATACCCACAAATCGTCGCATTAGTGTAGTGTCTAAGCAGTCTTTGCATAAGAACTACACTGTGGACGGGGCTCTAATAACCTTGTAGTTGAAGGGCCCTAAAACACCAACAAACAACAATCGGGACTTCTCTTTTGCTCGAAAGAAGCTATTCCAACTCGATCCAGCATCGAACCTGGATCCACGGACACACCGTGCCACCGAGGCGGGATTGAGTCCTTGGATATATTTAAAACTAAAGGAGTGGGGATAGGCCGGTATCTTCCACAGACAACCCAACCAGTATTGCTGCGAGTTCCAGACGCCTGGTTGAGGCACTCCCAGTCAAGAACATGTCGAGTGAACCCGCAGGACCGACCCTGCCACAGGCGCGATAAGGGTATGATGATGATGATGATATTTAAAACTAAAGGATTAATTCTTTCAATTTACACAGTACATTTTGTTCCATATTTGAAAAAAAAAGGGGTTGGAAATCTTCCTAAAGATGCCATCTTGAATTTTGTTACATTCACGTGTTGCAAAAAAAAACCCCTCATATTTTAAGCATCAACCTCCAAACCCCTAAAAAAAACAATTTAATCTCCACGTTGCCAGTCACCAGGTGTCAGGTCTTCAACGCATGACAATCGATTACCACCGAAGAATTTCAATTTGAATTTAATGTGGCATTTTCAAAATTGACAACGCCATCTTAAAGTTACATTTCACTGATGTCACTTGACTTGTTTACAACGCAACTTTAAATAACCCAAGTAACGATAACAATTTTATGTACTCAAACCCAATCGAAAATGATATTAGGCCCTCAAATTCCGGAACTACAACAACAACATCAAAAAAAAAACGATACTATCGCCATTGATTAGAGAGTAACATACATTGAACTTTCAAGTCTTCGTCCAATAAAACGTACTACAAAGAACAAGCACTGCCATTACGTGACCACAAGAGACGGGGGATGACTTCTACGTCATTGACAAGCAAAAGTGTCTTTTAGATTGATTTCCATTCCTCTCACGTCTCCTCTCTCTGCTCTCATTTCTGAGGCAGTAGTTATTCTGCTGCTGTTGCCTACACACACACATATCTCTCAAGTAACGAATGCTCTCCTGTGACAGTTGCAAGTGCCAGGCCATTACCGGCAGATGTTGCGAAAAGAAACGGAAAAAATGAGAAGGTTATTCTAGAGCGTCATACTCTAAAAACAACCATTTATATAGATACAAATATTACAACGACTCATATTAATAGGGCCTGCTATGTTATCCACATAGCTATGACAGCACAAACACACACACGTGTGAACTCAAACCTCAACGCCACATTCGTATAAACCCATTAACTGTACCCAGATACATGACAATAGGGTGAACCTCAATCAAAACTCATCGTCAAACAACTCAAATCATGAAAAAGATTGCACATTTCCAAATGCCACCAAAGAGAAACTGGAGCGAAGCCCGCGCGAGGCACCAAAGTGATTCCAATCCAATGGGATTCAGGGATTCATTTCATCAAGTGTACCTCTTACGAAAACCACGGGGATGGACAGATGGCTCGGACACACCAGTTCTCGTCTGATCACTGAAGTTAAACAACGCAACCCCAGCTAGTAGTGACACGGATGGCTGCATGGGGAAACTGGGCACCACTAATATCCCAAAATTGTAGCATTAGTGTAGTGTCTGTGATGTCTTTGCATTAGAACTACTCAGTGCTCTAATGACCTTGTAGTTGAAGGGCCCTATAACACCAACAAAAAACAACACCGAAAACCATGGGGATGGAGAGTTGGGTTGGACACACCAGTTCTTTTCTGATCACTGCAGTTAAGCAACGCAACCCCAGCTAGTAGTGAGGCGGATGGCTGCTTGGGAAAACTGGTTACCATTAATACCCCAAAATCGTCGCATTAGTGTAGTGTCTGTGCAGTGTCTGCATTAGAACTACTCAGTGCTCTAATGACCTTGTAGTTTAAGGGCCCTAAAACACGAACAAAAACGAACCGTCCAGTGGTCCACCGACAACTAAAAATTCGTTCAGTGTAAGGAAATTGTGATTACCTCCTCAAAACAATCTGTTTTCTTGTATTCCGAGCACCTGTATTGCGCTGGACACATCAATTCTCGTCTGATCACTGAAGTTAAGCAACGCAACTTCAGAGCTAGTACTAGGATGGGTGACCGCTTGGGAACCCTGGGTACTGTTAATACCCAGAATTGCGTAGCGTCTGTGCAGACTGCATCAGAACTACGCAATGGGCGGGTCCTAAAACATCAGTGGAACATTTGAAGGGCCCTAAAACATCAACAGGCCAAAATAAAACAAATTCCTGTATCCGGACTGTGTGGAGAGTAATATGGATATAGTAGTTTTGGGACTCCAATTGGGTATACACCACCCGGGTACGAACCATTTGTGTTACCCTTGTGAAGAATCAAAAGTACTATGACACGTAAGGCTACCTTCTTTCCCACCTGTCAATTGGGAGAAAGGAAAATATGTGAATTAGTATAATTGAACTGCCCTCTGCAACATACTGCACTAAACAGAAAGCAAGCCTTTGTAGGGTGCGGGCTACCTGTAGCATGGGACGTCATTTTATGAGGCTCGCACACAAGTGAACAGTTGAAGTTTCCCTTAACGACGGCATAAATGAAAATAACAGTATGAGTAGTTAAAAGTTTTACTATGAAGCAACATGAATAAATAACAATTTCTAGTTTGCTACTTCCTTTCTGAGCAAAAGTTATATGTACTTATATAAAGTTCATTATCTTATCAATTTAGGTTTTTCTCACTTGTGGTTCCTTAGAGATTTAACAGATGTTCATGTGACCATTGGTGAAAAGCATTTGTCTGCCCTTGAGCTAGTAACACCAAGACTTTAAGAAATTGAGCTTTTCACTATGTTCCTACTTTAAAACAAAAATTTAGGGAGCTCAAATTCGATGTTGGCTCCATTAAACTTTTAAATCCTAATGAGAAGGAACGTCTTCATAAATAATGAGACAGTAGAATAGAAATCTGGTCAAAAAGTGAAGTACATAGGACGGACCATCATCCAATTTGGATTGCATAACATTTCACTACTGACTAGCTTCTTTTCACATTCTCTCTCTCTCTCGCCGTCTCTCTCTCTCACCCTCTCACCATCTCTCTCTCTCACCCTCTCACCATCTCTCTCTCACCCTCTCACCATCTCTCTC
>JAAFCE010004209.1:19186530-19209749 GCA_013389805.1 Trigoniulus corallinus | reverse complement strand
GGGATAGAGAGAGAGGGATAGAGAGAGAGAGAGAGGGATAGAGAGAGAGGGGGATAGAAAGAGAGAGAGAGGGAAAGAGAGAGGGAAAGAGAGAGGGATAGAGAGAGAGGGATAGAGAGAGAGAGAGAGAGAGATCTTCAGTGCAGCTTCAGTCGAATTTCAAGTGAAACCAGTAGTACCCTACCGTGTGGAGTGTATGATATCACTACACAGAAAAGAACCCATCTACATAGAATCAATTTTGATTGGTTTGGGGAAATCGCCTCAAACGAATCAAAATTGGCCGACGATAAATAAGTATGGAAGTTGTAGCCTTGGATGACAGACGGCTACGTGAAAATACCGTCCATCAGACCTCTCACGAGGCCTAATGAGCACTCGACCCTGCCATAAGCGGGGAGAGAGTTAGTGATCGTGTTTATGAGATAAACTGTGAGGGAAATTCCACTGATACGTGCCAGTGTATTCAGGGGATGGAAAACATTCAGGGGCCATTACGGTTTTCCGGGTGAGAAAGTGAAAAGTACTTGCCCATATTATCAGTTGGGGTAAGGTGGTAAGTGTAGTACAAGAGATAGGGGAGGTATAACACCAAAATAAAACAGATGAAGTTTGATGCCAACCTGCCCTTTTCTACGCTCTGCTGGGGTCCGGTTTAGGACCTACTGGCACCTTGTAGAAAGCAAACATTAAAATTTATAAACTGTTTTCAAAATACGGTTCCAACCGCAATGGTCAAGCGTGCTGTTTCTAAGGAAAAAGAGTTTATTCTGTAGATTTACTGCCAAAACAAATAAAATTGATGTGCATTCATCTACTACACCGTAAATGGATATATAATTCATATGACGTCAATTTCTACAGCCATATGTATTAATAAAAGAAAGAAAACCTCTACCCATTTGGCCACCCCCGAAATTCAAGATATACCTATAAATTATTCATATTTAAGACTCTCCCTAAAAAAAACAGGGAAAAAAAGCAAACTTTATACAGAGCCGCACCCCTGAAATCAACAACGCCGTACTAACAGTAACCAGGGCTGTGACACGCTCCAATTCCCATTTCAAATGCATGCCACATTAACTAAAGAATAACAAAATCAATTTCAACATCTAAAGGACTTCTTAAAGAGTTTGTTGTTAGTTACCAAACGTGAGTGATGGACTTCTTTTGACAAATGGTCAGTTCTTGATAGCCCCCCCCCCCATCCCCCTTCATCTTTTCACATGATGAATTGAGTAGCGGTCGTTGTTGTCGTTACGGTTTATACTGTCAACAGTGTTATAGTCGTTGACAGCCAGGACAAACCAACTAATCCCCGGGCACCGTGTGGAATTCTACTTCTCATCAGAAATCCCCGGACCCGAACTCGTCCGGCTAAGTCTGCACTACATTTCCCCCAAGCCAATTTTATTGCCTCAGATACACCACCGTCATTCCTAACTCTTTAGCCATCTCGGATACCCATTTATCTCGTTGGTACACCATCGAAATTTTAACACAGCTTGGGTCAAATTAATGCTACAGCCTCTCGGCGTTGTTTCCCTTTTGGGGCCATCCACGACGCCAGGGGTAAGAATATACACCTGGATCCCTTTAACCACCCTCCTTTTGCAAGTCTCATTGGTACACCGGAGGTATATTGAGTGATACTTTAATAGAGCCGATTGCCAGCTTGATGCTGGAACCCCTTTCGGCCTGTTTTCCTTGTTAGGGCACCCCAGGAGGCAGAGCCGTAACGAGGGTATGAAGCGCCTGTGGCAAGTGTCTAACTTTCGCTTGCCCGTAACCCAATAATGACAAAAGACTTAAACATTTTGCGCCCGAAACCCAGTTGCGCCCGTGGCGGCCGCCTTCTTCGCCACGGCCTAGTTACGGCCCTGCCAGGAGGTGCTCAAAGATCTGGAAATTTTGTCGAACTGCGCGTAGACTTTACTCCATGTAGTAAGGGTTCTTGTCCTTGCAGTTATGACATTGCACACACCACACGTGACCACTGCTGTATTTGCCATCCAAGGGAAGGAGCAGTAGCAGCCACTTTTCTTTCTCGCATTAAGTTGACAGCCGGCAGCGAAAAATATTGTCCAACAGATCGCTTGTTTGTTGGTGTTTTAGGGCCCTTCAACTACAAGGTCATTAGAGCCCCGTCCACAGAATAGTTCTTATGCAGAGACTGCACAGACACTACACTAATGCAACGATTTTTGGGTATTAGCAGTACCGAGTTTTCCCAAGCGGTCATCCATGTCAGTACTAGATGGGGATGCGCTGCTTAACATCAGTGATCAGACGAGAACTGGTGTGTCCAACGCAATTCGCCGCTCCCGCCAACAGATCGCTAATGTTTCTCAAAGAGCAGCCGAACCTGTCATAGGTAGGAGGAGGGTTAATGTTGGTAATAAGTTCCCCAAAGAATTGAAATGGGCCACCATAAATAAACATAGGGGTTGCAATATTAGGTTGGCAGCCGGCTGCTTAAAAACCCGTCCAATAGATGGCCCCCGAGCAAAGTGGGATAAATATGTGTACCGACTCTACCATAGGCCATAAAATGGTAAGCAGAAGTGATGTAAAAAAAGAGTTCATTTAAGTGCAGTAATGCCGCCGCACACACCACTCCGCCTTTACCTCTCAACGGACAGAAGGAGTACTTGGGACTTCCCTCTACCTAGGCATCATAGAATCGAACCTGTAACAGCGAATTAAGAAAAAAATCCCATATCTTCTAGACATTAGGCGTGATTTCCAACAATGCACGCATTTATATTTAATATAAAATTCCATCAGCCTTCACGACACCCCCTAATATTACATTTCCTAAATTGCAACTAGATTTTACTTTCGCGTGAGGCGTTTACACCCTCCTCTAGTCATTATATGCTGCACCAATCCAACAAAACAGAGGACGGAATCCATTTTTACCAGACGCCATTTTTGCTTTCAAGTAAGGGAGGGGTGCGTGTGTGTGTGTGGAGAGAGGTAAGAGGAGGATTAAAACATCCATGTTAGAGACTGAAATATGGCGTCTATGGGCGTGGTGGGGACGGAAAAGTGCCGTGCAGCGAGCGAATAATTCCTTTTCGACAACATCTATAAACCTAGGATATGAAGAGGGTGCTCACTCCCGAATACTTGCCCAAAGCTCTGGGAATTATAGGGTGTGGTGCCTATAGAAGGGAGCGAGAAAGAGAGAGAGAGAGAGAGAGAGAGAGAGAAAGAATATTTAACGGGCACAACAAAAAAACCTCCGCACAAAACACACGCCTTCTTAAAAAACTGTAAAAATTAAATATATATAAAACGATGCCAAGATAACTGGCAAATGGTGGTGATGATGATGAAAAATGATGATTCCATGATGAGCTAATATGGGAGCAGAAAGAACAAAAAAAAACGATTTCCAACATGGCCGCCGCCAACGAAGACGTAATGACGCTTCAGCTATCAGACCACCACTTGACAGTTTTTAATAAGAATCTCCACAGATTTCCAAGTGCAGATGGAATTAACAAGCTGCCAAACCACAGTGAAATGTTTTTCCGCCGCGCGTTTTCAGAAATGTATTTATTTCTCCACGAACAATTCAATTACGTCGACCAAATCAATTTGTTTGTCCACGTACAAGTCAGCAAATTACTCATATGTTCATGTGAACTGTTTAAAGCGTTCATTAACAGATTAAGTGAGGCGTTAATTAGATGACCCCTGCGGAGATGCAAGGAGAGAGAGAGAGAGAGAGAGAGAGAGAGAGAGAGAGAGTAAGCTCTCACCAAAAATAGTTTTCAACAGCTACGAATGTCCCACTCATCACCGTCACTAAAGGTCACTTAACTTGAACCCCAACGCTTCATTATCAATAGGTGACAACGGTTAATCAACATCAGTCATCCAACTCAGTAATGGTGCGAGGACATCAATTCTCTCATCTTCAAATTCAAACATAAAATTAATGTTGGTCCCGAGAGGATTTCATCAGATTTTAAACCTTGCGTAACACCGTTTCATCATCATAATTCCCCTTATGACAGGGTTGAATACCCATTTGCCCCATCGGGACTGTAAAGACGATAGCGAGGTAGGGAAGCAAGGGGACACAGAATAAAATGAAGAAAGACAGGGTGACACCGGATAAAAAAGGGGTAGAAAGCCGGGGATGACACTGAGTAAAGGGATATAACGAAAGGGTGACACTGAGAAAAGGAATAGTAGGACAAGGGTGACACTGATTTGTTGTTGTTTGTCGGTGTTTTAGGGCCCTTCAACTACAAAGGTCATTAGAGCCCCGTCCACAGAGCCCCGTACCCAGTTTTCCCAAGCGGGTTGCGCTGCTTAACTTCAGTGATCAGACGAGAACTGGTGGGTGACACTGAGTAAAGGGATAGAAGGACGGGGGTGACACTGAGTAAATGGTTAGAAGGACAAGGGCCACACTGAGTAAAGGGATAGAAGGACAGGGAGTGGCACTGCTTAGAAAGGGGTAAGAAAAACAGGGGTGACACTGCGCAGAAAGAGGGCAGAGACAGGGATGACGCTTAATGAATAAGGGGTAGAGAGAGGGCCACTGCATAGAAAGGGAATAGAGAGGCAGAGGACACTGCATAGAAAGCGGGGAGACCAGGGGACGCTGCATAGAAAGGGGAAAAAAAAGTGGTGACACTAAGGGAGTAGAAAGCCAGGAGTCGATTTTGCAACCGTGGACTCAAAAAGTCAAAGGCAGCTACTGAAACAGGCACGTCGCACAGTAGGACGGAACATGTAATTGACCCATGCATTCACTTTTTGACCGGAAGGGGAATAAATAAATACTGAAAGTGACCAAGTTATCTTTCTCTCACTGACCCCACATATTAGCTACCATACTCCTCGACTATGATTCTGAACAATTCTACAAACGAAGGACCATTCGAAAACATTAAACCGGTACCCGAGGGTAAGACTTTGTAACTCCTTATCTTTACAACTTAAGATTAGGACTTCCAACTGACCCGTAATCGCTGAGATGTCTTCAGGGCAGAAGTTCAAATATGACGTAATTGCCGTATACATATTAATGCAATTTGGATCACTACGTTATTTGACTCGAACTGAGGGGCCCACGACGCCCATCACCTGGTTTCCTCGCCTGGAAATACCATTACCATTAATCCTGCTGTGTACAAGCGGTATCCATCAAATAAAATCGCACGCACTACACGCCAGCAGGCACATTTAAGGCGTTGTCTCTCAGCAAGACAAAAAATCCATCTTACCGCTGCAGGAATCGAACTTCCATCTACGAAAAACAAAACAGTTAAGGAGACTATTAACGGGCCACCAAAGGCAAAAGTAGCGAGTCTAACCTCGGTAGGACACAAAAATCATAAACTATCTGGTTAATGATACCATCGATCCCTATTTTATAGACATCTTTCAATGTGCTCCCTTACTAATTAGTCCTTTTCGTAGGTCTTTTACCGACCTAGACGGTGAGCACCAGTACTCGGTTACGTAATTGCATCGTTAGCGTTTAGTTTGTTTGTGTTTTAGGGCCCTTCAACTACAAGGTCATTAGAGCCCCGTCCACTGTGTAGTTCTGATACGGAGGCTGCACAGACACTACACTAATGCGACGATTTTGGATACCAGCGGTACCCAGTTTTCCCAAGCAGCCAACCATGTCAGTACTAACTGGGGTTGCGTTGCTTAACTTCAGTGATCAGACGAGAACTGGTGTGTCCAACGCAATTTGCCGCTCCGTTAGCGTTTAGGGTGGTGTGTGGGGACATGGTACACACCACACGGTGGGCACCTGCTTTAGTTTCAATACGAGACGGGAGCCTCTGTTTCCCACCTGCCAAAAAAACAAGTAAAGAGCCCGAAACCAAAGTAACCAGTAACGTTACCAACCTATTCATCTCGCGGGTCTTTGCTTCCACCAATGCCAGGGATCGAACTCCTACACCCGAAAATTTCGCCAAACTACACATATGTAGTATTCTACATTTCAAAAGGGTTCTTTTGCGTGCAGAGGTGACATCGTACACACCACACGAATGGCATCAGCTTTACATCCTCAGGCTCACGGCGTTTAATTTGTTGGCGTCATTTAGGGCCCTTCAACAATAAAGGCCATTGCAGCTCTTTCCACTGCGTAGTTTTAATGGAGAGTCTGCACAAACACTACACTGCTACGACGATTTGGGTACTATCAGTACTTAGTGTTCTCAAGCGCGCAACCATGCTAGTACTAGCTCTGGGCCTGCGTTGCTTAACCTCGGTGATCAGACGAGAAGTAGTGCATCCATTGGGTCATTACAAGGACCATTACAAGGTCATTACTGCCCCGTCCACTGAGTAATTCTAATGCAAACTGCAAAGACACTACGCTAACGCGACGATTTTCGTCTATTAGCAGTACCGAGTTTTCCCAAGCGGCCCACCCATGTCAGTACTAGCTGTGGTTGCGTTGATTAACTTCAGGGACAGACGAGAACTGGTGTGTCCAACGCACTTTGCCGCTCCCCTAGTGTGTCCAACGCAATACAGCCGCTCTCTGGGAGTCTCTCTATTACACCCCCCCCTTCTCTGTCTCACCTATGTCGATCAGGACTGATCCTTCGACCACTGCCTCACGTGTTTAACAGGCTACCTGTGAGCCACCCAAGGCAAGCTCTCACTTCCAAGTAACGCTTTCACTATTTTGCTGTCCTTCAACGTCAGCATTATGAAAATAGAAACTAAGTAATCGAATTAAGTAACAGTAACTACCTATTTGAGCTCCCTCACATACTTTTAGGGGAGGGTGACACATGTGCAACTCCCTAAGGGTTTGACCAATTCCTGAAAGTTGATTGTCGACCCAAAAAAAACAAAAAACGGCAAAAAAAACTTGCAGCACAGGTAAGCGAGCGAGCTAGAAGAAAAAGGAAGCGAGGGATAGAAATATAAATTCGGTTATCGTTTTTCTAATATCAACATATTGACCTCACCTTTAATAACCCGAACAACAACAGCAACCTAACGCTCTAGTTATTAATGGAAGTCATTTTGCAATTTTCTCTTAGCAACAACAACAACAACAAATATATTTCCAACTTAATGGAATTGGATACAATCCGTTTAGAAATTCAACTGGCCATAACGTGCAATTCCGATAATACCAAGGTGAAGTAGTCAGTAGAGAAATGAGGAGGAGACCACGTGCAAAGAAGGACGTCACCATGGCCAAGACAAATATTGATTTCACTAGGAGCACATACTGAAGACACATCGACAAAAACCTCTACACGTGTACACACATGCTGCATATTACTATATTATAGCCTTAAATTCAATTTTCCATTCGCGAGGAGGGCGAGGCGTACCTGCTGCCTCAGAACCTCGAACAACAACAAAAAAAGCACTAAATTCACATGCGCCACAACAAGCAAAGGTGCGTCACACACCGACATCTAAAGAAGCAAATACCACCGTATTCAAGTAATTGTTTGGGAAGAAATCGCACCGATGTTATTATTACCATCATCATTATGATTATTACTACACATCATTCAATATAATGAAAAAGAAGAACCAATACTAGTTCACAGCGGAAGGAGGGGGAGAAAGCCTACTAAAGCGCAAGGGGAACACCGAAACTAACCATCGAACAACCATAACAAACAGTGAACAGCAAGATGATCCTAAAAAAGGTTATTTCTAACTCTCATAATCATATTTGTTCCACTGGGTGATCTGGTGGACGAACCGGGCTCAGTGGCAAACGAGCTGGGGTATTACTAAGGCACATATCCACCTCCAGAAAAGCAGTGAGCTAGGGCAAATCCTCCTGACTCATGTTATGTACCATCTCTATAGGTAAGCGGCAAATCGCTTTGGACACACCAGTTCTCGTCTGATCACTGAAGTTAAGCAACGCAACCCCAGCTAGTACAGACATGGGTGGCCACTTGGGAAAAACTGGGCACCGCTAGTATCCAAAAATCGTCGCATTAGTGTAGTGTCTGCGCAGTCCCTGCATCACAACTACACTGTGAAAGGGGCTCTAATGACCTTGTAGTTGAAGGGCCCTAAAACACCAACAAACAAACAAGTCTATAGGAGTAATTAAAATAATAATAATAAATGCAGAAGCTAACTCTTCCGTTGACGTAAGGGCACAAAATCCGAACATTCAAGGATCTTGGACGGCCTACTGCGTTGGATACACCAGTTCTCGTCTGATCACTGAAGTTAAGCAACGCAACCCCAGCTAGTGCCGTCATGGATGGCCGCTTGGAAAAATTGAGTACCGCTAATACCCAAAAATCGTCGCATTAGTGCAGTGTCTGTGCAGTGTCTGCATCAGAACTACACAGTGGACGGGGCTCTAATGACCGTTGTAGTTGAAGGTTCGGTTGAGAAGTAAAACCGTGGTCCCGTGTGTTGTACGATGGCATTCGCACATAAAAGAACCCTCTCTACTATGTAGCGGGTAACCAAACTGCTTCCAACCCGTTTCCCGTCTAAGTTAGGGTCAGATCTCCATCTTGTACCTCTGGAAGGACACAAGGGTGATATATTGGACGGTGTTTTTCCGCAGCCGACCAAAGCTGCAACCCCCTATGCTTATTTATTGTAGGTCTACTGTTTGTTGGGGCATTCCACCTACCCAAGTAGGCAAGATGCTACACCTGGAAATTTCGCTTCATCTACCCGTTGCATAGTAGAGAGGGTTCTTTTTAACGGGCAAATGCCATCGTATGCCACATGGAACCAAGGTGTTACTCCTCATCCGAAGGAAAGCGCACTCGGGGAACACCAGTTTTCGAGAGTCACTGAAGTTAAGCAATGCAAGCCCACGTTAATACCAACGTGGGGGGAGCGGCGAATTGCGTTGGACACACCAGTTCTCGTCTGATCACTGAAGTGAAGCAGCGCAACCCCAGCTAGCACTGACATGGGCGGCCGCTTGGGATTACCTGCTATTACCCAAAAATCGTCGCATTAGTGTAGTGTCTGTGCAGTCTCTGCACTAGAACTACGGAGTGGACGGGGCTCTAATAACCTTGTAGTTGAAGGGTCCTAAAACACCAACAAACAAACAACAACCAACGTAGGTGGTTAGTAAAGGACGTTGGGTGCTGCAAATTTCCCCTCTCCTTCCTCCTGTACACCTACCTCCTCTTCTCCCGTGAGCAGCCTCTTAAGGGTTCATCCTGTTATGGCTGCACGGCTTAATCCCCAACCAATGAATTTAATCCAGTATGATTTGTACTTGGGCCCAAAAAAATTGCCCTACAGAAAAAAAACCCCGTTTTTAATTCAGCAAAAACGGAAGCAGTTCGTGCTTCTGCTTTTCACCTGGCGTATTTTCATAGTTGCACAGACGCTCCAGACTACAGTGTCGCGCTTTACTTGGAAAAACACTGAAAACCAGTCTATCAGCCAACCGACAACAGTAGCAGTTAGTCAAAGATTCTCTTTTGGGTCGATAAATTCATTGTCTACTTTTAGCTTTTCTACTTTCCAGTTGCCATACATTATAGATGAGTCAAAGTGCGGATTTTTACCAAGCAATGAAGACAGTTGGCGGCCATCACTAAATTCACCTACTAATTTACTAGCAGAGTTCACTCTCTGCATCGTGGTTGTTGCCTTCAAAATGCTAAAATATAACCTTCTAAAATGTTTATTATTGTGACAAAATTACAAATATGCATTCGGTGGAATGGAAAAATCGAAAATTAATTGCCATAATTAGGACAACATAATCGACAGTACTCTGTTTATAAAGCACTTAGAAAACGCAAGCGCCATACAAAGTATCCAAAGGTATTCTACAAATGTGCAAACCGTTTTACATAGGCCTCATTTTAACGACTGACCCTTCAACCAGGTCAGTCGATGGCATCGTTAAGAAAGGAGTCGTCTAAAACTCACGGAAGGACGCGCCCTTCCCACGGACCTTCGAGAAAAACCACTGCATAGATCTCAGTACAAAGAGTTGCTCATAGAAATAAGTCGCAACATTGGATTGAACTCTTTGCCACTAGCCCCTCTCCTCCGCCTGGCAGGGTTGAGTGCTCCACTTTGATCCCAGATTAAAGAACGCATGGGCGATCTGCTGGGGGAGCAGCAGTATTGGGTAGCACATACCAGTACTCTTCTGATCACTGAAGTTCAGCAACGCAACCCCAGCTAGCACTAGCATGGGTGAATACTTCGGAACAGTGAGCACTGCCGACCGAAGCTGTACCAGCTACTGTTTGGTGGGGCACTCCACCGAGCTGCTACACCTGGGTATCTAGCCTCATCTACCCGTTACATAGTAGAGGGGGTTCTTTTACTTCAAATGACATCGTACACCACACGGGGCGAGACGACTTTTACGTGCTTCATCGTACATCACACGGGACGTAAGATTTATTTCTCCTCGTCCGAATAAAGTCAACCCACCTCGACCCAGTATCGAATCTAGAACCACTGATGCAGTTACCGCGCACGCTACCGCTTCACTGCATGTAGAAAGGGTTCTTTCCCGTGCAGTGTTGACAGCGTGCACCCCATACTTTGCCGACCTTCTAGGGGGCAAGTGGGAACTAAAGATCAGCAACAGCTGTATAAGTAGCCAAAAAAGTAAACAGTTACGTTATCAAGATCGAACCTGCAGCCAGACAACTGTATAACTAAGCTATTTTTCTCTACTAGAAACGGGATGGTGGTAACAGCAAGAATGATAGGAATTTACAGAACCCAGGGTCAACATTTTTAGAGCAGAGGAAGAGCCTCACACCGCACGTTTTTGATTCGAGTATGGAGAGGATGGGATGGTGAGTTTTTCATCACATTAAAAAGAAAATTAACGATGTGGTGATACCGTCATTTATCAAATACAATACACACCATCTTCAATTAATCAGAGTAGAGGTAATCAAAACATGATGCTGCTTTTTTGTGCCTCTCTTGCTTCTAAATTTTTATAAGATGAATAAAGAGAAGAAAGAGAGAGAGAGAGAGGTGGTCCATCACCATGGTATATTAATAAGTTCACTGTCTGCAGAAGCACCTCTACGTCTCACAACCCCTTCTAAGAGACTAGTAGTGTTTTATTAGTTGCTAAGCGTTTGTTTCAAAGTTATTTCATCCGAAAATACGCGCACACACACAAAAAAGCCCAGGGTGTAATGCATATTGATTAACTTATCTTTCTCTCCTTTTTCTTCTCTTTCTTTCTCTCTCAAGAGAATATAGATCTTAAACAAATAACTCGCAGTAATTGTTTTCCGATCGATGCATTTCGGCCCAAGATATTGGCCCAATTAGTTGGCATCGATTAAGAAATCTTTTTATAAAAAACAACACTGATGCAACATACCTAGAAGAACTTCATTTTCGGTTATCAACGTGTACTACCAATATACTTCCTCAGTCAAGTTAGAAAGTTGGACGGAAAAAAAATATATTTTCCCATCTTCTCACTAAATTAATAATTAATTACGAATATCTAACATGACAGCAGTAGGTAGAGGTAGACTACTTAGGATAATTTTCCTTAGGAAATTAAGACCAACATTCTTCAAAGAAGGAGAAAAACATTGTCCTTTATAATTTTTAATTTAATTTTTAGCTTATAAAAAAAATGGATGGAAGAGAGCGAGAGTGAGTGAGAGAAAGGCAGAATGATGCTAAGGAGAAGTGAATTGATACCCCTCAATTTAAGAAGAAATAATCTCACTAAATATGTAAATCTTAGGCATCATTTAAGGAGAACGAAGAAGCGGAAGATACAGGGGTTAGGGAAAAGAGGAAGTACGATTTCTTACCGCTACCTCATCTGAAAAAATGTCTTAAACCTCCCCCTTCCTTCCCTTCTCCTCTCAATATGATCTTTAAATTAATCGAGCTCACATTTGAAAGTTATTGAAGTCTGGAAGTTGAAACAAAAAATATATAAATATATACATAACAGTATGAAAGAGAGACGTATAATAATTAAAAAACCATTGCTATCAACATCATCAGGTGCCCCCACCCAATCGAACCCCTTTCCTAAACGAAAATAATAATAATAATAATAATCTCCTTTGCTGGGAACTCATCCGAAAAATTTGCTGAAGCAAATTAATGTCCTGATTAAGATACAACCTAAAAACGTCTCTCTCTCTCTGCATTCGTTGATTAGAAACGCAACCCCTCTTGGGGGAAAGGGCAGGGAGGTGGGACGATGACTGAAAATTATCGAGCATGACTTGTCGCCATACGCACAATAAGACAAGTGTCTAGAGAAGAGAGAGACACCCACCCCTTTGCACCTATGGTGCACCCTAACCCTACACATTTTATGACATTTTTTTCGGCACGCATGCCTTAAGTGCATTACTAAAACTTATTATGCACTACAAAAAAAAGTCATAAAAAAAGGGAAATAATAAAATAGCCCACTTTCCTCGGACTAACGTCTTGAACTTTGCAATGCTGACCCCTGGAATGTGTCCAGGGTCGGCTGGAAGATCTGCAAAGACTAGCAAAAAAGATATTAGCATGGAACCAAAAATATTTACAATATATATTGTTTCCTTACGATATTTTAAAATCTTGAAACTGTAGGGCCCATCTGATAGAAGGGACCGCGTCTGAGGCCGATAAATCGAACGTGAATGAACGATTATTTTGGGGATATCAATTCACTTTCTTAGCATCATTCTGCCTTTCCTTCTTTTCCATCCACTGCTTATTTTAACTTAAAATTAAAAGTTATGAAGAATATTTGAAAAAAAAAATAATATTGTGAAATTTTATAAAACATAGGCGAAAGTTCAGGGCCCTTCAGAGAGCGGGCATTACAAAAAATCGACGTCTGAATGGGCCCTGGATATAACTTCTGACGGAAATCAAGAAGCTAATACAGCTAGTTTGATCAAGAAGTTAACAATGAGTAGATATGAGCCACTGTTCCCGCCTATGATGGCAAGGTCGAATACCCATTTGCCTTGCTGGAACATAGAACACGAGATAACTGTCAATCTAATTCTGTAACCCGTTACTTATTTGAACATCAGGGCAACTTTCGTTTACCGACTCCAGGAGACGAACTCCTACACCTGGGAATTTTGAACAGATCTATTCGCATACTGTATTTTCATCCATATAGGAAGGGCTCATTTACGAGGAAGGGCGACATTCTACGCACCACAAGCTGGTACTTCCCCCATTTTTTTTTAGATTCGTTGATGATTTAGGGCCATTCAACTACAACGGTCATTAAAACCCCGTCCACTGCGTAGTTCTAATGCAGAGTCTGCACAGACACTACGCTGTTGGGTAATAGTAGTAGCCAGTGTTCCAAGGCGGTCACCCATGTTAGTGGGAGTTGGGGTTGCTTTACTCTCCATCCGAAGGAGAATGCACTTTTTGGTTAGTTCATTGGTGTTTTATGGCCCTCCAACTACAAGGTCATTAGAGTCCCGTCCACTGCGTAGTTCTAATGCAGAGACTCCACACTAACGCGACAATCTTTGGGTATTAGCGGTACCCAGTTTTCCCAAGCAGCCACCCATATCAGTACTAGCTGGGGGGTTGCTTTATTTCCCACCTGACGGAGGATGCACTATTACAGTTTCTTCTTGTCGTCCGGTAAACAGGCAATCTATATTGGGGGATCGACCCTGGATTCAGGAATTCAAATACCATTGAGTCCCCGAGACAGTCGTAATTACAGTGCGAAAATGGCGAATCTTGGTATGATAGGTCTATCACAGAACAATATCAGACAGGTGTTCGACCTGCCCCCTACCCTTTTATTTTACTAAAATTGATAATCCCAAACGATAGTATTTCAGAAAAACGTCACAATATCCACTTCCAAACAATAAATCACGTGACTAAACTTGAATGTACGAACAAGTGGCCACCGTATAGATTTTTAGCTGGCAAAATAGTGTCTGAAATAAATCACCATGAATGAAACCAGTTGACACGAATGCTTTTTGACAGCAATTTGACAAGGGTGATCACAATACGATCAAGCAGTCATCAGTGACCGAAATACCCAGAGAAAGGAATAAAGGTAAGGAGAGAGGAGAATGTGGGAAGAAAAGAGTTCAGTGGACAAAAATAATAGGATAGGAGACGACCAAGATTTCAGTACATTACCCATCAAGATGCAGATGCCCGTTCCGCTATTCTGAGAATTTTTTTGCACAATTTTCAAGAAGATATAAATTTAGTCTTGGACACTTACCTACAAATAGAGAAAAAAAAAACAACGTTAATTCATTTTTCGATTTGGCGAACAATAAATAAAATATACAGTAAAACACGGTTATAACGTTTTGTTGGGGGCGAAAGGGAACAAACGTTATAACCGTGAAAACGCTATAGCCATATGTCATTTTTTGTTTTTTTTTCTATACATAATACTTATTAGATTGCATATATGTGATGTAGTGGTAAAACAACGTCACGTGGGGGGGGGGGGGTACATAAATGATTTCTCTATATGTGCAGTAATCAAGAATTGATGATTGCTTCATGGTGGATGGCTGCTTCCACCAGGGAGCAGCAAATTGCGTTGGACACACCAGTTCTCATCTGATCACTGAAGTTCAGAAGTGCAACCCCAGCTAGTACGGACATGAGTGGCAGCTTGGGGAAACTGGGTACTGCTAATACCAAAAAATCGTCGCATTAGTGTAGTGCAGTGTCTGTTCAGTCTCTGCATAAGAACTATGCTGTGGATGGGGCTCTAATGACCTTGTAGTTGATGGGTCCTAAAACACCAACATATAAATAATGCTTTTACCTCTGGATGTTGAGGCACACATATCCTCTGGTATCTTGCCTGACCTCTACACAAGTTCATTGTATTTTGTCACAATTGTTAATAGCTGTTTTGAGAGTGGCATTAAGGCGCATTTTCACTAGTCAAGTTTTGTTGACCAATTGTAGTTGTTCAACAAACTTAGAAACTGATCAACAGTTTCATTACAAATGAGGACAAAAGGAGTTTGGCTAACCCCCAATTGGTCTACCCCTCTGATGGGTCCACTTTTGTATATCTAGAAGGGCCTTAAACAAAAGACCTATTGTTCACTTGAAGGGTAATGGTGAATGACTCATTGAAACAGATTGAAACAGAGGTTCCCACTGCAGTTTTCATTCAAGTTTTTTTGAACAACTACAATTGATCAACAAAACTTGACTAGTGAGAACGCGCCTTTAGGAATCCGAAATTGTCTTACCACCTCAATTCTAGGTCGCTTGGGTTATTAGTACTAAAACCACACATTAGCAAGATTGAGTGGTCTGTTTATGTACAATGTATGTAATGAACAGCTTATGTTGTACATTCTGCACATATGCAACATTCCTAATCAGGACATATGCACATATGATTTGGAAGTTTTTCATATCTATGATAGGATGTGAAAAAACTTCGCTGCCCACCAGGACCCTGCAAACGTTTTAGCCGTGATAACAAACGGTATATCCGTGACCCTGTATCATTACAAAGTCATAGGCTCTGCCGGGACCAGCCCAAACAGACACTTTAGCCGTGAAAACGTTGTAGCCATAAACGTTATAAACGTGTATTACTGTATTAACATTAAACATACTATTCATGTCAAGCTTACAAAAACCCCTTTGGGTACTTCAACAAATTTTTTTTCATGTTCACAAAAATGTTAAGGCAAAGTAAAATGAGATCAAGAGCACGTAAGAAAAACAGCAGTCACTAACAATAGCTAACACGAGCTACTGAAATTAATTAAACAAAAAAGCACGTGGTTTAGGGAAGAAGGGGGCTGAGAAGAGGTGTGTAGCAGTTACCCTGCACACAGTTTTTAGTAGCTAAATACTCGCAATGAATCTGCTCAAATAGAAAAACGAAGCTCACGGATAAGCTGGAAACGGATAGGCCAGGATCTTTGAGAAGATAAAAGAGGCACGAGTCAAAGCCATATCTCACGCACAAGAGCATCTACACACTGCTCTCACCTGAAGCAGTGTATCATCTGCGCACATTTATATATAAATAAATTACGCTACACAGTAGTCATACTAATGCATACGGGTGGAGGTGGGAAAAAAGGGGGTCGCCGTAAAGGCAGACGTAGGAGGAGAAGGATTCACATACAAATGGCAGCACATGCGCAGTTTCAGTATCCGTACCCTTTCGCACTCCTCAAGAGAATGATAAAAAATACCAAAAAAAACAGACTTCTGACTATTCGTAGATCTTGACAGAGGTCTTGATAACAATGTCCAATTTCCGATAGAGGTCTGCTGATGTTTACAAATGGGTCCTATATATCGTCTTCGTAGTCTTCAAAAATCATTTATCCATCTTAATTCTAGACACGACGAGCGAAAACGTGCTAAGATTCAGAGAAAATAACCCTCACTCCGTCTCTAACCGGTCACAACGCTAGGTTCAATTTACATCAACCCTATCGTTACCTTTAAAGGTAAACATCTTGACGCTGGAGAGAGAGAGCGAGAGAGAGATACGGAGAGTGGGAAAGACTGAGAGCGGGAGAGGGGAGAGATAGACGGAGAGTGGGAGAGGGGGGAGAGAGACGGAGAGCGGGTGAGGGGGAGAGAGACGGAGGGCGGGAGAGGGGGGAGAGAGAGAGGGGGAGCGGGGGGGGGGGGAGAGAGACGGAGAGCGGGAGAGAGGGGAGAGAGACGAAGAGAGGGGAGAGAGACGGAGAGAGGGGAGAGAAGGGAGAGAGGGGAGAGAGACGGAGAGAGGGGAGAGAGACGGAGAGCGGGAGAGGGTGAGAGAGACGGAGAGCGTGAGAGAGACGGAGAGCGTGAGAGAGACGGAGAGCGGAAGAGGGGGGAGAGACGGAGAGCGGGAGAAGGAGAGAGAGACGGAGAGCGAAAGAAGGAGAGAGAGACGCAGAGTGGGAGAGAGAGTGAGAGACGGAGAGTGGGAGAGAGGGAGAGAGAAACGGAGAGCGGAAGAGGGAAAGAGAGAGAGAAACGGAGAGAGGGAGAGGGCGGGTCAATAAAAATGTTTAATTCACAAATAAATACGGACCAGGAGGGTAAAGCTGCCCCTGAAAATGCGAAAACAGCAATCACACATAACACGGGTGATGTGCAAAGAAGCTATCAATCCAATGAACGAGTTTAACATTAAAGCCTTCATCATCTCCTAAACCTTCGCCGAATTGGACAGGGTTGCATGTCCAAGTGCTTCATTAGAAAATGCGCTTGAGGATTTTATCCCGAAGCAAAATCTCGGTAGGCCAGAGATGAACCTGTCATCATGAACTTCAAAACTGAACTAACAAGGTGGTACACGACTTCAGGCGCTATAACCGCACACAGAACATTCTACTGCTAACCGAACGTACCTCCTCCTCATCACAATCGTGAACAATTGGTAAAGGACAGGTAATTACTAAGTTTACTACGGGGGTGCAACCTGCAGGAAAACAAGACATTTCTACCTGTAAGTTGGCAAGCGAAAGGATTGATATCACCATTCGCAACCCCAGATAGTACAAACATGTGTGGCCGCTTGAGGAAAACTTGGTACCGCTAATACCCAAAAATCGTCGCATCAACGTAGTGTCCATGCAGTCTCTGCATTAGAACTACGCAGTGGATGGGGCTCTAATGACCATTGTAGTTGAAGGGCCCTAAAACGCCAACAAGCCGAAAGCTGTTCTCTGTGGTATTACTGCACCTATTAGTTCAGGTTGAAAGTAAAAACAAAACAGACTGATGGATTTATGGCCTACTAACATGTATAAATGTTAAACATTATCCAAGGTCAGTACTGAAATTGTTCGAAAGCACTGCGATGTTGTCAGATCCCTAATTTCTTTCTTCACTTTAAGCATTTAAAAGTGAGTCAAAACAGCAGAGAAAACAACTGGCGTGAATCCAGTTTCATGGATGGAGAAGAGAAAGATAGTTCAGCACATTGTCATATTTTGAGCGACGATGGTGCGCCCATCTGACATCTCTAACACAACAAACTACAAGGTAGCTTTTGTCTCACGTATTGCAGAGCATCAAATAGCCTCTTGCGCCATCCAGCGATGAACACCAGCTTACAGTTTATTAACCAGTTATTAAATGCAAGTCCACAACCAGATATTACAGATACGCCCAAAATCATTAATGGTAAACCAGCCTCGTTCATGTCTGCAGTCAAAGAAGGGTCGAATGTATTTGTTTCATTCTAATCCTTAGTCAAATCCTGATCACGAACAAAAATCCTTCAAGTCTGCATTGTTGAGCAGAGCGACGACAAAACGCAGACTTCCTTAGGAAACGAGATCTTGATTTACTTCATTCTCCAAATTAATTCAATTAACATTTTCAACATTCATTAAACATTTCACCGTAGTAATTGGACTCGTACAAACATTGAAATATGTGCTTGATGAACACAGCACGAACATACGTTATCTATGAAAGCGTGTGCACACTCATACACGGTTCAAATAGCGACTGAAATGCCATGAATAGAAAATGGTCAGTTTTTGCGCGCCATTTCAGCCATTTTAGCGCCCAACTGAATCACACTTTTACGGTGGGGTGCACTGACGGACACCGGAATGTTGTAATCAATGAATCCTTAACAAATCGAGGGAAGCCAAGGTTGGGTGGTTTTTTGCCTCTCTTTCGCCATCACCAGCAGCACAAACTGTAGACAAAATGTTTTATTGCAGCCATTTATTTTCAACATCCGAGAACAAAAGAGAAGGATGAAGGAAAAGAAGAAGAAAAAGGAATAGAGATCCATCTTACACTTCGTTTTCATGGCCAAAGTCCAGTTAACTTCGCACGTAACGCAGTAACCACCAGATGCTTTCAATCACAACGCCCCTAGCGAAAACTGCCCATTAACCTAGTCGCTTAACAACGGTGAAATTTAACGAGAAAACTATTCTGCGCAGATGCACATATTCTTTTCTGTAACGTCGCCCTTTTATCACTAATAAAATGTGCTCATTACAAAATGGCTGCTCTTGGGACACTGGTGCCACTAGATGAACCAACAACACCAAGACTGCAATAAAAGGGTTAGGAGGACATTAAATCTATAACTACCATCAGCCCAGTGTAGGAAAAAAAGTGCAAGTGTAAGGTTTAATACGGAACTGGACTGAAAAAGTGCCCTTGGGCAGTTATTTGGCACCTTGGCATTTATTTGGTTTCCAAAACATTAGTCAAACATTTTTCTATAAAAGGAACTCCTAACCCTTTTCCCCGCCTATGCCAGGGTCGGGAACCCACCTCGTCCCTCTGAATGGACACAAGGGTGATATATTGAACAGCGCTTTTCCGCAGCCGGTTGCCGACCAAAGCTTCAACCCCTATGCTACTATTTCGTCACTATAGAAAGGTATTGGGATGAGGTGGCATGGGCATGTTATGAGGAGGGGAGGGGAGGTGAGAGGAGGACCTTATTAGGGCTATTACGGGACTGAGGGTGATGAGGGGGCACCAGGGGACCAGGGTGTAGACTATTGAAAGGTAGGCCCTATGTCTACGCGCTGACCTAATGATGCAAACCTCTACTTGTTTAACGTCAGTTTCTTTTCTGTTTTGGCACGTTGGGAGCACCAGAAGGTACTAACTGGGTTTGGTTTGTTGGTATTTTAGGGCCCTTCAACTACAAGGTCATTAGAGCCCCGTCCACTGCGTAGTTTTAATGCAGAGACTGCACAGACACTACACTAATGTGACGATTTTTGGGTATTAGCAGTACCCAGCTTTCCCAAGCAGCCACCCATGCCAGTACTAACTGGGTTTACGTTGCTTAACTTCAGTAATCAGACGAGAACTGGTGTGTCCAACACAATACAGCCGCTCCCGACACCACGGGGCGGGCTCCTACACGTGAAATTTTTGCGTCATCTACCCGTTGCATAGTAGAGAGGGTTCTCCTTTAAGTGCAAATGCCATCGTACACCACACGGTGCCTTGGTTTTACTTCTCACCTGAAGGAAGGCGCACTCGGGGTTTCTCTCTCGCCCGAAAGCAGCCAACCCGCCTGGGTCCAGTATCAACCTAGAGGGAGCGGTGAGTTTCGTTGGACACACCAGTTCTGGTCTGATCATTGAAGTTAAGCAACGCAAGCCCAGTAAGTACTGACATGGGTGGTCGCTCGGGAAAGCTGGGTACTGCTAATACTCAATAATCGTCGCATTAGTGTAGTGTCTGTGCAGTCTATGCATTAGAACTATGCAGTGGACGGGTCTCTAATGACCTCGTAGTTGCCGGGACCTTAAACACCAACAAACAACAACAAATCACGCTAGAGCCACTGACGCAGTTACCGACCACGCCACCCAGGCGGGATATTTTCCTACAAAAACATCTTTAGATTATTTTGGCACAAATTGCATTTTTGGTCATTTTCGAACCTGTAGTACCAAGACGATTACAACGAAACATTAGATTGACATGTTTTTTTTTAATTGTGATAATATTGATTGTGTTTCATAATTAATAATAGCTAATTTCACTTTTTGACAGTTAATTTAAATCTACTTGATGCATAAAATATGTCTTATCTTTAACTTTTTATTATAAATGCTCATCTGTTAGTCTTCTGTTAATTCTATTATGTGATGTTGAATGGCGCCAAATCGCCCAGGGCGTTTTTATGGATTCTAAAAGTTGACCAAGGGCACTTATTCAGCACTTTCCAGTGCCTATTAGATCTCTCATCTAAATTTATAAGCCGAAAGCAAATGGCAAAAACAATAATAATGCTAATAACGATAACAATTTAAGCCATCATTTTTTCTTCCTGCAAACTAATGCTGCACCAATTTACCACACTCATTTTTTTTTAAAGCAACCTTTTTCTATTGGTCATTCGGTCCTTCTGCAGAAAACACACCAACGCAGAAAAATTGACAGAAATCAAATAAAAACTCTAAAGCCATAAGTCTCCATTTCTCTTAAATGAAAAAAAAAGCCATCCTCTCATTCTGCACGTCGTTTACAACGTTTTTACTGAGTGTTACTTTCAAACTTAAGATCTCTTCAAATTTGCAGACAATTCATCTTACTCTAGAAGAAGATGACCATCACTGACACAATGGATATGGCTACTTCCGTAAATACCAAATTTGAAATACCATTTCCTTTTCTTCCAAGAGAAAGAGAGATGAAGGAGGGAAGAGAAAGAACTACCCTAGACTACAATAACGAAAAAAAGAAACATCTCTTTATAATTTATAGTTAGAAACACCAATTGCAAGTCTTTGCACTGTCATTCTTTGCCTTTCATCAGGTCATTTTTTGTGTGAAAAGGAGGAGAATGAGTGATAAAAGGAGGTTGGAAGGAACTCCGAGTAAAGATGAAGATGGTTAAGAAAAGTGTAACAACGTGTAGCAGTAGAAGCAGAAGCACATTTTTCCAAACATCAACTTGAAGGTACTCAATTATAAAATATGCACCACATCCTTGTGCATCGTTCTGGAGAGAAAAAGAACGAAAGAAACCTAGACTTCAAATATCTTGGACAGCCTTAGAAAAAACCTATAATTGATGGATATTGAACACTGAAAATACAGACTGTTCACAATATGAAAGGGCAAAGAGGAGGTTCAGGTATATTCAACCGTTTCCACTCTATTGTGACTAAAGGGATGGAAAACTTAGATCGACATAAAGAAAAGATGCAAATTGCCGACTTTGGATAACTATTTCGTGTGAAATGTCTCATCCTGAATAAAAGGCTTGCAAAAAGTTGTCTAAGTCATTTGTAGGACACTATACAGAAAGGCAAAAAGGGAGAGAGAAAGAATAAACACAAATTTACGAGTCCCACAACGATATAGATATCTATAACAACGAGTCGCACTACACAATCACAACACTTATGAAAATAAAAGACAAAAATTTACATAAGAAAGGTGCAACGAAAGTAGAGTGTCCCCAAAAGGCACCAGACGCGCACGATTCCCTTTCAGAAACGATAAAAAAACTGAATGAAAAGAGTGTATACGATCAACAACATTTCTCTACAACTTATCAGCTAACAAATGTGCCCCAGCAGTACCGTCTGACAAACTGGGAAAGGTCCAAATACTGAAACAATTTCCCTTTCCCCAAAACCCCCATCTGCCGGCTATAGCAAGTCCATGAGTTCAAGAGGTCCATAGAAAAGCAGGCAGAAGTGGAAAGGGAAAGGTGATTATAAAACAGAAGACAAAAGGAGGAAGCGCAGCACTGCCGTGGATCCCCATCCCTGGGGTAGCCATAAACGTTTTAGACGCCCCATGAAGGAACAAGGAGTGGCTGCATTGCGTTGGACACACCAGTTCTCGTCTGATCACTGAAGTTGAGCAACGTAACCCCAGCTAGTACTAGCATGAGTGACCGCTTGGGAACACTTGGTAATGCTGCTACCCAAAAATCCTAACAGCGTAGTATCTGTGCAGACTCTGCATAGGGAGCGGCGAGTTGCGTTGGACACACCAGTTCTCGTCTGATCACTGAAGTTAAGCAACGCAAGCCCAGTTAGTACTGACATGGGCGGTCGCTCGGGAAAGCTGGGTACTGCTAATACCCAATAATCGTCGCATTAGTGTAGTGTCTGTACAGTATATGCATTAGAACTACGCAGTGGACGAGTCTCTAATGACCTTGTAGTTGACGGGACCTTAAACTCCAACAAACAAACAGACTCTGCATTAGAACTACGCAGTAAACGGGGCTCTAATGACCGTTGTAGTTGAAGGGTTCTTAACACCAAGGAACCAAAACAAAAGAGAATTGGAGGAACAACCATTAATAATTAGATATATTCTTCGACCTATCATCTCTAACTCATTTCCATCCTATAGCATAATCCAGTATCCGTTGTCCCACGTGGTGCTTTGGATACATTGACGAACTACTGGACAACTGTCTGTCACAGCCGTCTGCCGACCTAGTGGTCCAATTCCTTGCTTATCTCATTTTCTTCTTGGAGGCATTTTCTAATACCGAAGCGAGTGGGAGGGCGAGCTCCTAAACCTCTTAGATTTTGTACCAAACTGCGCTTAATTAAAATTCATGTAGAAGGGGTTGTTTTTACGAGTTTGTTTGCTGGTTGTTGTTGTTTGTTGGTGTTTTAGGGCCCTTCAACTACAAAGGTCATTAGAGCCACGTCCACAGCATAGTTCTTATGCAGAAACTGCACAGACACTACACTAATGCGACGGATTTTTGGGTATTAGCAGTACCCAGTTTTCCCAAGCGGCCACCCATGTCAGTACTAGCTGGGGTT
>JAAFCE010004209.1:19169885-19186520 GCA_013389805.1 Trigoniulus corallinus | reverse complement strand
TACCCAGTTTTCCCAAGCGGCCACCCATGTCAGTACTAGCTGGGGTTGCGTTGCTTAACTTCAGTGATGGGGCGAGAACTGGTGTGTCCAACGCAACTTGCCGCTCCCCTTTCTTTTACGAGGAGCGGTGGCATCGTACACTACACTAAAGGGCAACTCAGTGGCCGGGTCTTTTAGAATTTGCTCTACACATCGAAAGTAGGACATCAGCTTTAATTCGTATCCAACGGAAGGCGAACTTGAACCTACCTGCCTCTCTCTCGCGTTGGATAAATCCCCATCCTCAACCAGGATGGAACCTGAAACCGCAACGAATCAAGGCGCAGCATCACCGAGGCGAAATCCACACAACGGTGCAACGGGTCCTTAAATATGCTATTAAAACCACATGGGGGAGTCTTAATCAAACTTGTAGTGACTAAGAAGATCAAAGCAGTGACATTTTTTTTTTAAATTCAGGAAGGGGAGAGAGAGGGCTATTTTCATACTGAAGCGAAGTTTTTCTTGCTTCTAAATCACCTATAATTCACCTTTTTTTTGCAGTTTCTTAAACCCTTTCTCTTTTTTCTTCGAAAGCAACAACTGATCCTGAGGCTTTAAGAAAACAATATTTTCGCGTTAAACACACGACATCACCAACATTTTGTCACTTAAATTACCACTTAGAGAAGTGCGTTCAGAAGAGAACTGCGAGAAAAGTTCAATGGTTTAAATAAAATATCGCGATGCTAATGTCAGCCAGAAGATGAAGAAAAGGAGAAAGAATCAAAGAGTAGCAGAAACAAACTGGTCCAAGTCGCCGAATAATTCAAAATGAACTAACATAATTAATGATCAAGACAGATAGTGTACTTCAATGCCATAAATCGTCATCACCTAAAATCCGAGAGGGGAAAAATGTTCACCAAACGACGACCTAATGTCCGAAGGCAGACGCAACTCACCAATCAATATCTAATGAAATCGTAAATTCAATTTCACTACGCCCACTCACATGCCACAGCCCTGGAAAAATTAATAAAGCGAGCAGGAGGAAGAGGAAGAAGAAAAGGATGCTCTAAATTTGGTTTTATAACTTGAAACTTATTAATTCAATTTTCAATTCACTAGTTCATTCAATTTAATAGGATGAAGAAATATTTATGTCTCCCAAGATTTTTTTTTCTGTGGTTGCTTATCTTTCAAGTCTAACAATTGATATAAAAATATGGTAGACGATAGAAATAACGATCAGAAGAGAGAAAAAGACAATGAAAGTTCAATCACATCTTTCCTAAAAATATATTGTCTCAGGTTACCTTGGGGCGACAGCCCTTAGATCAACAAACGGACTCATTTTCTGAATGCTATTTGAGGTGACAATATGGTTGCAAGTGAGGAAATCCGTTTTTACTTATTCATTTTACTTATCCTTTTCGATATGACAACATTGAAAACTCATCTTTTTTTTTCTTCATTTTCCTTTCATTTTCTTTTCACATCCAGCTGCATCACCATTTCATTCAAATTCTTATTATTAAACATACCACAACATCAAAAGAATTAAAAGCCATTATGTTTAGGCGGAAGTTTAACTGTATATCCAGTACCACTCTAGGCCATCTGTACAACTCTGAGCCTAAGGGGGGGCGTTCATTAAGTCGGTCAGTAGGGTAACACTAACAACCTATTGACTACTATGTCATTATCATCATTCCAAACTCTCCTTGCTGTGACAGGGTTGAGTAGGCAACTCAGCCGTATGGATGCTGTTATCATGACAGCCCTTCAGATCATGGTACATGCCTATTAAATCATGTACTTGTCTTCTAGTCCCCACAGAGTTACGTACTTAACTTTCAGTCTCTGCACTTGCCTATTCAATTCTAACCAAGTCATGCATCTGCCTTCCAGTCCTCAACGGGTCGCGTACCGGTACTCGTTTTCCAGTTCCCACTAAGTGGCGCGCTTGTCTTCCAATTCTGACTAAGCTGTGTACTTGCCTTCCAATTCTGACTGAGCTGTGTACTTGCCTTCCAATTCTGACTGAGCTGTGTACTTGCCTTCCAATTCTGACTGAGTCCCACGCTCCCCTTCGAGTTTTCACTGAGTCGCGCGCTTCCCTTGCAGTTTCCACTGAGTGGCGCGCTTGCCTTTGGGTTTCCACTGAGTGGCGCGCTTGCTTTTGGGTTTCCACTGAGTGGCGCGCTTGCCTTTTGGTTTCCACTGAGTGGCACGTTTGCCTTTCGGTTCCCACTGAATGGCACGTTTGCCTTTCGGTTCCCACTGAGTGGCGCGCTTGCCTTTCGGTTCCCACTGAGTGGTGCGCTTGCCTCCCAGTTCCCACTGAGTGGTGCGCTTGCCTCCCAGTTCCCACTGAGTGGTGCGCTTGCCTTCCAGTTCTCACTAATTCCCACTACATCGAGCACATGACTTCGTGAAATGCTATCCCGGGTGTTTGGCAGATTAATGAGATCTCTCTTCTTGCCCCACACAACATCTATATGGACCTTCACCTATTTCAGAGGAGCGGCTGTATTGCGTTGGTCACACCAGTTCTCGTCTGATCACTGAAGTTAAGCAACGCAACTTCTCCTACTGCTGTACTAGCTTGCGTAATCGCTTGGGAACACTGGGTACTGCTAATACCCAAAAATCGTCGTAACAGCCTTGGTCTGTGCAGACACTGCATTAGAACTACGCAGTGGATGGGGCTCTAAATGACATTGTAGTTGACGGGTCTTAAAATACCATTAAAACAAAACCCATATCGTTCCTGTTTGTTGGTGTTTTTGGGCCCTTCAACTACAAAGGTCATTAGAGCTACGTCCACAGCATAGTTCTTATGCAGAAACTGCACGGACACTACACTAATGCGACGATTTTTTGGGTATTAGCAGTACCCAGTTTTCCCAAGCGGCCACCCCACGTCAGTACTAGCTGGGGTTGCGCTGCTTAACTTCAGTGATTAGACGAGAATTGGTGTGTCACATGCAATTTGCCGCTCCCAAAACCCATATCAGAGGACCCGAAAGTAGAAGAGGAGGGACAAACACATGTTAAAAAAAAAAGGTGGATGGAAGGAGAGTTCCAGGTTGCTAAGAACAGTTTTGTGAATCCAATTTATAGGGTTGTAAATTATGGTTTCCATTAGAAGGATAATACAAGGCCGACATCACCACCACAAACTGACAACACCACAATCATATCTGTAACATTTCCGAACGAAGTATGTCGACGTCAGAGGAAGTGGATTCATACAATACACTACACGATAGAGACAATGAACACGAACGACAAAAGGCGGTGCACATTCCTCATTTCTGTCTTGGAGGGGTTCAGGTAATCTCAAATCCAAATCCTTCGATGACAACAATCCCGCCACAAAAATCCATATTCCCTAACCATTTTTCTTCCTAATATGATAAAGTAAAGAAATATGCTCGGTATGACCGCTGAATGGTGGGATGGGCGACAAATGAAACTAAAAGGGGTAAACAATAACTGAACAAAGATGCAGGAAGTAAGAGCATATTGAAGAACGCGCTGAAACATGATGAAATGAAATATTACATGGTTATGAAAAGAGGGGGGGGGGAATCTCTGGTGAGACTCTATAAATAATAATTGGGTCTGGAAGAGAAGATATATCAGCAAAATACCTTACCCATAACAATTAAAGAGGACCACTCATCCTACAATCCTTTTCCCATCTACGACAGGGCCAGGTAGTCTCATTTTTCCCCAGTGCAACCAGGAACAGACGGCGAGCTGCTGGATGACATTTTTACGTAGCCGGCTGCTGGCCCTTGTTTATTTAAAGCCATTCTATTTCCTTTCAATACACTATCATTAACTTTTCTAGCTTATGGCAGCATACGAATGCCCGTTTCTGTATTTCTGTCCTATGAGTCTATCAGTTTGACGACATTTTTACACCTGCCAACCTAATGTTGTAACCCTGATGCTTATTTATCGTCGGTCTACTTTGAATCGTTTGGACACCCTCCCCACACCAAATTCAGGGAATAAGCACAAACGCCTGCCAATTTTCTACCGATCTCCCTCCATGTTCAAAGGGCTGCTCTGGACCAGTGTTCCCAAGCTGCATGGGTGACAGCTTGGGAACACTGGGTACTGCTAATACCCTAATCGTCATAACAGTGTAGTGTCTGTGCAGACTCTGCATATGAACTAAGCAGTGGACGGGGCTCTAATGACCCCTGTAGTTGAAGGGCCCTAAAATACCAACACCCACAACAACCATTCACTGGACCTTGGGACTTCTCGTTCGGAATGGACTGAAGCTATACCTGTCACAGAGAGCATTCAGCGTGCAATCTTGGACTCATGAGGTCGACGATGTTAATCACTTTGCACACAATGCTGAAGTTCAGAGTTATTGACCTGACATAGGTAACCCACTAGGTGCATTTAGGACCTCTCTTTCTCGTTCGACTGAAGCTATACATGTCACAGAGAGCATTCTTGGACTCTGGGACCACGATTTTCAATTCTAAAGTTTGTTCCTCAGAAAGAAACCAATTGCCCTGATAGGGAGGAAGCAGTGTTCTATTATTCCAAGGCACTTCTTGTTACTAGAAAGCACGTTTCAAATACTGATGATATGATGCTCCTACCTACGTTTTTTTTGGTTCGATAGTATTTCAAGGCCCTTCAACTATAAGGTAATTGAAGGCCCGTCCACTGCATAGTTCTAATGCAGCGATTACACAGGCACTACACTAATGCGAGGATTTTTGGGTATGTCAGTACTAGCTGGGGGATTGCGTTGCTTAACTTCAGTGATCAGACGAGAGCTGGTGTGCCCAACGCGATAAGCCGCCCCTCTCCTACCTACGTAACTGCAAGCAACACGCCCGTGTTTGATTCTCGGCAGAATGTATAACCGTTTTCCGCGCTGTCAGCTCAAAGCTCCACAATGACCAAATTCTGACTACTGGACGTTGCCTTGACTACCCCTTGACACAAGAAAGGGAAAGAGGTGATGGAGGAGGAAGGGGGGAAAGGTGAGAATTTTCATTTCAGTGCCTAATAAGATTCAGATAGCCTTTAACGCATTGAAAAAAAAAAGGTTCAATGGCAGAAGAAATCCGTTTGGGAACCTGCAGAGAAACTAAGCTCATTATGCGTTAAGATTAAAGGCCTTGATATAAAAGGCATGTGATGTTTGACACAATTTTCATTTGCAGAAAAATTACCCCATGGCGTTGCTGAGTCCATGTTACATTTTCGAAAAAAAGTTACGCGAGTTCATTTTGAACACCATTTCTGGGAGGAGGATCAACTGCTCGAAAAATCTCTGTTGCCTACTGCAAAAATCAAAAGGCGACAATCTAGAACCGTGTACCACATTTAACTTCCAAATTACAATTGCCTCTATTATTACAATGCCTTTGAGGTCCTTTTTTCTTTCTACAATAAAATATAAAAAAAATTTGAGGTTCAGAGCTGTATTTCGATAATAACCCTTTCAGTAGGGGCATGGTGTTATATATACTAACCTCATGTCTTTAATTAGGGTCTACGTCAATTTGGCGCATGGCAATTCGGCGTATGACAATTTGGCGTACATACCGATCTCTTGGGTGCCCAAATTTGTTCAAAATTGCAACGGTCATAACAACATATTTCAACAGTCATTGCAAGGTAATAGAACAATGAATGCCTACCATAACTGTGTTATAGGGCCCTAATGACCTTTGAAGTCGATGGGCCCTAAAACACAAACTAACCCAACTGTGTTATAAGGGACCTTTGCAATGACTTATGCCCACGCGTGGATCTAGGATGGGGTTTTTGGGGTTGCAACCCCTCCCATGCACATATAAACTTATATTTGCATAATATGTGAGGTTTAGCTCAACCCCCCTGTATTAGCTAACCCCCCCCCCCCGACGAAAATCCTGGATCTGCCACTGGTTATGACAGTTGCAATTTTGAACAAATGTATGCACCCAAGAGATCGGTATGTACGCCAAATTGACTACGCAAAATTGCCATGAGCCAAATTGTCCTGCGCCAAATTGACGTGATCCCCTTTAATTAAACCAAGTGTTTTAACCGAGAAACCAATTTGATGACAGCAGGACCTTACAAGTCCATCATAATTCAAACGGAAAAGTAGGATGGATATCATCACCAACGATTTTCCTGACTATGGCAGGCTCGGGTGACATTGGGACACATGAGCAAACTGTTGAAAGGCATTTTAAAAAGCCAGCTGCCAACCTAATGCTGCAAATCCTACGTTTATTTACCGCCGGCCTTTACTACTCCATGTAGTAAGGGTTCTTTGGAGTGCAGTGCTGACGCCGTACACACCACACGGGACGTGAGGAAGGAGCGTTGAGGGCCCGTCTAATACCCGAAAGGAGCCTAATCACTTGGAACCTCTGATTCAGCAGTCAGACACGAACGCATAAATCTAAAAAAAATTATATCGATGCTCCTCATTCATGATTCTAGAGATTAGCATCTGCAGGGGAGAGGAGGAAGAGGAGAAAAGGAAAAGACCATTTTCATCACCGAAAAAAACCCTAAAGTGTCTCTTTGTCTATCATTTGGTGGTAGTTCTTGTTTTTATTTCAAATAAACGCCTCTTTCCGCTTAAAACTCAACAGTTCAAACAGCTTAAAAGTAATATAAAAAAAATTTAATTTATCAGCAATATTTCCTGCTGAATGGAATTCATGATGATGATGATTTTAAGTATGGCTGAATAAGCAACAATTGCTTCCAAACAGAGCAAATGCATAAATATATTACCTCAGGCAAATGGGATTTTCTTTTATTATGTAAGGGCATTAGTTCTACAAATAACAAATCCCAAACTAGGGCACCTTCTTACTCGAAAATCATTATGATATATGGCAGAAATATTAGGTTGCGATCCATATACGAAGCAAGAGACGACACAAGTTGGAAAATTCCAAAAATATTTCATCCTCAACGAAATCTGCGAGCAGACAACGATTATTAGTAGTTGGAGTAGTCACGTGACGATGAGAGAATTTAAATTACGCCTACAACGACAACTGACAACCGTAGTACAGTAAAACCTGTCTAAAACGGAACCTGATCGTTCCCATTTTTTTTTTTCCGTTTTCACAGGTTTCCGTTTTACAAAGGGCTGTGTTTTAATGAAACAAAGTGCAAAAAATATGATCACCGTTTATTAGGATGATGAAATTTAAAATAAAAGTCCATAAACTGAAAAATTATTCTGCCCCCACACAGGGGCTGATCCAGATGCGGATCAGAGGGGAGCACTTCAAAAAATTGCACCCCAAATATTTTTAAATATTCAGAATCCCATAGTATAAATCTAGCTAGCAATTACGATAGGTCCTCCACTGCCCCTTAGACAATGCCCTATGTTCCGTGGTTTAGCCAACTGCAGACTGGACTGGCAGAATAGGAAATGCAAAATGCCTTTCAGTTTCAGAGTTGAACCATTCATCAATTGACGGATGCGCAGTGAGGCACAGAGGGGAGCAATGGCTGCATTGCCCCCCCCCCGGATCCGCCCCTGTCACCACATGTCTTTTAAAGTACAGTGTCGTTGCTTCAATATTGGGTAGCTCTGTGTGTATATGGCCGTAATGGTCCCTAGAACTTTGGTCCATGTACAGTCACTCAAAATTAATGCCTGCATTGCAGTGTTATGCATAAAATAATCCGTCTTAGTCAGGTTATTTATGCAATCGGTTCCCAAAACGTATTTCGTTTCCGCGTTAGGCAGTTTTCCGGTTTAGGGTAGCGTTTTAAATGGGAAATCATTCCGTTCCGAAATTTATTTTCCGTTTGGCAAGGTTTCCGGTTTATACAAGGTCCGGTTTAGGCAGGTTTTACTGTACCTTTGGAGTCTCTGCTTTGTTATTACACGTCCTATCCCCTCTCCACATCCATCGTCCTCGCCATAAAACCCTTGTACCGCCTATGTCGGGATGGAAGAAGGGCAGGGTGGAATAAGGCAGAGTGGAATAAGGGTACCCCAACGATATTTGTCCTTACAGAACCGGAACACACGGGCAACGATCTGTTGGACATTATTTCTACGCAGCCGGCTGCCAATCTATTTCCTTCCGCCCCGGAGGAGCGCGTTCCTTCAGCTGAAAATCTTTTACCGATCTACTCACAAACTGAGTATTTTATACCAGGAAAGTTTGCCGATTTACACTCCATTTAGAAAGCGTCTTTTGTTTCGTTGGTGTTTTAGGGCCCTTCAATTGCAGTAGTTATTAGAGCCCCGTCCACTGCGTAGTTCTAATGCAGAGTCTGGACAAACACTACGCTGATTTTGGATTTTTGGATATTAGCAGTACCCAGTGTTCCCAAGCGGTCACCCATGTCAGCACTATGAACATCATAAAGTGGCACGATTTCCCATCCAACTGTCCCATGTCACCCGCCTTGGTAAAATTAAGGGTCTATTTTCTTTACATGTCAAATATTGCCTCCCCCTACGCCACGGGGGAAGAAGCAAACTCCCTGGAAGAAGCGGTTTTGCTTCTTCCAGGGAGTGGAAGAAGCACACACTTACACACCACCTGCGCCGTTTGGACCTGTTTCTCTTTCTCTCAGGTGGCTCACTTGAAAGAAGCCACCACCCTTGACCAGGAACGAGTCAAGCACCCACACCTCTTAGCCGCCATAACGGGCTTATAATTTAAGGGGATTACTCTACAGCAGTGGTTCTCAACCTGGGGTACGTGGTTGGGGCTTTGGGGAGTGAGAGAAAAAAATGGAATAACAGGCACATCATGGTTAACATATTTCCATACTGAACAGAGTTGAACTCTAGGGAATACATAATCATTATTATATTCTACCCGCCTGTGGCAGGGTCGGGTCTGCGGGTTCTAGCCCTCAACTCCCGCCTATCTACCACAACGTCCCCGTCCACCCCGCATACTACCATACCCTTACGGAAAACCTGTTCTCACGTCTACTTTAGTCCCCCCTTGCTCCGGGTGCTTCCAACAACTTGCATTCCTGTAATGGACCTGACGATCTCCTCCGCTCTTCGCATTACGTGTCCATACCACCTCAATCTACTATCCCTCATTATTTCCGCGATATTTCCCACACCCAGGGTGCCTCTAATATGCTCATTCCTAATTCTATCAGTCTTTGACACCCCACGCATGTACCGCAGCATTCCCATCTTGCTTACTTGCATTCTATTGACGTGGCTCTTCCTCAGTACCCCAACACTGATCCATATAGAATAGAGGACCTAACCACTGCCCTGAAAAACTTGCCTTTCAACTTTTCTAGCACTCTCCTATTACACAGGACTCCGTTTGCTTGTCTCCACTTTAACCACCCCCATTGAATCTATGAGTGACATGCGAATCTATCTCCCCATGGCTTTGGAACACTGATCCTATGTGCTTTACCTCTTGCGTCTTGATCATCAGCTCGCCCCCAGAGTACGTCTTCATTATTATCCTGTCCTTCCCTATCTGTCCTAGCCTGTCCTGCCAGGTGGTACATCAGTTAAAAAAGGCTTCCAAAGACTTTAAATTCCGTTCAAAGAGCCACCGGTACTGTCCGCGAAAATCACGACATCGCCTATCAGAAGCCTGAACAGACTTTAAACAGACATTCAACTCAGCGCCAACTAGTCGAAATACCGCGTGGTACAATACAACCTTTTAAGGGCAATTTTTAAACAGCTTACTGCAAAAACAAGCCGATTGTCTTGCGCACGATGTTTACACAGCCTCTATATTGATTTCTGAGTAATAACAGCAAAGGAGTTAAATTGTGAAATCGCGTGACGGTGTACAAAGGGGGACAGAAAAATGGAGCCAAAAAAAATGGTGTGATCGAGAAGTCAGGATGTAGAAAACAATTGAATTCTAAAAACTGAATTAGGAACAGCAGGCAAATATGCAAAAGAACTTAGATTCAAGAGTGGATCTAGATAAAAGATAACCCAGAAAGGAGAAAAGGGGGCAAGGGAGAGGAGAAGGAGGAGAGAGAGAGAGAACGGGATGAAAAACATCTACGCCTGCCTCCTGGTGCTTGCTTGCATGCCAAATGGCCATCAATCTGCTCGCTATCAACTAAAGCAATCCAATCAAATTGTGCACAACATACACACGTAGGGACGTTGCCAAGCCACAAATTCTGACAAAATTTATTATATGGCCTAGAAGGTGGTAATTTGACGAGAGAGAGAGAGATGCCGACATTTTTTTCTCATAACAACAACAAAAAAATACTAAGGGTCACCTCTGGTATTTATTAGATCAAAGCTTTTATACCTAATTTAAGTCCTTAACTAAACAAGCAAAAGAAATTATCAACAAACTATCTCAAGAACAAATTTGTCTTAGGGGCATCAAAGAGCATCTCTAAAGCGTTTCTTCATTTTTTTTTTTGAAAAAAAAAAACAGCACCACCACTAAAAACGTACAAATTGAAGAAGACTGTGGCAATGGAGTGTATATGGGTGGGTGAGCGCTAAAGGGGACCCTGTTAACATTCAAAAATAGCGCAATTGCGGAAGATTTACCACAGCACCAAAAGCAATTATTTAAGTTAGATTTCAGATCTACACACAGAAACGAGATCTTTTTTCCTATATCAAATAAACGAATTTAATGAGACTATACTAATTAATCAGAGCATCTTAAAAGTAGAGAGTGTGGAAAGGGTGAAAGAGTGATAGGGGCGGAAAGTTAGCTAGCAATTTATTAATTGGAACCCCTATCATATCCGGTAGAAGGTTGCCAACTGAAATTCATCCTGTTCTCTCCTTTCACAATCGAAACACACACAGAATGATGAAGAAAAGGTGGGAGAGCAGCAAAACATGTTCGCTTCTCCGATTAGCACGCCTGCTATCACTGTTTGCCTAATTCAAGGGGCAGCACATGCATTTTTATTCCATGCACACGGCTGTAGATTTTGAAGCACAGACTGGAAATATTAGTTTTGCTTGGTTTTTCATCCGAAATTAATAAACTAAACATACAATTTGCGACCTTAAAACTTAAAGTAAACAGAAGATGATCCTCTATTTGCATACCGTTTTCAAATGATCTCTTTTTCTTCCTCAAAGGCAGGAGGCACATGAATGAGCTATTTCAAAAGAATTAAATTCAACAAATTTCCACGTTTACAAAGGCAGCGTAGTTTTTTCTTTTAATTTTTCTATAAATTCAATTGATTCAATAAATATTTTAATTAAACCGAAATGAAAGGTGTGATTTCTTATAAAATCCAGGGTGTAAGTATTGTCACTGAGGAAACAAACAATTAAAAAACCTAGGATGCTATTAAGACTCTCCGTTTAAACGTTCTATGACTTTATCAAAATGACGCACAACCTGAGGACTAACTGATCCACAATCTGAACCAAAGACTAAGACACACCTAAAGTACAACAGAGGCGCTCCCTGAGACACACCTGAGGTACAGCTGAGGGAGGAATTCAGACACTGGCTGAAGCAGACTTGAGGCAAAACTCGAGGATCTACCCGAGGCATATCAGACACACCCGAGACGATGTGAGCAAAGCCCGAGGACTAATCCCAGGCAACTTGACATACAACAGCATCATTCCTTCACAGGGCTCAAAGATGGCTTTCTAAGATTCGTCGCCACGGCAAAGGATCTCCTCTTGTAACACGCAGACCAGGCATAACTTCAGTACATCATGCAACCATTATCACATTTACCCGCCTCGGTAACGCAATAGGTAGCGTGATCAACTTACTGCGTCAGTAGTTCCAGGTTCTATACTGGATCGAGGTGGGTTGGCTTCTTTCGGGAGAGAGGGGAGTTTCGAGGGCGCCTTCAGTCAGATAAAAATTAAAACTGAGGTGCCGTGTGGTGTACGAATGACATTTGCACGGTAAAGCACCCTCTTTACTAAGCAATGGGTAGATGAGGAAAAACTTCTAGGTGTAGGTGTAGGTCCTTGGCCGGAGGCCAAGGGGCGAGGTGTCCCAACGAACAGTAGACCGACGATAAAGGGAGCGGCGAGTTGCGTTGGACACACCAGTTCTCGTCTGATCACTGAAGTTAAGCAACGCAAGCCCAGTTAGTACTCACATAGGTGGTCGTTCGGGAAAGCTGGGTACTGCTAATACCCAATAATCGTCGCATTGGTGTAGCGTCTGTGCAGTCTATGCACTAGAACTATGCAGTGGACGGGTCTCTAATAACCTTGTAGTTGACGGGACCTTAAAACACCAACAAACAACAACAACCGACGATAAATAAGCATAGGGGTTGCAGCTTTGGTCGGCAACCGGCTGTGGGTAAAGGCTGTCTAATACATCACCTTGTGTCCATTCAGATGGATTTGTTTTGCGTTTGAACCTTTGACGACTACTTCACTGTGGGCACACGCCATTATTGAATTGTTAGAACAATGCCAATTACAATACCAATACCACCGCACTAAAGTAAACAAATATGGCATGGAGAGTGTAAAATGGTGCATCACAGTAACCAAAAGTAGTCGGTTAATGTCCAACAGCAAAATGACCACTCGATAAACCAATTTCTAAAAACCTGAAACATCTAATTTTAAGATAATCACGTGTGGCAGCCACACGAAGCTTGTGACCACAAGCATAGAGATTAACAACCAAAGCTACCTTAAAACACGATTTTCAGACTCGAAAAAAGTGTCCTCCTCTCCCCTTCTCTCTCTCGCTCTCCCTAACTCTACTTCAATTATTAAATTAATCAATAAAAATATTGAACAACCAGAAAAAAATGAATTGCCATCAAATTAATACAGAGACAATTATAAATACAACACTGAAGACAAACGAATTCAAAACCCCTAAGTACATTCATTGTGCATCATATAATTAATATTTTTAAAGAAGAGATTGCACTCCCCCTGAACTTAAGTGGAGAGAAGGGGCTGAAGATGAATGAATGAAATGAAAATTCAACTTAAGATCAACTTCCTAAATTCAAACGAATTTTTATTTTCGGATACCATTCCCACTTATAAGATTTTAAAGCCCTCTTTCCACTCTCCATCTTTTAGTCATCTCATTTACAGTTCGTTTCGACACGAAAGAATTGCCGCTCGGTAGATTACAAAACTGCTTACGTTTATTTAAGGGCATGCTTCTAGGGAATGAAATGTAAGGCGTAAACTTAAGACATGAAATTAATCTAAATATTATCTCAAAACTTCAAGAGGGGACCAAGTTGCTACACATCACCTCAGAAAAATTATACGTCCTTTAAAGCGATAATGGAAATTATCCACCAGTTGATCAGTGAAAAGTTCCATCTCATCTCCGTAATTCAAGAAGCTGTCATCATTTCTCAAGAGGTTCATCTTACAAAGTATTACTAATATCTAAAATCAAATATTTAATTAAAAAAAGAAGATCCCGAATTCTATTAAAAAAATCTTGGGAGCTGAGCACCCGAAAACAGGGACAACAGCGCTGCGAATCAAAGCCGTTGCCTACCAACTGACACTACGCCAGTCCCATCCACTTTCAGAGTTTGTCGAAATACGTCACTGTTTTCAAATAATAATTTTTTTTGAACATCATCAGTAAGCCAAGTCATTTCCCCGCCACTAAGAGTCGGGTACCAATTTGTCCTATCGGAAGTGCCTACCGGAACTCCCAAACCTGTCAATTTTCTGCCGATCTACGTGCAAGTAAATCCATGTGAAGGACTGCTCCTTCAGAAGAGTGGGCCCTACAACTACAACGGTCCTTAGAGCCCAGTACACTGCGACGTTCTAATGCCGAGTTGGCACAGACACTATGCTGTTACGACGATTTTGAGCATTAGCAGTACCCAGTGTTCCCAAGCGGTCCCCCATGCCAGTAATAGCTGGGGTAGCGTTGCTTAGCCATAATCTCCCATACGTGCAGTTGTGGCATCGTAAGCACCTCCACACAGACCTACCGCGTTACTTCCCATCGCACGGAAAATCTACTTACGCCTGCCTTCCGTCACGTCCGAAAGAAGTCATCTGCTTCAGCCTGACGTGATTAGAGATGGGGAAAAGGGTCTTAGTCTGGTGATGTAATACGGAGTGTGTACTTAACTTCAACAGGCGATATTTTCAAGATCGATCCTGGCCGAATAAATTAAACTTGCGTCTCATATGGGAATAAAGTTGTGATCCCCGATGGGTTGTTGTTGTTTGTTGGTTTGTTTGTTGGAGTTTAAGGTCCCGTCAACTACGAGGTCATTAGAGACCCGTCCACTGTATAGTTCTAATGCATATACTGCAGAGACACTACACTAGTGCGACGATTATTGGGTATTAGCAGTACCCAGCTTTCCCGAGCGACCACCCATGTCAGTACTAACTGGGCTTGCGTTGCTTAACTTCAGTGATCAGACGAGAACTGGTGTGTCCAACGCAACTCGCCGCTCCCTTTGTTTGTTGGTGTTTTAGGGCCCTTCAACTACAAGGTCATTAGAGCCCCTTCCACAGCGTAGTTCTTATGCAGAGACGGCACAGACACTACACTAATGCGACGATTTTTGGGTCTTAGCAGTGTCCAGTTTTCCCAAGCGGCCACCCATGTCAGTACTAGTTGGGGTTGCGCTGCTGAACTTCAGTGATTACGTCATCCCCGATAGGAGTAAAGCTGTCTTCCCAGATCGGAATAAAACCATGGTCCCATGTTGGTAGTAACGTGGGCTTGCGCTGCTTAACTTCAGTGATCTCATGAGAACTGATGTGTCCAACGCACGACGCAATTTGGCTGCACGACGCAATTTGGCTGCACGGCGCAATTTGGCTGCGCGGCGCAATTTGGCTGCGCGGCGCAATTTGGCTGCGCGGCGCAATTTGGCTGCAAGATGGCGAGAACAAACGACAAACCGGTAAAACGCTTAACAATTAGCTGTTGCCAATAAGCTCAAGGCAGGTTAAAACAAACGTGCAGAGATCTCTGCGTACGATTTATCAATTGGCAAACACGACATCAAAATGCACGTCATCTTCACGTCACAACTCCCTCATATCCCCAATGAGCAGCAACAGTAACAATTATTGACTTTGATCCACATTGAGCGACTCATAGAAAGCTAATTATTTAACATTAATGATTTTATGAGCACTATAAATAAAGTCCCCAACAGTTAAAATAGCCTCTGAACCACACAAAATATTGATTCCAAAATTATATAAGCCCAATACACGTCCAGTGACGTCACCTGAAGTGCGCTAAACGAATCTTACTAACTATAACATGTCGACAGGGTGTGCCATCAAACGACGATCGCAAGAACATTTCATAATGATGGTGTCACAAACAGCGCTGACCTGCCTTGGTGGCGCAATAGGTAACGTGCTCGATTTACTACGCCAGAGGTCCCAGGTTTGACACGGGATCGAGGTGGATTGGCTTCCTTCGGGCAAGAGAGAGGCCCTGAGTGCGCCTTCCTTCAGATGGAAAGTAAAACCAAGGTCTCATGTGACGTATGATGGCATTTGCGCGTAAAGGAACCCTCTCTACCATGCAACGGGTGGAGGAGGCAAAATTCCCAGGTGTAGGGGGCTCAGTAGAGTGCCCCACCGTACAGTAGACCGACGATAAATAAGCATAAGGGTTGCAGCTTTGATCGGAAGCCAGCTGCGGAAAAACACCGTCCAATAAATTACCTTTGTGTCCATTCATGGGGACAAGATGGGTACCCGACCCCGCCATAGGGAAGAAAAGGGTTAGGAGTTGCTTTGCACTGTCAGAAATACTGCTGTTACTTAGTGTGAAAGTTGAAGTTCGATACCAAATCAGGCAAGTGTTACTATAAAGCAGTGGTCTTCAAACTTTGTCGACTCACGGAACCCTCAGAACTATAAGATGTTTTGGGGGAACCCAATCCCACCTTTAGAAAAGTATATCTTGCCACTGCTAACGAATTTTCATTTTGACTCGTGGAACCCCAGAGATGTATTGCGGAACCCTGGAGTTCCGCGGAACACAGTTTGAAGACCGTTGCCATAAAGAATGTAGTAAAACCGACTTCCGGCTTTCTTCTGGCATACAAGTGACCTAAGATCACTTGAGAGGAGTGCTACATCACTGGTGGGAGGCTTGAGAATGACATCATTGTTAAATTATGCGTTTGTTTGTTAGAGTTAAGGGCAACACCAGTGAAACATAGATGACATTTTGCTATAAGGAGACAGATAAAAATCCCTAAGTAAAAAAACCGACATACAAGTAGTAGAAACATGGAGGAAGATCAAAGAGAATTCCGCACTAAACTTCCTACCTACAAAAACATCTAAAATCACTCAAATCATAAATGAAGAAGTTTATTTTATTTAGTTACTTGAAACGACAAACAATAGCCAAGATATAAGTTCCATTAGTGACAATCCATTTAAGAATCGTTACTATCTACCATACATTTACATAATAACGAAATCGAAGGATTTGCTTGTGAGCTCAAGAACAGAGCATCAGAGAACTATAGTCTAAAATGAATTTTATAGCAGAGCGAGGGTGAAAGACTAAAATTGAGAGCGCGTGGGAGTAAAAGAGATAGAATGACGGGAACAGGGAGAGTGAGAGAGATGGTGAGACCGACAAAGAGAGAAGATGAGATGGACAAGTAAAGAGAGAAAGTGAGACGGACAAGGAGAGAGAAAGTGAGACGGACAAG
>JAAFCE010004209.1:19129931-19140624 GCA_013389805.1 Trigoniulus corallinus | reverse complement strand
GAGGCTGGGGGGCCGTAAAGACCGTAGAGGCTGGGGGGCCGTAAAGACCGTAGAGGCTGGGGGGCCGTGAAGACCGTGGAGGCTGGGGGGGCCGTGAAGACCGTGGAGGCTGAGGGGACTGAAGACTGAGGAGGCCGAAGAGGAGGCTGAGGGAGCTGAAGAAATTGAAGCTGAGGGGATTGTAACGGTTTGGAAGGCTGAAGAGTAAGCGGTAGTCACCACACTACCAGCCTGACTACAAAACAACAACAGCAGCAGCACGCTGCGCGCGCACTCAATTTGAAATTCAGCATGGCCGTCGTTGTTGTTGTTGTGATGTGGTGAGGGTCTTTGAAATCATTTTTCAACAATGGCCTAACACTCCAACACACGCAAAGGGTCGAAAATTGAGCAGACAAAATGTGCACACAAACACGTTATAAAAGCATCGCCCCCTTCACCGCACACACGATGCAGCCGCAGCAGAAACACACTGCCGTTGGGCCACGCTTGCGTGGAGATACAGGCGGAGATTAAATTTAAGTAAATAAAATCTACTGTCGGTGCAAATCGCGTTCCAAGGCACGCTACTAGTCATGTACCAATATTTTTAAGGCCTTTAGCGAGGTGGAGACCCCTGAGGGTGTGGTCGTGGTAGCAAGGCAGTCGTGAGGACGAAAGCACCGACTGCTGCTGCTCGGAGATGTGCACCTGAGTGTGAAACAGTTGAGGAGGAAAATATCGCGCAATGAAATGTTGAGAAATATCGTTTACATATTAATGAGGGCTAACAGGGCGAGGAGGAACCTCAAACCCTGTAGCTAACAACAAGGTAAACACGCTTCAGTGAGCCAGCAGAGTTAACGATTTCGACCGCTAGGTGACAAAACGTCAGCAGGGAGAAAAAAATGCCTCGTTAAAGGTGACCTACAACGACGCAGACATTTGTCCAGCCACGACTAGCTCCAAAATTTCAGAAGCGCTGGTCGTACAGCACCCAGTACCATAACTGAAGCTGCACCTCTCATCAGATTTCTTCCGTTCCGTTGTTGTTTTAGGGCCCTTTAACTACAAAGGTCATTAGAGCCCCGTCCATTCCGTTTGTTTGTTCGTTTGTGTTTAAGGTCCCGTCAACTACAAGGTCATTAGAGACCCGTCCACTGTATAGTTTTAATGCATATACTGCACAGACACTACACTAATGCGACGATTATTGGGTATTAGCAGTACCCAGCTTTCCCGAGCGACCACCCATGTCAGTACTAACTGGGCTTGCGTTGCTTAACTTCAGTGATCAGACGAGAACTGGTGTGTCCAACGCAACTCGCCGCTCCCCCGTCCATTCCGTAGTTCTAATGCAGAGTCTGCACGCTGTTACGACGATTTTAGGGTATTAGCAATACCCAGTTTTCCCGAGCGGCCACCCACATTAGTAATAGCTGGGGTTGCGTTGCTTAACTTCAGTAATCAGACGAGAACTGGTGTATCCAACGCAATACAGCCACTCCATAGGTCTATTGTATCCGACTGGGTTCAGTGTCCGACTAGGCAGGTCCAGACAGACTTTTCCGGCCTTAGACCAAGGCCCCGCGTTTAGAGGGTTGAAAATCCATTTTGTAAATATTTGGGGAAGCCCCCTCCACTAATAACTTCCGCGGTTCTGCGAGGCCCCTTTCTTAACATGAAAGGGAGGTCCCAAGTGCACCTTTGGAAGAAAAATCGACGCCTACATATGTGACGTGTACATTGCCACCCCTGCACGTCAATAAGAACCATTTCGGAATAAAATGAACGGGTAGAACGGTTCCAGATCGTCAAAATTTCTAAATGGTGAAGCTCCTCCTTCCTGGAGTCGGTAAATCACCTTCAGCAGTAGTAACAAGAATTGAATACGAAGCATTTGAGCTAAAGTACGACCGAGCGCCCAATGAGGCAGGTTTAAATCGGGTGCTTTGATACTTAGTTTGAATCGTGGGTCACATTTAAAAAAAATAATAGGTAAAAACCGCACCGGAAACCCGCCACTGGGAACTATTGAGGCAACATTTAAATGAAGAAGAAACCATAGGGGAAAACCATCTAGATTTCAATATGTATGATAATTCAACGGGATTCACGCACGCGTCACTTCTAACAAGGGCGTAGGGCCCTTAAACAGTTTGAAAGAAAATTAAAAACTTTGCCAACAACGCGCCTGCTGGGAAATTAGTCAATTTGCTCTGCTCTCAGTCACTTTTTTTATCGCTCTCTCTCAGTATTTTTCCGCATCGGACAAGAACAGGAAGTGTGTCTTTCTCTGCATAGAATGCAACAGACCCTTAACCCTTTTCCCGCCCTGTGACAGGGTCGGGAAGCCATCGGAAATGGCATTTCTATGCAGTGGAGCTCCACGCATGTCGCCAAGGGGAGCTCCTACGCCTGAAAATGCTGCCAATCAACACGTATATTTCTTTGACGAGCAGTGGTGACATCACACAATTAGGGCACCGGTTTTACTTCCCGTTCGACCTAAGGCGCAAACGGCCACTCGATTCCCAGAAATCGTCCCTCTAACCACTGACCCACTGTAACCACTGCAGGGAGCGGCGAATTGCGTTGGACACACCAGTTCTCGTCTGATCACTGAAGTTAAGCAGCGCAACCCCAGCTAGTACTGACATGGGTGGCCGCTTGGGAAAACTGGGTACTGCTAATACCCAAAAATCGTCGCATTAGTGTAGTGTCTGTGCAGTCTCTGCATAAGAACTACGCTGTGGACGGGGCTCTAATGACCTTGTAGTTGAAGGGCCCTAAAACACCAACAAACAACAACAAAATGTAACCACTGGAAAAGAGCCCGGATTCCCCATTCCCGAGAACGGGATATAAAAGTCATTTTTCGTGGTATTTGGATATTTGGTATTTGGAGAAAAAAAAACAGCGGAAGGGGGGGTGGTCGCAAATGTTGAGGGTCTACTGCACAAAAAGTGGAAATTCCAGGAATTAGTTGGAATTAGCAATAAAATGTCATCACCTTACCCATGGAATCACACTTGGAAAAAATTCAGTGAAATTCTTTTAAATTTTTGCAAATTGTTCAAAATTTGCAGAATTTTAGTGCAAAAATTGAAAAGGCGTGGGAAAACCCCGAGAATTCCACATTATATGGATTGCTTTTATCAGATGACGTTTTCCCGCCTATGGCAGGGTCGGGTACGCGTCTTGTCCCTCTGAATGGACGCATATATTGGTCAGTTTTTCGGCAGCCGGTTGCCAGCCAAAGCTGCAACTCCTACGCTTATTTATCGTCAGTCTAGTGTTCGTTGGGGAATTCTACCGACGCCAGGTGGCGAGCTCTTGCACTTGGAAATTTTGTCCCCTCTACTCGTTGCATAGTAGAGAGGGTTCTTTTACGAGCAAGTGACATCGTGCACCAACACGGGACCTCGGTTTTACTTCTCATCCGAAGGAAATAGGTGACCTCTACATGACGTAATTACCGAGTTTCACCAAATTCTTGCGTATTTCCATTTGCCGCCATTTTTGAAATGACTTCGACTGTATTTTCAACAAATTGATAGATTCAAGAGTAACGCTAAAGAAGAAGTAATGACTGGGTGCGTGTGTGGGGGAGGGGGGTGGTTTCATAGCCCTTTTACGAGCCATGAGTGACCACAGGTCAGAAACTTCTAGCAAGTAGACGGTCCTTTTTATCCGAAAACCATATAGAAAGAATTTAATGAACATCTTCTACAGTATTACAAAGGCTGCACCTTTAAGACTCTCAGAATTATATTTTTAATACCAGTCTATAATAATGTTATCACAACCTATAAATTCTCCAAATTCCTACTTTATTGCTGTAATAATTTCCCATTTTTTCCCCTCCTTTTCTGCCCCACACAAAGACGTCTTTAAAGAAAAAAATAAGTCGGCTTATGCGTAGGCGCATGACGTCATAAAGTTAAAAACTCCGCCCCCTACCTATATAATCATATAAACATTGACAAAAAACTTTTTTTTTACCACGAATAAATTTCCTCTTCAAAAAACAAGGGCATTGGTTGATCAGTTGGTGCTTTAAGGGCCTTCAACTACAATGACCATTAAGCCCCATCCAATGAGTGATTCTGGGAGCGGCGGTATTGCGTTCGACACCCCAGTTCTCGTCTGATCACTGAAGAGCTCGTTGTTGTTTATTGGTGTTTTAGAGCCCTTCAACTACAAGGTCATTAGAGCCCCGTCCACAACGTAGTTCTGATGCATGGACTGCACGGACACTACACTAATGCGACGATTTTTGGATACTCGCGGTACCCAGTTTTCCCAAGCGGCCACCCATGTCGGTACTAGCTGGGGTTGCGCTACTTAACTTCAGTGATCAGACGAGAACTGGTGTGTCCAACGCAATTCGCAGCTCCCCCACTGAAGAGCAACGCAACCCCAGTTAGCACTAACATGGGTGGTCGCTTGAGAAAACTGGGTACCCTAATTCCCAACAATCGTCGCATTTAGCGTAGTGTCTGTGCAGTTCCTGCATTAGAACTACGCAGTGGACGGGGCTCTTATGACCTTACAGTTAAAGGGCCCCTAATCACCAAAAAAAAAAAAACGAAACTGCATCATCCTAATACAGAGTCACTAATTGCACGCTGCTACGATGCCCAGTGTTTCCAAGCGCCCCCCCCCCATGCTAGTACTAACTAGGGTGTGGTGCTTAATTTCAGTTCTCGTTTTTCCGGTGCTTTAGGACCTTTCAACTGAAATGGTCATTAGAGTCCCTCTTTACCGTCAGTGGTCAGGTGATACCCGAAATGTATCCCAATACAACAAGAAAAAGCTGTACGAGGGTAGCACGAGTGATAGCCGATATCACTAAACCTTATCCCCAGTGTCCTCTTAACACCATTGTGGGCTCCCGGGCAGAGCAGTGTGCTGGAACCCCTGCGACAACCACTCACAGGAATAATACGTAATGGTCACTTGACATGCATATATTAGCATGGCGCCCCCGGGCAAGTGCCCAGCAGGCCCATGTGTTAAGACGGCACTGCTTCTCCTGCGCATGATAAGATTCAGTTGGACGGCATTTTTACGCAGCCGGCTGTCAACCTCGCCGTTGTGCAACCTTTCCTCCGCCAACGCCAGGTGAGATGAGCTCCTGCACCCAGAGGTGTACCGCACCACCTGGGTCCTTCAACTACAAGGCTATTAGAGCCCCATCCACAGCATAGTTTTATGCAGACACTGCACAGACACTACACTAATGCGACGATTTTTGGGTATTAGCAGTACCCAGTTTTCCCAAGCGACCACCCATGTCAGTACTAGCTGGGGTTGCGCTGCTTAACTTCAGTGATCAGACGAGAAGAGGTGTGTCCACAACGCAATTCGCCGCTCTGTTTCGTTGGTGTTTTAGGGCCCTTCAACTACAAGGTCATTAGAGCCCCGTCCATTGAGTAGTTCTAATGCAGAGGCCTCACAGACACTACCCTAAAGTGACGATTTTTGGGTACTAGCGGTACCCAGTTTTCCCGAGCGACCACCCATGTCAGTACTAGCTGGGCTTGCGTTGCTTAACTTCAGTGATCAGACGAGAACTGGCGTGCCCAACGCAATAAGCCGCTCCTGCACCGCCTTGGAGAGTTAAAGCAGACGACATTTGCTGCATAGTGAAGAGTTGCAACGGTTAAGGGATAGCGGGAGAGGGAGCGATGACTCCACCAGGGCCGAAGCGAAATTGTGTACCCCCCCCCACCTCACTAGAAAACAGGGAGAGGGAAGAATCAATAACCCGAAATATAAAGGAGGGAAGGAGTTAATATTCACCAACCTATACCTAAGGATCTAGGATAAGTGTTTATCTCATCTCGGGAGTCTAAGGTAACCGCCAGAATCATCGTCGTCATCACCAACGTCTGGCTCTGGTCTCCACTCCAAATCCGGAGACTTGATGAACTGCACTTTAAGAGCAAAAATCAATACTGGAATATTCGAGAAAGGAGCACGCGACGGAGATATATGGATCGTGGATCCGGTCAGCGCCACGAAACATGACGTATCAACAGCAACGACGACCACGCCCAACGGCAACCCAACAGAAACCGTACATAGCAACGGGGGTTGCACCAGAAAAACACTGACAATTAAGGGTACAATATTCGGAAACGGAACGCAACTTGAACAGGGAGGACCAAAGCCGATTGTCAGACGAATCCAAGTGAATTTAACATCGCTGCAAAGGGTTACAACACAAGAGAGGAACCACAAAGATCTCTATTGTTTCGATAATGACCCTCATGACCCATCCCTTCTTCAGGGCAGTTCAAAAACAATGGATCACAACGATAATCCTGAATTTACAGAGGTCCCGTATCCTGTATCATCAATTATACAACAATAGGCTGAAACAATAGGCTATGGACACCAAGTGTGAGGTCACCTGGGCTGAAAAGAACCCTTTTTAGAAGTCTGTGACCATTGGTCGACGTTGAAAGAAGTACAAAGTTGTGGCACTGAGTTGGCAGCCGGCTATGTATAAATATCTCCAATACATCTCCCTTTGGGTTCCCAGATCCAATGGGACTAGGGTTATCCAACCCTTGACTGCTATTTTCAAAAATCTTAGACATTCCTGTCATTCCACTCTGAATTCCCGCCTCGGCGACGCAGGAGCTAGCATATTCGATTATTACGTTAGTGGTTCCAGGTTCGATGCTGGATCGAGGTGGGTTGGCTTCTTGCAGGCGAGAAAAAGGTTCCGAGTTTGCACGTAAAAGAATCCTCTTTATTATGCAACAGTTAGATGGGGCGGAATTCCCGGGTGTAGGAACTCGCCCCCTGGCGTCAGGAGACCGACAATAAAATAACATAGGGTTTGCAGTTTTGGCCGGCAGCCGGTTGCGTCAAAATACCGTTAAACAGATCTTCCATGTGTCCAGCCAAAGAGACAAAGATGGACACACCAACCCTGTTACAGACAGCGTGCGTTAGGGGCCCGTTGCTCTAAGTAGGTACGATGACCGTGCCAAAGCCTTAATTAGGCATCATATTTTATGCAAAAAGCTATTTAGCTCCCTCCCAAAGCTCGGACTCTGGTCAAATGTAAATAAGTTTGCAACTGCACCGTAATTGCGCTGCATCAAAACAGACCCCACCCAAATTATGAGAGCATCCCAGGAAACCTTTGAACGTCACCGTGTCATTCAATCTCGTTGGCGCCGATGTAGCCCAAAAATGATTCCAGGTTCGATATTGGATTACGGTGATTTCGTTTTTTCGGACTAGAGAGACCCCCAGTGAAAGGCCGTGGTCCTGATAGTGTGTACGGTGTACGAATAATTCAGCAAAACTTTCAAGCATACAAGGTCACTCGCCATGGGTTATTTATGTCAGAAATCCAAGAGAAAGCGGCAGGCAAGGCACATTCATGGAAAGGCGAGCGGTGGTGGAAATTGCACACCAAAACAGAGGAATTTCAACAGGAAGTACACAGACAGGAAGACTAGGAAGGGACAGCTTATGCCATGTGGGACAGCATCGCCAGCAAAATTAGACAACGTTGGAAAGCCATTCTAGGCCAGGCTAGAGTAGGAGGTTCATTCCAGGGCAGGCAGACATGGTGGTTGTTGTTTATTGGTGTTTTAGGGCCCTTCAACTACAAGTTCATTACAGGAATGTAGGAGGTTGGAAGCGCCCGAGGCAGGGGGAGGCCAAAGCAGACATGGGCGCAGGTTGTCCGTAAGCGTATGGTAGTGTATGGGGTGGAAGGGGATCTGGTTGGAGATTGGCGGGAGTGGAGGGCTAGAACCCACAGACCCGACTCTGCCACAGGTGGGATAAGGGTATGATGATGATGATGATGAGGAAGAGGAGGAGGTCACTTCCTGATCCCCCTCTACCTTTGTTGTTTGTTCGAGTTTAAGGTTCCGTCAACTACGAGGTCATTAGAGACCCGTCCACTGTATAGTTCTAATGCATAGACTGCACAGACACTACACTAATGCGACGATTATTGGGTATTAGCAGTACTCAGCTTTCCCGAGCGACCACCCATGTCAGTACTAACTGGGCGTGCGTTGCTTAACTTCAGTGATCAGACGAGAACTGGTGCCCCCTCTACCCTTCTACCTCTACCCGCTCTACCCTTCCTGTCTAATGCCATGCTTTAACCTTTACTACAGTATCTCCCATTCATACGATGCCCTTAAAAGACTCATTTCTGACTCTCTGCCCTTTCATCCTGCACACATCGCACAACTAGTGGAGATGCCCATCCAACAACCAATATGCTTGACGCAGCACATTTTCGGCGCTCTATTTTTTTTAATAAACCTTTTTTTTAAAAAAAATCCCACAGGAATGGAAAAGGGCAGAAAAGGAGATGAGAGTAAAGTTGGGGGGGGGGGGATGGGGCTTGCAAGATACTGAGGAAATTGAGCAAAGCAAAGGAGACAGGAAGACGGAAAGACAGCGCAGTGCAATGATACGGAAGCTCTTGCGAATTTTTTTTTTTTACGGTTGAAAGCTTCTGAAATCTTCAAACTATTTCTCAAGGGTAGTGACTTTGTCAAAATTGTTCAGAGGTTAATTAGAACCGATTGAAACTAATGAAACAGCAAATAATGGTAGGTCCCAAGCTACCAAAGGGCATATCGTATATTTCTCTCTATCAACTATTTGACATCTGGTATTAGAAAACAAAACAAAAAAACTGTCAAATTACACTTCACAAAAGGTAGACTGAAAGGGAGAAGCTAAGTTCCGTGATGAATTTCGTTGTTCAAAGACTGGAAAATTGATGGTTTATGATTTTGAACAATATTAGGGCCTCTTCCTCACAACGGTCAATGACCTGCTCTCCTTTCAAAGGTAAAACAATTTTAGAAAATCCAACCTCCTGCGGCTTGCAAAAAAATTCTCACTACGTCGCCTCTTCAACTACGTCTCTTACGATAAAAATGCACCAGAGAAACATCACCAGAGGGGTTAGGGCGGTGGAGGAATCAGGAACAGCGGTCGGGGATGGGAAGAGTAAGAAGGACCCCCAGGGATAAATGGTAAGGTTAAGTGAAGAAGAAAAGTGTAGGCTAATCTTTGCTGAAAGCCTATTGACACTATTTTACATACGGAGAGAGTGAAGTAAACTCTTCTAACACCATCCATTAAACAGAGGGTGCAACTTGGGACAATCCTGGAGCAGATTAGGGAGTTGTAGGAGCAACCACCACCATCACCACTCAATAGGAACACAAAAGATCTAGCGAGAACGACAATGGGCCTTTTAAAAAACAAATCACGTTTCCGTCACTCTACAATTGCACACCAAGAGTGTGCTCGCAAATAGGTGTTATAAAGCACCTTCATTTTGATTTCGAGAGGGAAGAGGAGGGCTGAAAGGGAGGGGGTGTGAATTTATAGGCATTTAAATGCAAACATAACCCTTTCTTTTGCTCTGTATTCTGGCGTTGTGACTTTTTGATGCGAGCATCATTTGGCGCAATTCCGTAAGGTCCTAACCAAAGAGAAGTACTACACAAATATTTTATGAGATCTCAACACAGATTTTTATTTCTGCCCTTTCCTTCTCTTCCTCCCCCACTGCTCCCATTTTTTGTGTGTCCTCTTACTGTCCACTATCCTCTATTGTTAGTACTGCAAGAAAAGCAGTCTCAATTCAACACCATAGAAATGTCTAAATCCCTACTTGGAAATCTGATCCTTGATGATGCTTCAACTTTATAAGCTGCCTTTCACACACCCTAAGAGATGGATTATACCATTGTCAAATTAGGTGCTCACCCTGTACCCTCCCCCTCCCCGCTCCATGTCACCCAGAGAGGACAGACATCATTCACTGTGGATATAATCCGGTATCTACAATGTTGTATCCAAGGCACTCTACATTACAGCAACACTCGGATGGATTCGACAAACATTGCAACATGATAACGACCTCCTCCTCTCCCTTCGCCTGACTGATGAATCCATCATGAAACTGACCTTCCCAATCGATGCGATCCACCAAAGTGTGGGATCCCTCCCCTCAGTCTTCCCAATCCAATCAATTCTTTCCCTAACCTTACAGTTGCTACCCAAAATATGCTCTGCACCATACTGCGTCAAATTCCAGTAAGAAAATTAATTTTTAACAACCGAATTTCATTAGTTCAATTAGTCCTTCTCGGTGACATAGTGGCGAGTTTGTGGTTAGCTCAGGGGTGCACACCCATGTACGTCGTTTGACGGGTTAAACTGTATCGCCTCAAGCCGAAAAGTGCAAACCAACCCGTGGAAAGACGGAACGAGAGATCAGTAGATAGCTGGCGTACCAAAAGTAAACATGATGGCACTTAAAAAAAAGAGGTGGGGAAGCCTGCACCTTCCAAATTTTGGTGTTCAGATAAGCTTTCCTAGGTACGTTCCTGAGTTAGCTTGACTTTGGGAGCACATCATTACAAGAACGGTCCTACCGGAAAAAATCTCTTCTTTCGAGTGCAAAGTGAGCCTTCCGTCCTGAAAGGGCTGGCAGTCAGGCAACGCATACGCTTACCAATCCGATGGGAAAAAATGGGTACGCGACGCTGCCATTGGCAGAAAACGTTTGCAAGGATAATTAGTTAGTATTTTAGATCTTGACACCAGGAGCCATATCCAAAAATGCGCGGCCTCAATCAGTACAAACTGCCCCCGTCTGTCTCTATGGGCGTTCCCGTCTGTCTCTATGGGCGTTCCC
>JAAFCE010004209.1:19019482-19129921 GCA_013389805.1 Trigoniulus corallinus | reverse complement strand
CTATGGGCGTTCCCGTCTGTCTCTATGGGCGTTCCCGTCTGTCTCTAAGGATGCCCCTGTTTGTCTGTAGGTGTGCCTCCGCCTGTGTCAGTTACTCCGCGTCTGTCTCACTAGTTCGCAATTCTATCAGAATCCGGAACTCCTACATTCTTGACCCTGCCATAGGCGGCACGGGAGTTAGATAATAAAAAAAGTCAACTTGACGATTCTGCATCATTGGTGCACTTGGTGACCAGCAATCCACACGTTATTTTTCATGTTGAAATGCAAAGGTTGTGTTTTGTTACCTGCAGGTGGTATCACACACTAGAATTATTGCTCAATCCAACGACGGATAGCACACTTGAGGATTCACATTTTTGTCCACTTCAGTCCTCGAACCACAAGCTCAAGAGTTAAGCATGTAACCAATTAAGCTACGTAAGAAGATAAGGAAGGTTATTACCCACGGCATTTTTTCCTGCAGCATCACTCTGCAATACTCGGAATCGTTTCAAGATCAGAAATGGAGGGCTCTGCTCTACACATTTTTTTATTGTTATCCTCACACAAAAAAAATGAGATTCTTCTTGACACCAACTTTAGGATAAGAAAACGGAGGACGTGATCTAACCAACTTACTACCCACCAGCAATCGTCGTTTGTTGTCGTCATCCACGTAAGAGACGTCAACGACGCGACACCGATATCATTTAAATGAACCCATTTATCAAACCCCACCGTACACCGTCCCCGTCTACGACATGCACACTTGCTTTTAACAACATTTTTCCTGCCAAAGATACCAAGCCACGCGTTCGCGTTTACATCTCCGTTATTAATACGGAACTACATCTTATACAACGATGATTATCATTATCCAATTACGCATTATCATAGTGCCCGCCAGGCATTCCCGCATACACACTTGGGAAGAGAGAGTGAAAAGGGGGTTGGAAGGGACCTGGGGATAGTAGAGCAGACTAGACGCGCTTTTTCAATCCCATCTTCTTTCAGCTTCCTCTTCCCTACAAATTGAGCCTCATAAGCCGCACTTCCTTTTACACGCTCTTTCTATATTTCGCAACACCATAATTTTTAAATACAAAGTCTTAAAAACCTCCTTAGATGCCTTTTGTTTTATAGGTGTTTTAGGGCCCTTCAACTACAACGGCCATTAGAGCCCCGTCTAGACACTACCCTGTTACGAATTTTGGACATTAGCAGTATCCAGCGTTCCGAAGCGATCACCCATGCTACTACTTCTTCTAGGGCCCTTCAACTACAAGGTCATTAGAGCCCAGTCCACAGCATTGTCTTATGCAGAGACTGCACAGACACTAACTAACGCGACGATTTTTGGGTATTAGCAGTACCAAGTTTTCCCAAGCGGTCATCCATGTCAATACCAACTGGGGTTGCGTCGTTTAACTCCAGCGATCAGACAAGAACTGGTGTCCAAGGGTTTAAGACCACGTAAATGTAGACAAAACTTTGGTCGAGCTCAGCAAGTAACTATAATGGGCCTAAAAGTCACCTTTTTTTTCTTAGGAGTAGTTTGACGTCCTTCTCGGATACCCTCAAAGGACTCCCCGAGTTGAAAATTTTAACTGTCTATTTAATTGTCTTCCCCGAAATGGTCACGAGTCACACGGAGGCAACGTGCTGGACTCCATGGCTGTAGGTTTGATCCTGGCGGATACGAGCAACGCCAACTAAAATATCTTACAAGGCCTCACGATGTGTCCATCGCAATACAGTCGCTCCCTGCCCTTTCCCTTGGCTTCCGTGTCGGACTACCACCTAAAACACCTACCATCTTTTCCTGAGCTCTAGCCCAGAACCGTTAACTACAACACTTCAAGCTAAACCATTTCTTGTGCCCCTGGAGTTTCACTAGTTATAGCGTGAGCCTGAGACGATTCTCGATCCAGGGTCACTCTTCTTTCACGTAGTACATTCTCTCCACATTTGGAGGTCATTTCCAGGTATTCCTTTTTGCCAGCAAGGTGTTGATGATGGTGTCAGGAGCCAGGTGACCCAGCTCATAGGTGAGAGAAGAGTTAGTGATGCTGATGGAAGGGATGACCTTTCTCATCTGAAATTGGTGTCATTCTTAAAACGAATTTCTGAGAGAAAAGGCGGAGAGGAGGGATAAAGGAAATGGACAGTTCTCAAGTGGAAATGTATCAAAAAACTAACAATTAACGTGACGAGGACAAAATTAACGGGTCGCATACTCTACTCACAGTAGATCAAGTATCTTAAGTGAATAGGAGGGGGTCAACTTGAGAACCTTTCTCACAAAGACACGTTGAGGTGACAACTCATTCAAAAGGAAACCAAAAACGCAACTTAACCTTTTCACTGTACTTGCACGCATTCCTGCAGAGAGTAAGAGGAAATTAAAAAGATGATGCAGTTGGAGTGGTCCTGTGGTGGTAGTGATCACCCAAGAGAGAGTTAGGTGACAATTCAAGTACATTTCTTCCCCTTGGCAACATACTAACGAATCTTACATTTCTCACTTAGAAAAGACTACAGAGAGTGTCAAATCAGATACAAGAAAAAACAAACTCCTGTCCATCATCATCATTAAGAAAAAAAATACGTCGCCTCAAGGAAATGAAATTAAATGGCCACTTGATTGCAGGACAAGACAAAGAGTGGAGGGGAGGGTAGATATAACATATCACTATTTAAACAATATCTCTGACAAAGCGTTCATAGTAGAGATAAACAGCAGTTGAAGAAAAAAATACAGTACTGAAGAGCCCTGTCTAAAACTATGATGAACACTCAACACGATCATGGCGATAATGACAATGGTTAATGATGTCCAAGGAAGGAGAAAGAGAGAAAGACAAGAGACACGCACAATGATCAAATAAGATACAAAAAGCAAATAAAGACATGTCCATGTAGAGTACACACTACGCTAACTTTAAGAAATTTCTATTAATAGTAACAACCAGCTCCAGTGAGAGTTCAAAGAAAATATTTCTAGGGGAGTAGGGAAAGCTACAAGACTATTTTCCAGCGGGGAGAAACCTCAGACAACGTTCCAGAGTAGGTGGCAAAGCTTAGAGACAGCATCACAGGGAAGAGGGCAAGGCTCAAAGACAACGTACCTGGGAAGTGGACAAAGCTTGGAGTAACGTACCAGGCGAGAGAGCAAAGCTGAAATAAAACGCCCCAGGCAAGAGGGCAAAAATGGAAGGAAATGTACCAGGGAAGAAGGCAAAGTTGGAAGACAATGTGTCCAAACCATAAAATTCACAAGTCAGGACAAAAAAACCTAAACGTTTGGATAAATCAGGTCAAAGCTTTAAGTTCTGGTCAGGTTAGGGCAAAACGTCCCATCACGTCCAGCAAAAGCAGTAAAGAATCCCGTAACGATGAACTTGAAAAAGGTCAGTATGAACAACCCGATAAATGCCAGTCGTTTACCTCATTCTAAAATTCTGACTGGGCTTCCAAGAAAGCTCGTTTTCCATATCCTAATCCTGCATACTGCCCAGCAGATCCTTCAAGTGTTCCAATGGGACAAGGGAGGCTTATTGCATTGAACACACCAGTCCTCGTCTGATCACTGAAGTTAAGCAACGCAACCCCAGTTAGTAATGACATGGGTAGCCGCTTGGGAAAACTGGGTACTGCTAATACCCAAAAATCGTCGCATTAGTGTAGTGTCTGTGCAGTCTCTGTATAAGAACTACACTGTGGACGGGGCTCTAAATGACCTTGTAGTTGAAGGGCCCTAAAACACCAACAAACAAACAACCAACGAACTAACCAATCCAATGGGATAAAAATGGCGCACTAGACCCTGCCAAAGGCGAGAAAAGGGGAAATGATAATCATAAGGAGTTGAGAGTCAATTTCGGGCAATCAAACCTCTACAGAATATCATCCCTAAACACATATTTTAGCTCAGACTGCGGTGAATTCAACACCAAATATTGAAACTGCATTGGAACTGCAAGTGGAAAAAGAAATTTTTCAAAAGTAAGAAAACTGCGCCTTGTGACTTGAGGCCATTTCAGATTAAATAAACACATTTTAAAAGCGCATTAGACCTACCCCCGATCACATTCTATCAAAACTACTTCAATATCGAATGAAAGAAGTCTATATTTGGTTTTATTTTATCAAATTGACTTTCTTGCACACTAAGGTGCTCCACCGAGACAGTACGAGGTCAGAACTGCTTATGCGCATACTCAGACAGTCACACCAGCCACAACATTGAGGTATTTCAGTTGAACGACACATAGTCGATGATGATGATGATGATGTCGCCGTCGTTGATCGAGCGCAAACATACAAGTAAATGTGATATTCTGGTGAAAAATATGAGTCGAGAAAGGGTTGTTCGATATGTTACAGAAGGATAAAAGTAGTTTAAGGTCGAGAAGGAGGAAGACTAGTCGTAAACGATACGTCATATGTACTGAAAAACCGCAAACGAGTTGTAATCTGAACTGGTTCACGCAGTTTTGGAGTTTCAATTACTTGCGTCTGCGGCAAGTAAACCAAAATGAATGGGGTAGAAGTAGGGGGGTGTGTGGCCACAGAAGTACGAATTTGGAGAGATGGAGGAAGGAGTGCCGTTCGGCACCTCATCTACAGAAGCCATGGAGAATCCTGCACAGACTATCATCACCCACCACATGGTAATGACTAAGAGCCCTCTTTCTCTCTACACAAGCAGCAAAAATCACTGAACAATAATATAACATTTTCCAGAAACCATTTCTATAAATCTCTTTCAGCTATATATTTACAGATTGTGTTACAAAACTGGAGTGCAGACTATGTATATATATAAAGCAGTTGTTAGTCGCGCAGACGATGGCGGCGCAGTTTGAGAAATTACTCTGGAGAAAATGGTCCAATAAAAGTTTGAATAGGCAGAAGAAAAACACACCTACCTTTCAAATGTCGATTTAATCCTCATCAAATAAAATGTTTAGAAAATGCGCATAACCGTTCCAGAAAAGCACGGTGTAGAAAAGCGTTTCAACCCATCATTCACATGTGATTCTTCAACTAGATCATACTCAACAAGATTCAGGTTTAATTTCCTTGGTTTCTTTTATTGAAATTTTTCCCCCCTTCTCTTTCCTCTTTATTTCCTCTTAAACTCAAAATCCCTCCCACAAATATACACCAAGTTTCATCAACGGAATAAAAACCTGGGTTAAAAAAAATTAAATTTCTTTAGAAGATGCCGGGGGAATGTTTAAAACTGTCATTTGGTCGTGGGTTCCCGCCGTTAACCCTTTTAAACCACTATCAACAGACAGCCAGAATGATGCTCCAGATGAGTATTTCGTGTCGTTTATTCACACCTACCAAAGTAGAGTTTCCGTAATATTGCCATCGATAATATGGCCACCCTTTTTTCCACCCTTCACTTTTCAGTGTGAATTAGTTGCCTTAATAAATTTACCTCCTTAATAAACTTTCCTCCCAAATAAATTTGCCTCCTTAGTAAAGAAGTTCAAAAAAACCTCGTAAACACTGCGCCATCAAAAAATTTCTTTTATTACTTTCCCTGTTGTTTCTGATACGATATGAGCTTCTGTATGGACAATTTTTGGCTATTTACCCACGGCTCCTTCCCGTTGGAGGGCAATATTATGGAGGTTCTACTGGATTTAGATAGTAGTGTACCAGGGAGGATTTGTTACACCTTTTCCCTTCCTCTAACAGTCATCACCATTAACCCTTTTCCACCCTAGGGCAGGGTGAGCGGCGAATTGCGTTGGACACACCGGTTCTCGTCTGATCACTGAAGTTAAGCAGCGCAACCCCAGTTAGTACTGAGATGGGTACCCGCTTAGGAAAACTGGGTACCGCTAATACCCAAAAATCGTCGCATTAGTGTAGTGTCTGTGCAGTGTATGCATCAGAACTACGCTGTGGACGATGTAGTTGAAGGGCCCTAAAACACCAACAAACAATAACAACTAGGGCAGGGTTGGGCGTCCATTTCTGTCCCACTGAAACACATGAGCTATCTCTGTCGGACGGAACTTTTAAGCAGTCGGCTGTCACCTTCACGGCCTACTTTGGTTCGTTCCTCCACTGACACTAGTTGGGACAGCTCCTACAACTGCCAATTTGGTAAAGAACTACGTGTGCACCTCTATTTGACTCCTGAGGGATCCTGAAAAAACGTGCAGTGATGACGTTGTCCAGACCATCTTATGGAAAGAGCAGCACTGGCAGCTTCTCTCTCGCGTACGGTAGTAGCTAAACCACCTCGACATGAATTCAATTGATTGATTGATTTGTTGGTGCCTTAGGGCCCTTCAACTACAATGGCAATTAGTGCCCCGTCCACAACATAGCTCTAATGCAGAGTCTGCAAAGAGACTACGCTGTTACGGCGATTTTTGGGTGTTTCCACGCGGTCCAGCATGCTAGTACTAACTGGGGTGTATTGCTTAACTTCAGTTCTTGTTTTTCCTGGTGTATTGTAATGTATCTGTATAAATTAACCCCAAAATTAAGAGTCCCATATCCCCTCTTATGCTTTATGGGTACTAGTACACACCAGGGAGCGGCGAATTGTGTTGGACACACGTCTCATACGAGCAACGCCAACTAAAATATCTCAAGGCCTCACGATGTGTCCATCGCAATACAGTCGCTCCCTGCCCTTTCCATTGGCTTCCATGCCGGACTACCAACTAAAACACCTACCATCGTTGATCACTGAAGTGAAGCAACACAACCCCAGCTAGTGCTGACATGGGTGGCCGCTTAGGAAAACTGGGTACCGCTAGTATCCAAAAATCGTTGCATTAGTGTAGTGTCGGTGCTGTCTCTGCATCAGAACTACACAGTGGACGGGGCTCTAAAGACATTGTAGTTGAAGGGCGCTAAAACACTAACAAACAACAACAATGGGTACAAAACCCCTCTGACGGGTACACTTTGGCCGGGTCCCACAGGTGTACCAACTGTATCATATGTAGGAATGAGAGTTAGTCTCTCCACTGCCAAACAAGGCTGCTTACAGTGTAGTGAATTAGAATAATGTCCGGTCTTCTGACCACAGGCTGAGGGGAAAACGTGTGGCTACCGCCATATTATGAGAATAGGCCCACGGCTGCAACAAAATAAGCTCTCCATTACCAAACCTGTACACAAGATAAACTGCATTAGAAACGGTAATTACGTATAATAAAATATCTATCGCATTTTCTTCGCTTTATTTAGATCACATTTTCTTTCTCTCGATTATTATTTCTTTCTTTTTCCCATCCACATATGTGTTTATACGTAAATCATAACTGCAATAAAACGATGCCATCTCTAGAAGTTAAACGCAAATTTTATGAGTTAAACATGTCTATTTCTAAATCGCTCTCTGAGCAATTCACGACGAGAACGACAACAACAACAAACACGCACAAACTGCATGATAGAAAAAAAAAGTCAGAGTCAAATCCATGGATTGCCACGTGGATCATCAATCCTTTGATGCAAAAATTTCAATACACAACCTAGGAAGAAGATGCATAGGTAAGTGATGCGAATAACTAGGTGCGCTCACAGATGTGAATCTGCTCCACAAACTCGCGCGAGCATTCCAACAAAAAACACAGCCAGTAGCACACTTCTAAGAAGAAATCGTTCACGATAATTAATCTGCTATCAAAATCACATCAGAAGATAGACAATAATATCTTAAGAGGGAAAAAACGCCATTTTAGGACGTAATAAAGGTGAAGAGGAAGTGGAAAAAAAGGAGGAGGAGGACCAACAACTCCAGAAAAGCATCGATTTCTTATCTTATAGTCTCTCTTTTTTTCCTAACCACCCCTACTGCTATACTCTCTTTCTCATCTAACCCCTTCTTTCCGCTTTCGACCCCTCAATTCCACACACCCCCTGCATCTCAATCACTCCCTTACAAGATCTTGACAATCAAATTCAATCAAAATAGGTTCATCCTTACATTAATACCGCCAGGCTCAACTCAAATTTATGAAAATGGCAATAGGAAAATGGTTCAATGTAATAGCATCTCGTCGCCTTTCAGGCCGAGAAGAGAGGAAGTGGGTCGGAGCTCTTAAAAATTCACTTGCCTAGGCTAAAATTAATTCACTGGGTGGGCTCAAAACACAACCACTTGACGGTGACGATTTTGATGAAGATGGATGACAAGAGCTCACACTACCAAACTCAGCCTCGTCCCCACACACATACCTAGGGCAGGAAGCAATAGAAACGAGAGGTATATGTTTTCTGCTCTTTTCAACCCATTCTAGTCTAACCATCCCACCGAAAAATAAAACATGTAATAGGATAAACAGCGGAAGGGGAGAGACTCAGGAATTGCTTCTCAAACCACTGCACTGACCCCTCTTCCCTCCCATTTTCAATCTACATTTTGATGAATCCAACTTTTAAGTTTATGTGTACAGAAGACGCTCATCACGAACACCAGGTGGCATTTCCATGAGACTTGGGAGCGGCAGTTCTCGTCTGATCACTGAAGTTAAGCAACGCAACCCCAATTAGTACTGACATGGGTGGCTGCTTGGGAAAACTGGGTACTGCTAGTATCCAAAAATCGTCGCATTAGTGTAGTGTTTGTGCAGCCTCTGCATCAGAACTACGTAGTGGACGGGGTTCTAATGACCTTGTAGTTGAAAGGTCCTAAAACACCAACAAATCCATGAGACTAGTTCCGTCTGGATGACTTTGGTCAGAATCTACAGAACTGGTTATCCGCAAAGCAAGGTGGTACCGCGTTTTTCATCAGTGAGACGTATTACACACATCAAGAAACTTTGTATGCGGACTAAGAAAGTCTGCGAACAGTCTAGTGAACTAGTCTCCGGTTCGATCTCGGGACCATTCGTTTGAACTCCGTTCACTGTGCTCAATTAGTAAGCCTTAGATTGGTAGAGGGTGGAGTAAAATTGTTCGGTGAACATGTTGTCAACTTAGGATCCAGAGTTTTTGGCAATATCACCGACTTTCTTTTAAGAGGACCACAATAGCCTTATTAAGTCACCATTCGAAATCGTTTTCTCACCTATAACAGGTTTTGTTTTGTTGGTGTTTTAGGGCCCTTCAACTGTAATGGTCAATAGAGCCTCGTCCACTGCGTAGTTCTAATGCAAAGTCTGCACAGACATTACACTGCTACGACGATTTTTGGGCATTAGCAGTAATCTATTGTACTCTTATGAGTAGAGCGGAGGAGGAACTGGTTAGGTACGCTACAAGGATGCAGGTTATTGACAGCACCCGGGGCAGGGGAAGACCAAAGCTGTTATGGGAGCAAGTTGTAGGGCGGCATATGAGATTGAGCGGGGTGGTTGGGAACCTAGTGGAAGATAGATCGGTAGACCCGACCCTACCACTGGTAGGAAAAAGGTATGACGATGATGATGCAGAAAAGGGTCTTGTAGGTGCAGTGTGATGGTATCGTACACACCTCCATAGTGCGCCAGGGCTTTACTGTGAAGGAACGATATAGTTCACTGCCGCCAGGTGGGGCGAACTCTTACACCTGCAAGTTTCGTACCATACACGATCATTTTACTCTATGTAGAATTTGCTTCGTTGGTGTTTTAGGACTCAACTACAATGGTCATCACAGTCCCGTCCACCGCGTAGTTCTAATGCAGAATCTGAACAGAAACTACGCCGTTAGGACAATTTGGGTGTTAGCAGTACGCAATGCTCCCAAGCGGTCACCCATGCCAGTACTAGCTGGGGCTGGCGTGGCTTAACTTCGGAGATCTGACGAGAACTGGAGTGCCCAACACAATACAGCCGCTCTCTATGTAGATAGGGTTCTTTTAAATGCAGTGTGGTAACACACCACAACCACACAATTGTACAGTCCTCCCGGAACCGGAAATTGCACTTGGGACATACGCTAAACAACTATTCTTAATTGACACGTGAGATATACGTTCAAGCAAACAAACCCAACTCCTAACCCTTTTCCCGCCTATGGCAGGGTCGAGTACCCATCTTGTCCCCCTGAATGGGCATAGGACGATATATTGCTCATAGTTTTTTCTGCAGCCGGTTGCCGGCCAAAGCTGCACCCCTACGCTTATTTATCGTCGGTCTAGTGTTCGTTGGGGAATTCTACCGACGTCAGGGGGGGGGGCGAGCTCCTACACCTGGGAATTTTGCCTCATCCACCCGTTGCATAGTAGATAGGGTTCTTTTACGTGCAAGTGCCATTGTGCACCCACACGGGAGCACAGTTTTACTTCTCATCCGAAAGAAGGCACACTCGCGGCTTCACTCTCGCCCGAAAGAAGCCGACCCACCTCGGTCGAGTATCGAACCTAGAACTACTGGCGCAGCTGCCGAGCGTGCTAACCACTAAGGTAGATGAACGTCATGGTCTTCCGTAGTTGTACGTAAATATTTTCATCATGGAAGAAGGCGAATACCCAACAGGTGTTCTAACTCCCGACGTAGGAAACAGTTTTCCCAGGTAGAAATCTAATAATAATACTAGTAATAATGACATCACTTTTTTAATGGATGAAATTGAATGGCGAGACCAATTACTGTACTACTGAGGACTAATAAACGATCCAAAATTTCATTTTGCATAATTGAATCCAAAAATTTTGCAAAACTACCCAAAAGAAGGTGTATTGCACACCAACCAATGAAGGAAGCAGAGTGAGCCACAAAGGAGCATAAAAGAGGAGAGAAGGAGGGAGGGGAGTAAAGAGGAAGGGTTAAAAAACCTAATTCATCAACGAGTGTAACTCGTCTGCCACTAGAGACTCCGAAAATACATATTACATTAAGGGGATAATAGTCAATTAGCTATTTCACGTTCTGAAAGTAAACCCCAAAGGGCTTCAATTCAAATTCCTAACATGCCTCTCTCTCTCCATCTTTCTTTCTGAATGTTATGGACCACCATTTTTCGGAAAATGCAAAAAAAAACGGGATTGCCTCCATTCAGAACAAGAGCAGTAACACAGATACGCCAAGAGACACCATATAGTAGATCCCCAAAAGACACCCCCGTTAAATTTCCCTAGATTCAATAAAATATAAGCAAATCAAAAAAATAGTGCGTTACGCGAGTCAATGATAAGGTAATAAAAGTTAACTAGTTTTCAAAAGAACCATAAAAATTTAATTTAATGAATCATTTAACCAATGTCATAAAAATTACTTATTTTTTTTCTTCTACATAGAAACAATTATGTGGTACGGGTAAAAAAAACAAGGCAGAAAGGGAACATTTTCATGAATGGTATAGCGGAGCAACAAAAAAAAGCCCATTGTCATCAAACCGCATTCAAAATACGAGAAATTCAATACGGCGCTCTCCAGTATACAGCCTCACTCCATAGGGCTTACTATTTTAATTTCAATTCCACGCAACGCCAATTTTTGAATTAACCCATTTTTAAAAAATGATAGGCGTTACACCATCTCCCATTCCGGTTGACAGGGCCACCAATGGAAACGATTATTGTTCAAATTTTGCTGTTGGAGCATTTATTTTAAACACCATATTTGTTTGCATACATATTGGAAGCATTGTATGAGTTGTGTGGGTGTCGAATGCACAGCAGTGTGCACAATGTTGCACACACCAATTATGGTTCAAATGAGATATTAATTTTTAAACAAAAACTTATTTTTTTGACACCTTAATAATATACACTTCCCCCTTTCAACGCTGGTAGGTTTTGAAACGAAAAATTCAATAATTTGTTCAGATTCCTCTGTTAATTTATTTCAGAGATTTGTCTGTTTCTGTTGTTAAGTCTGCGGGTTTACTTTTCAACTCGCGAACAAATTCGGGGAGGGGGGGATCCGGAGAGGGGAGCAATGCAGCAATTGCTCTCCGTTGTGCCTCAATCGGGCACACTATGGTACATTAATGGGTTGGGGAGTAGGCCAAGCAGCCATAACAGGCCGAACCCTTAGAGAGCGGCGAGTTGCGTTGGACACACCAGTTCTCGTCTGATCACTGAAGTTAAGCAACGCAAGCCCAGTTAGTACTGACATGGGTGGTCGCTCGGGAAAGCTGGGTACTGCTAATACCCAATAATCGTCGCATTAGTGTAGTGTCTGTGCAGTATATGCATTAGAACTACACAGTGGACGGGTCTCTAATGACCTCGTAGTTGACGGGACCTTAAACTCCAACAAACAACAACAACCGAACCCTTAGGAAGCTGTTCGCGGGAGAGGAGGAAGTAGGTGTAGGAGATGTAAGGGGGGGGGGGGGAATTTGCAGCGTTCTCTACCAACCACCCAAGTCGGTACTAACGTGGGTTTGCGTTGCTTAACTTCAGTGATCAGATGAGAACTGGTGTGTGCAACGCAACTTGGCCGCACTAATGAGGCAGATGATGACGCATTTTTTCATTGCTATACTGTCAGTCCAACAGTTGCAGTCCAATGTATAGTTGGCTAAACCACTGAAGACAGGACATTGTCTAGGGCAGGGATCTCCAACAGTTTTTGATCGGCGGGCCGGATTAAGAATTTTGCGAAGGCCAGACAGTTTGAAGGTACTCCACAGAGACTAACAAGGATTGACTGACCCGACTGGCATTTGTTCTTGTTCGATAGTTCATTACTGTTTTATACCCACACTTTATAGCCCTGAGTTTGAAAATTAACGAAATTTAAATACATTAATAGACTCCTTCCACGGACCGGCTGGGGTCTTATGTTGCAGACCCCAATATGGTCTAAGGGGCAGTAGAGTACCTATTGTAATTGCTAGTTCGATTTATACTAAGGGACTCTGAACATTTAAAAATATTTGGGGTGCACTTTTTTTTAAAGTGCTTCTCCCCCTTGATCCGCCACTGCTAAAAACACAGTAAACCCACGGTTTAACCGTTTCAATTTTTTTTTTAAACCGCCTCCTCAACTATCCTCCTGATGAACAGATATTTTTTTCAAATTGGGGTAAAAGTTCTTCCTAATTTGGTCTTTTTGTTCAAAATGGTTTTAAATTGTATACACACATACTGTATATGTAATTTCTAATAAAGGTCCCCAAGAGCATAATTCTGAGGGGGATACGCCCCCTTGGTCATTAATAGATTTACGCCACTGCACATTTTAGCAACCTTTAATATATTACATATTTAAATGCGCCCCAACATAACCCATCCTGTATCCGTTCTTTCGCACTATCCCCTCCTTGTCCGGATCCAATTAGCACGGATAAACGCAGGTTTACTGTATCTCCAAAATAATGCTTTCAAAACAAAAAAAGCAACACCGGGGGAATAAAATAGAGGAGAGAGTGAATGTTCCTTCACCAAAACTGCTTTTGCTCTGGGTCCTGCAAGCAGAAGGGGGCGTTCCGAAATGAGGTGATTGGACGCCTTACGTGGGAATGAAGCGCCAGGTGTTTATGGCCCTTCAACTACCACGGTCATTAGAGCCTTGTCCACTGCGTAGCTCTAATGCAGAGTCTGCACAGATACTACACAGTTGCGACGAATTTGGGGTATTAGCAGTATCCAGTGTTCCCAAGCGGTCACCCATGCTAATGCTAGCAGATGTTGCGTTGCTTAACATCAGTGAAGCCTGTTATGTGACCTCTTCCCAGATGAAAGGATCAAATGGGTCTCTAAAGAAGGGAATCCTCCCATCTATGGACGGCTCACTAACTTTTCCCTCTTACGGTGGGGTAGGGTGCCCATTTCTGTGTCATCAGGGCACAAGATAAATCTGTTGGGCAGTATTTTCACTCGGCCGGCTACCAACCTATGCAAAACCCCAATACATATTTATGGTCAGTTTGCTTTCATTCGTTGGGACATTTTCTTCCACCGACCCCAAGAGGTGAACTCCTACACCTGGAAATTTTGCTGACCTACGCGTTTAGATTATTAATTTACTTGTGGGCGACATCCTACACGCCACACGAGGCCGCAGCTTTACTTCCTATCTGAACCCTTCTGAAGACCTCCGGAATGACCTGATGGCCTCTCTCGCCAGAAATAAGCTCTATACACGTCAGTCCAGAATAGTAGTGCACTACTATTAAGTTAATTCGGTAATTTATTCTTCACAGGTAACCAAGTTGCGTTGGACACACCAGTTGCCGTGAGATCACAGAAGTTAAGCAGCGCAAGCCCACGTCAATACCAACTTAGGTGGTTGGTAAAGAACGTCGGGTGCTACAAATTAACCCTCTCCTTTGTCCTTTCACTTACCTCCTCATCTCCCGCCGGCAGCCTCCTAACGGTTCGTCTTGTTATGACTGCCTGGCTTGCTCCCCAACCCACGAAACTAATCACGACTGAGATCGAATCCACTTGCGTCTCAATAGAGGCACCATGAACCAGAGGCGCAACTCACGCACTCAGAAGCCTCCAAGACCATCCTAAGTTTGAGGCCCACCTGTTTTAAATACTAAGCACTGCTATTGCAATTAGAGCAGAGCAGCTAACTTCCGGAGTTGCGTTGGACACACCAGTTCTCGTGAGATCACTGACGTTAAGCAGCGCAAGCCCACGTTAGTACCAACATGGGTGGCTGGTAAAGAACGTTGGGTGCTGCAAATTTCCCCTCTCCTATGTCCTCTACACCTATCTCCTCATCTCCCGCGAGCAGCCTCCTAAGGGTTCGTCCTGTTATGGCTGCTTGGCTTACTCTCCAACCACTGAAATTAATCCAGCTACAGATGGGCTCAGAACCGGAAGTTTCAAGTACGAATATGTAGTAATGTTAAGAAGGTTTAAAACAAACATAACGACCTGTTGTACAATCCATGGTAACATCATGTGGCATAATTTGACCTTTTCAAGTAAAGTCGAAGGTAGGAAGAGGGAGAAGTACATGGAGGTGAGGGGACGAAGGGCCCTTTGGAGAGTGGTTTGGAGGAGTTCCTCTCAACAGGTGATCTCTCCACTATCTGTTAAAATATTCGCAAATAGATCGAATTCCAAAATATCACATTTTACCATATTCATGAGATTAAAAATACGTGATAAAATGAATTCATGAAAGGTTACGAAAATGGACTTACATACATATTTGAAAATAGAGCTTTAATGCGGGGAAGGACGACAACGGGAAGGGGGGGGGGCGAAGAGAGAAGTCCCCTTACATTTCTCAATAAATGTGGCATGTCCATTGCCTATCTAAGCAAGTATTACATTGCATGTCAACTAAGCTATTTTCATTGTTAACATCTCAGAGATGAGAGAGTGAGGCACTTCAAAAGGATATTGAATAACAAAATTTCATAATCAAATCCACTACACGCACAAAAAACCTTGGATATCCATCCTGCCATATACTTCATAAATATAGTGATGCATGTCTTTGAAATTGGGACGGAAGAGAAGGATGAGGAAGACATGAAGAGAATGATGGAGGACAACACCAGCTACGTCACTAACCCGAAAATTAGTTCAACAACTGCTCACCGAAACGTTTCAAAGATGCAAGAGGTAAAAAGTACTTAGGATCAGTGTTCCAGAGCACTGGGGAGATAGATTTGGATGTGACCCATAAAATCAATGGGGGATGGTTGAAGTGGAGATGGACAAGTGGGGTCCTGTGTGATAGGAGGGTCCCAATCAAGTTGAAAAGGAAGTTTTACAGGGCAGTGGTTAGGCCCGCTATGCTATATGGATCAGAGTGTTGGGCAGTGAGGAAGAGCCACGTAAATAGAAAAGTAGCCGAGGGCCGAATGCTGCGGTAAATGTGTGGGATGTCGGTAGCTGTTAGAATTAGCAACGAGTATATTGGAGGTAGCTTGGGGGTGGGGGACATGGCGGAAAAAATGATGGACATGTAATGAGAAGATGGCATGAGGATCCCATTGGTCCATTACAGGAATTCGAGTGGTTGGAAGCACCTGGGGCAGGGGAGATCGAAGCAGACGTGGGATCAGGTTGCTCATAAGGATATAGTAGTGTGGGGTAGACGGGGGCCTGGCTGGTAGGGGGAGCGGCGAATTGCGTTGGACACACCAGTTCTCGTCTGATCACGGAAGTTAAGCAGCGCAACCCCAGCTAGTACTGACATGGGTGGCCGCTAGGGAACACTGGGTACTGCTAATACCCAAAAATCGTCGCAGTAGTGTAGTGTCTGTGCAGTCTCTGCATAAGAACTATGCTGTGGACGGGGCTCTAATGACCTTTGTAGTTGAAGGGCATTAAAACACCAACAAACAACAATCACTGGCTGGTAGGAGATAGGGGAGAGTGGGGGGCTAGAACTCGCAACCCTGACCCTGCCACAGGTGGGATAAGGGTATGATGATGCTCACAAACTTATTAAAGGGTTTTGAAAACTAATATGCTAGTGGCAACTCATGAAATTCAGTGGTCCAATAACATCAACCAGAAATCCTGTCCTAAGCAGGTGACATGTGCACGTTCAATTAGCAAAAAAAATTGTGGTCGCCTCATTAGAGAGTCGAACCTGCAGCAATGCTCATGCCACGTATCACACTCCCGCGTATTCTATCATGTTTATTACACTATCAACATTACTTACTGAACTTCTACCCAGAGCTTTCCGTCCAAAGTATAACAGGGTCGAAGAGCACACATGTCTTGATGGAACCAAGAACGCAAGGACGTTATTTTTAAGAGCCGGCTGCCACCCTAGCTAATGCTACATCCCCTTGCATATCTGATATCGACCTTTTAGGGCAAGTTACGTCCACCGACGCCCGATGGCGACCTCTTGTACCTGGGATTTTGTACCGATCTCCATTGTGAAATAGCCACTGCCCACTGCCTTTAAGCCAGTGGGCAAGACGGAATTTTCATCATCACTACAGCATTTGAACAGAAAATACAAGAAAAAGTCACTAAAGCTTTCTCGTGTGGAAAGCAGCAGTGCAATCCGTTAGAAACCAGCCTGGAACCTCTGGAAGTTAAGCAACGCAACCCCAAATAGCGCGAGCGGTGAATTGTGTTGGACACACCAGTTCTCGTCTGATCACTGAAGTTAGAAAACAACTCCAGCTAGTACTGACATGGATGGCCGCTTGGGGAAACTGGGTACCGCTAATAACCCAAAATCGTCACATTTGTGTAGTGTCTGTGCAGTCTCTGCATAAGAACTGTACTGTGGACGGGGCTCTAATGACCTTGTAGTTGAAGTGCCCTAAAACACCAACAAACAAACAACAACAACCCAAATAGCGCTGGCAAGGGTGATTGCTGGGCAACACTGGGTACTCCTAATACCCAAAAATCGTAGTAACAGCGTAGTGTCTGTGCAGACTCTGCTTTAGAATTACGAAGTGGACGGGGCTCTAATGACCATTGTAGATGAAGGGCCTTAGAACACCAACAAAACAAAAATGGAACCTCTAGAGTCCTGAGGGGTCACCCGAAGGTAAGGGAGCGTGTCGAACCGTTGTCAAAACAATCAAGTAGCTTTATTATTATTCACAAACCCTCACACAGGTGTGCTGAGAGAATAGCTTCTCGCCTACAATCCACATACGAACACCTACCTGATAATATGCATTTGGAGTCAGGGGGAAGGACTAGAAGGTGCACACACATAGATCCCTCTCTCCCCCTCCCGTCCGATTCTCAATCCTACTCCACCGCCTGCTCTTATCTTCAGGACCAACTTTTCGCCTACAGCTGTGCACATTCATTATTACGGATGCAAAAGCCGGTGACGCATATGTAGCATGTGACAACAAATAAAAATGAGTTTGTGGAAATCAATTTCACATAAGAGACATTTTCACATCTGCAATGTCGATGTCGCCAGTAACATCATCATCATCATCACCATCAACATCAATATATGTATGCACCTAGGAATGAGTCACGAAATAATTGAAAATTTACTCAGGTGGTATCGCAGTGAAGCGCAACGGACGACGCAATATCACCTAGTGAACTCTACAAACGGACCAAAGTCAATAGTGGGACTCTGAACTCCTAACGACTAGGACTACATTAATACGATTTTTGTTCCATCAGATAAGCAGTTTTGAACACGCCCTGAACTCTCCCCTCTCTCTTCCTCCCCTACGAACAGACTCACAGCCAACAACCCAAGGTGCCTCAAAACACTGCTGCTACCCTTAAGAAATTAATGGGCATGACCTCGACCCCGAATAAAGTCTACCTGGGTAACAACCCCAGTTAGTACCGACATAGGTGGTTGTTCGGGAACACTGGGTGCTGCTAATTTCCCACTCCTACCTACCTCCCCGCTCCGTGAGTAGCCTCCACAGGGTCCGGCCCGGTATGGCTGCTTGGCCGACTCCCCCACTCCTTGGCGTAACAAACTAATCAACTATGGTAGGGATGGGTCTAAGAGTTCCGGCTCTCCACTTTCTCCCATTTTCCATCAGGTCGCATGTCGTTCTGTTTGTTTTTCACACCCTTCAACTACAATGGTCATTAGAGCCCCGTCCACTGCATAGTTCTAGTGCAGAGTCTGTGCAGACACTACGGTGTGTTAGGACGATTAGGGTACTAGCAGTACCCGGTGATCCAAAGCGGTCACCCATGCCAGTAATATCTGGGGTTGCGTTGCTTAATTTAAGTGATCATGGGAAAACTGGTATGGGTATGTCCTACGCCAGTGGTGGCGAACCTGTGATCCACCGTGCAATTTTAAGTGACCCGAACGTGAATCATATCTAGTTTATCGTATCATAGTGAGGGCTAAACTGGGACTTCGAGGTTTGGAACCCGTAGATCCGACCCTGCCACAGGCGGGCGTTCTCTATTTGCTACTTTAAAAACTAACTTATTCATTAAAAGCAACTCCTAACCCTTTTCCCGCCTATGGCAGGGTCGGGTACCCATTTGTCCCTCTGAATGGACACAGGGTGAAATATTGGACATAGTTTTTTTGCAGCCGGTTGCCGGCCAAAGCTGCACCCCTACGCTTATTTATCGTCGGTCTAGTGTTCGTTGGGGAATGCTACCGACGCCAGGGGGCGAGCTCCTACACCTGGAAATTTTGCCTCATCTACCCGTTGCGTAGTAGAGAGGGTCCTTTTACGTGCAAGCGCCATCGTACACCCACACGGGACCTCGATTTTACTTCTCATCCGAAAGAAGGCACACTCGCGGCTTCTCTCTCGCCCGAAAGAAGCCGACCCACCATGGTCCAGTATCGAACCTAGAACTACAGGCGTAGTTGCCGAGTGAGCTAACCACTACGCCACCACGGCGGGTCTAACTTATTCATTAATAATAATATTTTTTTATTCATAAAATTAAATAGGGATTGCAACTGACCCACGGACAACTTTTTGGTTTTTTTTTCGTGTTATTGTGACCCGTCTTCAAAAACAGGTTCGCCACCACTGTCCTACGCAATACAGTGCCGTCTATCAGGTACCAATCCATCCCTCACACCACCACACTCCCAAATTTGCTCTGACCTTCTGTTCCAGGTGCTACCAATAACCTGAATCTTGTGATTAACCTAACCACTCCTCCTCCTCTCTTTTCATAACGTGCCCAAACTACCCGAAACGTATATGCCCATACCATCTCCAAAACCGCATATTTGCACATACTCCCAAGTTATCTTTAATACAGTATACTCATTCCTAATTCTATTGGCTCTAGATGCCCCACGCATGTACCGCAGCATGGGTATCGGGATCTGAATTTTAGTCGAGCCCGGCTAAGTTTCAGGCGTCATTGTTTCAAATCGAGTAGTCGGGAGTGCCATTAAAAATTAGGGTAGTGGCTGCTATCCCCTCCTCTAGAGGGTCGGTGTATGCACAGCTTCAATATAGGTGGAGCACGTCACAAACAAATGGACAGATGCACAGGAAGGTACACGTCAATGATAATTTAGCTTGGTGAAAGACCAGGATCTCTGCCATCCACCACGTGAGTTGATCACAGTTTCTGAAATTAAATTCGGCAGATGTCGACTTCCGCCGTGACCCAATCACGAGTAACAACCACAACTCAAAATTGTGAAAGCGACAGTTCATCCTTTATTCGAGACATCGGGAAATGAATGAGAAACTGGAACAGCACTGCTAATATTTTAAACGTACTACTGGATTATTTAAACGACTTTAACAGCTTAAATGGCGGATTTTTGGATTAAAAACCAACCCCCACCCTCGAGCATTTTTGGCAGACCAATAAACAATTCGACCAATGAGAAAAGCACATAAGCTCGCTACAGAAGCATACTATGAATTAACGCAAATGCTGTGTGAAAAAATGGGGGAAGGGGGATGATGGGAGGACACCTTTTTCCCCCCTTTGAGAGCTTCTGCTACTGGACATTTGAGGAGGACAATTACGGCTAAAAAAAAAAGAACTGTTCAACATTAAAAACCTGGTGGTCGACACATGGCCTAAATTAATTGTTGTCAAATAACCACGCCCGGCTCGTGAGTTTCAGCCGCTCTAGGCAAATGGGTCCCCCCCCCCGCCGCCCCATTACATTTCATGTAGTTCTAAATAGTCCTAGCGCCCTTGGTATTTGTCCCTTTACCAATGCATTGCTTTGGCGCTGCAACAAGGCGCCTCGAGAAAGCTAATATTTAGAAAAGGCCCCACCAACCAGAGAAGTCTGGGCACCCCAGAACTATGACCCCAGGTCTTTCCTCTTCCTCGGGTGCTTCCAATAACCTGCATCCCTGTGATGGACCTAATCAGCCTCTCCTCCCCTCAATCGATTCTCTCTCACCTTTTCCACGATGTCCCCCACCCCCTAACTACTCCTAAAACGCTCATTCCTAATTCTGTCTGCTCTCGACACCCCACCAACGTCTGTATTGCGTTGGACACACCAGTCTCGTTTGTTCCGTGTTTTATGGTTAAGGCCCTTCAACTACAAGGTCATTAGAGCCCCGTCCACAGCGTAGTTCTTATACAGAGACTGCACGGACACTACACAAATGCGACGATTTTTGGGTATTAGCAGTACCCAGTTTTCTCTAGTGGCCACCCATGTCAGTACTAGCTGGGGTTGTGTTGCTTAACTTCAGTGATCAGACGAGAACTGGTGTGTCCAACACAATTCGCCGCTCCCCCACCAGTCTCGTCTGATCACTGAAGTTAAGCAACGAAACCCCACTTGTTGTTTGTTGGAGTTTAAGGTCCCATCAACTACGAGGTCATTAGAGACCCGTCCACCGTATAGTTCTAATGCATATACTGCACAGACACTACACTAATGTGACGATTATTGGGTATTAGCAGTACCCAGCTTTCCCGAGCGACAACCCATGTCAGTACTAACAGGGCTTGCGTTGCTTAACTTCAGTGATCAGACGAGAACTGGTGTGTCCAACGCAACTCGCCGCTCCCAACGAAACCCCAGTTAGAACTGGTTCGGGTACGGCTGATACTCAAAAATCGTCGTAACAGCATAGCGTCAGTGTAGGCAGCATTTGAACTTTGCAGTGGAGGGGGCTCTAATGACCATTGTAGTTGACGAGCCCTCAAAAGCAAAACAAAAATCGACACCGCAGTACTCGCATTTCAACTACCCCATGGCTTTTCCACTGCCAATAGGAGAAACCGGGTGAAGTGTCCTACAGTAAATTCTGTCTGCAAAACTTCTAAAAATGATAGATGCCTATTAAGGTGGAAGGAAGGGAAGGGAGAAACGTCTCAAGAAGTCGACTATCCGAAGAATCCCTTCCGCCACCCACCTACACCCCTTCATCTGCTAATACTACATCCATTTATATACTGCGCGTCATGAATAACGACACCCAGGAGTTTATGCTCCAACAAGAGTTTGGTGGTCGTGGGACCACCATTTTTTGTTATTAAAGAGTTACTCCGTTAAAGCTTCCGACAGGGTATTGATCAGAAAACCAATATGCTTCATTTTCGCTCTCAGTCGCACAAGATATACAACTAACAAAGGAATTTCTACCCAAATAATTTAATAAAATTATATGAAGCAAATTCATTTTATTGCATCAGTTTTTCTGACATAATGAGCCAGGCGCGATTCAAAAATAATAATAACAACATGACTCACGAATGCAAATAGTCGATGAGGACGGAGACGACATCTAATTCCAATTTTCAACTTCTTACACAACACATTTCTTTTAGGATAAAAAAAATCAATTTAAGAGATGTTTCCCAGTTCTGAACCCTCCCCCTCTCCCAAATCCCCGACAACCTCCATTTCCAGTCAATTTTCTGTCAGTCAGTCATCAAAAGTCTTTAAATTGGGTAAATCCATCACACTCATTAAACATTTATTAAAACATTTTCTCTAAGCTTTCTAGAGTATTTGGCTGCGTTTCCACCTTGTGTGTAGGTGATCTGGGTTCAATTCCTCACTTGTGAGAAATCATTTAATATACAGGATGGTTGTCTTGTTGTTGTTTGTTGGTGTTTTATGACCCTTCAACTACAAAGGTCATTAGAGCCCCGTCCACAGCATAGTTCTTATGCAGAGGCTGCACAGACACTACACTAATGCGACGATTTTTGGGTATTAGCAGTACCCAGTTTTCCCCAACGGCCACCCATGTCTGTACTAGCTGGGGTTGAGCTGCTTAACTTCTGTGATCAGACGAGAACTGGTGTGTCCAACGCAATTCGCCTCTCCCTACAGGATGGTGGTGCCGCTTCAAGACGTCCGATGCCTCCCAAGAGACCACCATGTCACCTCCACTTAGTAAAGGCCTCTGAGGAACGAAGGCTTGTAGACTGCTGTCTAAGGGCCGCCACAATGGATAAGGCACAGGTTGTACAATTTCACTCAACTTAATTTCACACAACTCACAGTTTCAATGTTATTTCGTTGGTGTTTTAAGGCCATGCAACTGCAACAGTCATTAGAGCCCCGTCCACTGCGTAGTTCTAATGCAGAGTCCGCCCAGATGCTACGGCGTTACGACGATTTCGGGTATTAACAGTACAGTGTTCCCAAGCGGTCACCCATGCTAGTACTAGCTGTGGTTGCGTTGCTTAACTTCAGTGATCAGATGAGAAGTGGTGTGTCCAACGCAACACTTTCCCCCTAACCAATTTTGTACAATAGAGACATGATTTTTGACGATATCTTTACACGCAGCCGGCTGCTAACAACGCTCATTTAGCGTCGGCCTATTATGATTCTTTGGGACACTTTCCCTCCGTCAACGTCAGAGGGGTGAAAGGCGAGGTCCTGCACCAGGAAATCTTGCACCAAGTTCCACTTCTATTTTACTCCATACAGTAAGAGCTCTTAAGTGCAGATGGGATCTTAGAAACTACACGGTAGGGCGCAGCCTATCCGTCCCATCCGGCGGAAGAAGCACTGTGGGGGATCTCTCCTTCGTTCTAAATTAGGGTTCAGAAGATCGAACCTGGAACTACTGATGCATTAGTGTTTTCTCTAGCCCCGTGCCGTTTGAGTAGCACAATTTCTACGAGAAAATAGTCGGGCAACATTTTGCACCATCTGTCGCAGCAGGTCATAGATCGAGCTCATTTCACCCTTCATGCCCACATTTCTTCCCTCGCACTTTGATGAGACGCATTTAATCCTAATAGAGCGCATTAGGCCCCCTTACTCCCCTGATCTCAGATCGGTGGTCAGTCGCCTCTCAAAAGCACTCTGGATGAGAAATGAAACTGACAGGGAAACCAGAGCAACGTTTAATCCAACATTTGAAAAGCATTTTTAAACCCTTCACTGTCTAATTTGTCTCCTCTCCCCTTTTAACCCTGCCCTTACCGTTTCTCTTGCCCTCCCCCTTTCGTTCGGACATAACACTCCATTTCATCAGTTTGGCACCCTGAAATCACTTTCAATTTCAATACCCGACTGGATAGCAAAACATTAATTCACAATTCAGCCATAAAGAGAGAGAGAGACAGCTACTGAAGTGTCCCACACAAACGGAAATCCCCTAAATGCCAAATCCATACGTTCTCGAATTAGTCCAAATATCCTTACAAGTGAGTAGCACGCTCCTAACGCCTCCGAAAGAACCACTCAGGAACCAATCCCAAACGACCTCCCTCCCATCAACTCAATCATCTCAACCCTTGAAAAACCTCAGGTTCTCAATTTTTTCCTCTTCTATCATATCTGCTTTGCTCTAATGTCATTTCGCCCTCTCCTTAGTCCCCCCCCCTGCGCAACCCTCACACCATGCGATTACCCGTCCCCCCACACTTTTTTCGAGATAGAAAATAGATAACCATCCAATCCCATCCCTTTCTTGGCTCCTTCTGCTATAACCCCTCCATCTCTTTCTTCAATAATAACAGACAGCTACAAACACCTCATTTTCATCATCACTAACCTATCTCCCCCATGGTAGAATCGGGTGCCCAATTTTGTCCCGCTGGGACGCATGCACAGTATTTTTACGCAGCCGACTGCCGAAATCTAATGTTGCAACCCCTCTCCATCATCAGCTCTGATTCGTTGGAGCACTTTTCCTCCACCGACGAAAGGGGGCGAGTTATTGCACCTGGAAACTTCGTATAGCAGCGACCTACACGTATAATTGAAATTCCACGTAGCGTGGGTTCTTTTCCGTGCAGCAATGACATGGTCCACATGACACGATTGCAAACCAGTGCTACATCCCTTGTTTGTTTGTTGGTGTTTTAGGGCCCTTCAACTACAAGGTCATTAGAGCCCCGTCCACAGCACAGTTCTTATGCAGAGACTGCACAGACACTACACTAATGCGACGATTTTTGGGTATTAGCAGTACCCAGTTTTCCCGAGCGGCCACCCATGTCAGTACTAGCTGGGGTTGCGCTGCTTAACTTCAGTGATCAGACGAGAACTGGTGTGTCCAACACAATTTGCCGCTCCCATGTGCTACATCCCACCTGCGGATGAAGCTAAACCACCTCAGTCCAGAATAGACCCTGCAAGTACTTTAGCGGCAGTTCATGATAACACCTCTTGGTTGAAATAAAATCAATAGGGGAGGATGAGAGGGAGGTAAGAGCATCACAGGACGGCGGATCTGTCCCTCGCCCGAAAGAAAAAACAAACCAGCATGGAACCTGGAACCACTGTCACAGTAGCCCAGCACATTATCTCTGCATGCTGCAAACACCTCTTGGACCGAATAAATAAAATCCAATGATATTCTCAAAGGCTTACTTACAAAAGGTGAGTGATGAGAGGGGGAAATGGTTACTGGAGGGGAAGTTCAGGTAAATCCCACTCAGGTGAGAAGAGAGAAAAAGATGGCGGCGACACACTGGGGAGATGCAGAAAAATCCATCAACGAGTGAGTCAAAAGATAGAAGAGAAAAAGATGAATGAATGACGATCAAAATAGGGATCAAGGTGGGAAGGAGAGGAAGGGGGGCTATGCTTGTTTTAAATATCACCTAATATTCCCAAATAGTGTCTCTTTTCAGGACCATCCCCTGGATCACAAAGGTTGGAAGTAGGCCTATAATAAACCACAAACAACAACAGCATATTGAGTAGGAACAACAAACTGCGGGGGAGGGGCGGAGGAAGAGAACGACAAGGGAGAAAATAGGTGCAACTCAAATCCCATAGACAGCCCCTGCACTTTTAGTCAGAGGCAGCCCATTTAGCTCTGCAGTGTTAACCGATCTGTCTCTTGGGTCCATTAAGGATATTCCCTGAAGGAATTTCGTAGAGCTTGACAGAGAAATTGGAAATGTCGAAACATGGCTGACAACACCAACCAGACGGGGGAGGGGAAAATAGGAAGGAAAAAAACGGAAGTGGAACAAAAAATATATATAAACGCACGTAGACGAAATTCTCTGTTTCCAACCATTTGGTGACTTACACAATTCAATCAATATTTCTCCGTAATTCTCATCGAATTTCGGACAGTTTTCTTGCAGTCTCTCTGTTGTCAAACTCACAGAGAACGAATGAGACAACTACTGACATCACTAGTTCAATTGACAAGAGTGTTATCTAGATAGCTCCTGATTATGGGTTCGAATCAGGTGGAGAGATTGCTGCTTGGATCCAGGAGCGAATCTACATAGGGACTAACAGGGCTTAAGCCCTGGGCCCCACAAAAGTGGAATTAACATAAACTTTTAATACTTTTTGATTAACAATGAACACTTATCGTGCAGTAAAAATAGTTAATATTAATAATATAATAATAATGATTATTTATAGTATTATTCATTGAATTTTTTTCAATGTGACAGTACTGAACTTCAATAAGCTCAAGGCCCCCAGCAACCTAGATCCGCCCCTGCTTGGATCCTCTCCAAAATTTTAAAAAAAACTGGCTGCACGTTAGGAACTGTCTAAAGGGATGAAAGTCAAACTATAAGGGCCATAGGAACTGCTTTAGATTGTTGTTTGTTGGAGTTTAAGGTCCCGTCAACTACGAGGTCATTAGAGACCCGTCCACTGTATAGTTCTAATGCATATACTGCACAGACACTACACTAATGCGACGATTATTGGGTATTAGCAGTACCCAGCTTTCCCGAGCGACCACCCATGTCAGTACTAACTAGGGCTTGCGTTGCTTAACTTCAGTGATCAGACGAGAACTGGTGTGTCCAACGCAACTCGCCGCTCCCGCTTTAGAGCAAGAAAGTAATTAAGGGCCACAGGAACTGCTGAACAACAACAAAGTAAACAATAGGAGCCACAGGAACCGCTTAAGAACAAGAAAGTAAGCAATAAGGGCCACTGGAAGTCAAGTCATAGGAACTGTTTTAGGAGAGTTGAAATCAAACCAGTGTTATTTTGGGGGACGACGACGAAATCTTAACCAAAAAAGGCCATAGGAAGGCAAGTCACAGGAAATGTTCAAGGAGAAGGTTGTCAACAATTAAGAGCCTTAGAAAGTGGACCTATTCTAGGAGAAGAAAGTCAAAAATTAAGGGTCACAGGACTGTTGAAGGAGGAGGAAGTGAAAAATTAAGGGCCATGGAAACTGTCCAAGGAGAAGGAAGTCAAACCACAAGGGCTAAAGGAACTACCGCAGGAGAAGCAAGTCGATCCACAAGGACTGCAGGAACTGCCTCGGGAGAAGCAAGTGAAACCACAAGAGCTACAGGAACTGTTGTAGGAAAAGGAAATCCAGCAGTAAGGGCACCATGAACTGTCTTAAGAGAAGGACGTCAACCTTAATGTTCGCAGGAACTATTTTAAGAGATGGAAATGAAATTATGTCACAGAAATTGTTGTAAGAAAAGGAAGTGAATTCATTGAATCCATAGGGCCACAGAAACCATAGAAAGTTAAGTTGCGTTGGCAGTGCGGTTAAGTTGCGTTGGGCACACCAGTTCTCGTGAGATCACTGAACACTGTTAAAAATTGTTATGTAAATTTACAGGAAATTTCCTGGCAGCAAAGTTGCCAGAAATTTTCCTGTAAATTTACAGTCTATCTGTATTTTAAAATTACAGGAATAGCTGTATTTAAACAGCCATTTTTCTGTAAAATGACAGAAACTCTGTAAATGTTGATGTTGTAAAATTACAGGAATAGCTGTATTTAAACAGCCATTTTTCTGTAGAATGACAGAAACTCTGTAAATGTGGATGTTGGAAAATTACAGTAGTTCCCGTTTTTTTCCAAAAACTTTCCTGTAAATTTTACAGTAATGTACCTGAATTCAAAATTGCAATATTGGACTCAGAAATGATTATTTGGTCACATATGGATGTTAAAATTGCACTTCATATAGTAATTCAAATGCACTTGAAATCATTATTTATTTTACATAATGTTTTACAGATAAAATGACTACAAACTGTTTAACTTATTTATCAATCCTAAAACTTTGGCATTAACAGGGGATTTTAGTCGTTTACCACTCCTTGAGCCTCTGGCAGGGTTTAAGCCAACAAAGTATCTGGAAAACAGTAGATCATATTAAACTTTGAATAACACAATTTTTAAATAAAGACCCACCTTTGGATGAACTCTAATGTTGAATGAAGATCTTTTGGGTATGAAATATTAAAAATATAAAAGGATGCAAACAAAATAAGTAAGCCATTAAAAATGGACGTTATAGGTGTTTCAACAATAAACCCATCTATTGCAAAAAGGAAGTTTTCGGTTTCAAAAACAGATGGTCCTAAAAATTTGACATTATATGAAAAAAATTATCAATTATTATTATATCCCATAAAATATATATTTATATATGGAAACCATAGCCTGCATACCTTTGCAAATTAAACAGGGTGTTTTTGGTATTTTTTCACTGGTCACATCAGTATCTTCAATATCCTGCACACAAATGTATTTTAGAACAAAGAAAGACAACTCCAGCAATGCTTATTCCTTACCTCAATTTTGGGAAACAGTGTATCTTCACATTCTCGAAAATGACAAATAGTGAGCAGAATTATTGCTACTAGGTTTCGGTCATTAATATTAGAGAATTTCTTTCTCATATCCAAAATGAATTGCAAAGACTTATTTTTGCCAGCTTGATTTTTCATGAATCTCAGAAGTTTTTGCTGGCAGTTATTAATGTTACATTCCAAATTGCTTGATATGTTTAACCCTACCAAAAGGTGAAAGTGCTTTGCAAAGCCTTCAGGAGTGAATAGAAGAGGCCAAATTTTCTTTAGTTCCCCAATTGTTTTGCCATCATTAATATCTTGTCTCTGCAAAGCATATGTATCCTCAAGTAAAGGAAGGAACTCTTCAGAGTTGCATAATGCACAATTGTACATATCTGTCATCCTCTTTTGTTTTTCTTGTTGAGAAATCAATGTCTCATTAGTAGGTTTTTGTCCTTCGGAATTAACACACCCATAAGACTTGCGCTTTGTTTGCTTTTCTGTTCCATCTTGTATTGCTTGATCATGTTTTCGATTCATGTTGTCCATCTTGTATACTAACTGCTTTGTTACAGATTCAAATCCATTCCCAATAACCACTGTTCCTGCTCTATCTTCAAATGAGTCAGGATATTTTGAGACAATATTACTGGCTATGGTTCGAAGTACTCTTGTACCAGGATTTTTAGAAATAGAAAAAACATCTGAACAGATAATGGAGATCATTTGTCTTCTTAAAGATGGATCTGGCCTTTGTTTTTTTTGTAGTGCCTCCATAAGGGTCAAAGGCAACTTTTCCCAAGGAATTTTGTAGGATTGTTCCCAATTGTGTATACTTAAGACTGTTTCTTTATTGACAGTCAAGACTTCATCACATGGTGGGAAAGATAACAATACTGGCTGAGAGTGTAAATCCCCTGTTTACAGAGTACATTTTATAAATATCATTTACAATAAAAAAATATTTTTACAAGATGCATATACCTTTCTGAAATTTCAGAGCTTCTAATAGCCTTCTAATTTGAATCAGCTTAAAAATTCCTTTTAGGTCTTGTTCTTCCAAATAGCTTAAATCCTGTATAGTTTCTGCTCCAAGCTCCTTGATCTTATCTATGGCCCTATCAAGTTCACTCTCTTGTAGGGAAGGAATAACTTTAACAATAAAATTTTTTATCTCTTCCATAATTATAAATCTAGTAGGCAAAAATAGAAAATCAAATACAAGTCTGATGGCAATTATATCCCAATTAAATGAATTTCCTGTAATAGTAAATAACTACAACTATTAAGTTAAGGCTTATAATGGGTTAACAAAAATAATTTGAAATACTGATAAGATTAACTAAAATGCACTGCTTAATGTATTTTAAATTTTTTGTCAATGTGCAGGTTAAATATTAACTCTATGTCTTATTAATCTGGATTTCTAAATTTGCAGTTAAATGCAATTTAGTTAGTTTACAAAACTAAATTTTAAGAAGAAACATGTAAACCCTTGAAAACTATACACACTCAGGGGCTGATAATTAATGAGATCACCTATCGGCATGCATATATTGCCTTTTCTTTGATGATCTAATTTGTAAATCCCTAAGTCTTTATCATATGTACATGAATGACATTCAATGAGAAAAAACACTTGGTTTGTTGCCTTAAGCATTATATTATTAATTTTCCCAACTTCTGACAAATGAACTTCACCACTAATTGGTAGGTACATGCCAGATTTATAGTTAATTCCTTTAAATAAAATGTTGCTTGTTATTTGGGAATTTGAATGATGAAATCCATAGTCCTGCATATTGGCATGATATTCAGATTCAACAAACCTATAGTCAAATGGAATACTATTCTTAGCAACAAGTATGTTTGGGAAAAGTTTACCTTCATAATAGTAAGCTTGTAGTAATTGATGCTTATTAGCAAGACTTTTAGTGATATTGATAAAATTGTGTGAATATCGAACACATCTTTTAAAATAAGAATGTTTGCTCTCAAATCGCATTGTCCACATGTGGATAAGAGGACCAAATTGAAATGTGAGATGATAATAGTGGAGGAGGTAATGGTGCTTTGGTCTTAAAGGAACATTTGGAAAAAGTTGTTGACGTTTTGCAGTGTATTCTTCAATTAAAGTGCGCATATAAGCCACACTTGTGTGTGTTTGAGTTGGGCTGCATATTACCTCAACTGCAGTTCTTAATTTCAAAAGTAATTTCCAAATGGGATCCTTTTTAAAAATTTTGTCACCCATTATAATTGGGAAACAACGCAAAAAACACCAGTTTTGCATGGCATTTCCACCTATTCTCAACCCACCTTGATTGATTTTTCTAAGTGCACTTTTGGACTCATTTTCATTATATTTAAATTTTGATAACCTCTTATTTAGAATGCCATAAGTGAACCATTTCATCTTTACAAAATATTTTATGTATAAGGCTAAATCAAAATCTGCAACACCTTCAAAAAGGTCATGGGCAAGGCATGGAGGCAATCCAGGAGAGCAAACATGAAAGTAAGATAATTCATTAAAAGGTGAATTCTGTTTTATGCCATCAGCATCTTTGCCATCTTCAAGATTTTTTATATTGTGGTTATAATTGTCAGGGTCACGTAAGTTATTTATTTGATTTTGAACATCATGTTGTAGTTCATTTTTAGTAACTTTACAATGGCGACAAAAGAATTTTGATGTAGAAAAGTTTTCTGTGAATCCACCAATAGTGTGTGATCCTAAGTTATCCCCTAGAATTGCAGTTACAGTTCCTTTAACTGAGGTGAAAGCATCAATTTCAATACCACTTTCTAATATTTTAAGGTCTGTGACTAAAGTTTTAAAAATAGACAAACCATACTTTTTCATATATGACTCCCTACAAAGCATAACAAGTTGCAATTGATTTGTTGATGACCTGCAATATGGCTTAATGTTGCCTAATGTGAAATAAACACCCAAAATTTTATGCTTTAATTTTGCTGATCCAAGTGGATTTACAACCTCAAAGGAATCCTGAAATAGAATTATCTGCAATGCTTTTGGTTGCTCTTTAAATAATTGGTTAGATGAAAATAATGCTCCATCACAATAATCAGATATATGAGTATGGTTTGTATTTTTACATAAGTACTGTTCCATAACTTCTTTATCTTTAAAAAGCATCTGAATGGAACTAATAATTGGTACATAATGCATTACATGAGGCTTATTTGTTAGTGGATCATTACCAAGAAAGATCTCTACTGGTGTAATAAACTGGAAGTTTTCTTTAAAATAACAGTTTCTAACATATTCAGAATGCAATGGACCAGTGCTGTTTTCATAAATACTTCTACACAAGTCTGAATCTTGAAAATTATTAACTATAACTGAAATAGTATCCTTAGGAACAGAATGATCATTTAGTAACTTCCTCAATATTACCAAGTTATTACTAAAATTAATACTTAACTCATTTCTAAACTCATTAATAATTTTACTAACAGTTTGACTTGGAACCAAGAGCCTAGCTTCTAATTGTAAGAAAAACAACATAACATTTCTAATAAAACTTTTATTAAATTCAAAAGGATTTGAAGAAAAATCAAAAGCATCTAATCCTGTATTAAATAAGCTGTCCATGTTACATAAATCTGTATCATAATCTGTGAGTGCATGTTCAACACTTAAACTGTGCATATCACACTGAAAAGTACTATTTCTATGCTGAGTATGCTTTCTTGAAAAATGGCTAGTAAAGGATGATTTCTTTTTAAAAGGCTTACTACAATTTGAAATTGGGCAGGTAATTTCAATATTATTATCTAGGTGATTTTTCAGATGTTTAATTAAGTTCTTAAATGACATAACCCTAGCATTACAAAAATTAACAGCACACCTGTATTCATAACCATTTTCCTGGTCAGCTAAATATTTTCCTTTGCTATCAGAATGCAGTCTATAAATATGACTTTTAAAACTAGTGAATTTCTTGAATGATCTTTGGCATTGATTAACATTACAGATAATATTTAAGTTACACTCATTTGAATGCAGTAAATAGTGAGAGACATATTGTTTTAATTTATCTGTTGAAAATGAACAACAGGAACAACTATACATTATAATTTTACTGCCTGAATGTAACTAAATGAGCATTCACCTAATACACTAATATACTATAATTCACACTTACCAGTGATGATGATTAAATTCAGAAATTTAATTTTATACGTTTTACCTTTAATTTTAAAGAGGAAACTGAAGTGGTCCAAATGCAATACCTAAATCTCCCAAAATGTTGAGACCCAACTACTCCAATAATGTGCCCTTTGCCTTTGCCCCTTCCCCCTTAGAAAAAAAAATGGTTGCATCCTAGCAATTAAAAGTTACCTTAAACAATAATCTGGTTTCTTCTTGGACCTTACTCTTTTACCCCCTATTGTTATAGTAGCCTATTGTATCCAAAATTTACAGAATAGTGCTGTAAATACCTTTGGAAACAGGATTACAGTTTAAAACAGGAAAATTTCTGTAAATTTATTCTGTAAATTTACAGAAATTTTTAACAGTGAAGTTAAGCAACGCAAACCCACGTTAGTACCAACATGGTTGGTAGTGAATGTTGGGTGCTGCAAATTTCCCTTCTCCTACATCCCCTGCACCTACCTCCTTCTCACCCGCGAGCAGCCTCCTAAGGGTTCGGCCTATTATGGCTGCTTGGCTTACTCCTCCCGACCCATTGGCTAGCATTGTAATACTGTAAAAATAATTACAGAAAGTGATTTATGTAGGACAGGGATGGCCAACTTTTGTGTACATAAAATCTACTTTTTATCTTAAAGTGTCGCGATCAACTTTTTATCCTAAAAACGTGTCGCGATCGACTTGTTGTCATAGGTGTAGTCAAGGTGGGGGGGAGGTTCGATACTGGACCCACCTCGGTCTAGTATCGAACCTAGAACCACTGAGCCACTACGTCAACACATCGCGAGTGATCGACCAAAATTGGCTTCTAGATCGACCGGTCGATCGCGATCGACAGGTTGGCCACCCCTGATTTAGGAGAAGGGAGTAAACCATCAAGGACTACAGGAAGTCAATTCAAAAGAGCTGTTTGAAGAGAAGGGCATCACACTTAAGGGCCTAAGAGTAGGACGAAAAGAAGAGCCCTTGGATATTAAATAACGAGTACATACTGCATATACTGTACGTAGCTAGGGGGCGAGCCCCGTAAACGTATAGTCTACTCTGGCGGAAGTTGTAGTTAACGGTGGTCACGAGACGGAAATGAAAATAATACGGTAAAGTGGCTAACTAGTATCAGTTTCGTCCAACGACCTGCCGGGACCTCGGGAGAGTTCCTGTAACTTTTTATTGAAAAATTTTAGAAGCGTGAGGTTCCTCTGAACGCCGAGCTTCGGTCTGAGGTCCCGAAAAATCGACATTGTGGCGCTGTCACACCTCAAAGTGCCGGGGTCAACCTCAATGTGTCCAACTAAATTATAGTGGGATAAAGGTACCAAGTACAAAGAAACAAGGTACGTTCAGATGGCCAGAAATCCCTAACCTGCAATTAACTGCATGGCAAAAGGCCTGTACACTTTGAGGTATAACACCGGCTCAGCCTGTGCACGCCAAGTAGCACTTCTGACAAGAGTCCCAAGCTGGAAAAATATCGAGCCTGAAGTGTGTCCATGAGACAGCCATAACCTTAAATGGGAGCGACTGTATTGCGTTGGAAACACCAGTGGTCGTCTGATCACTGGGTACTGCTAGTGCCCAAAAATCGTCGTAACAGCGTAGTGTCTGTGCAGACCCTGCATTATTTCTAGTCCCGTATCACCACAGTTAAGCGTTAATCACGTCGACGCTGTCGACATTTTGATGACGTTTTGTGCAAACGCTTTAGAAAGGAGCATCAGTGCAAATTCTTATATGTAGCGCTTGTTTTTAGAGTCACGTCACGCACAGCATCACGCACAACCTAACCGAAGCAGACAGCTCAACCCCCAGCCAATCAGAACGCAGCGTGACTTGCGGGACGCCATTTGAGTTGACCACCTGTCAACTCAATAGCTACTGTGCGGCGCCCCAAGTAGCGCTGTGACATCACCACTTTTTGTGCTGTGTCGTCTGATTCAACGCTAGTAGCGATAGTCCGTGGGTATACGGAACCAGGCATTAGAACCATGCAGTGGACGGAGCTCTAATGACCTCAAAAGACAAAAGGTCGGTCAACATTGGTGCAATTCTCATGAATTTCGAGAAATCTTAACGAAAACCTGCAGCGGTACTAAGATTACTATTCGTAAGCTACTAACTACCGGATATGAAAAGGGAAATGAATGAAAACCGAAGAATTTAACCAAAACTGCAAATTCTTTAATGTAGATCCGTGTCTATTACTTGGGGCAAGCGAAACGACGTCGATATTTCGAAATTTTCGTACGGTTATGGTTCATATGACAACAAGCACCCTACAGGTACAGTATATTTCAGCGTTACATATTAAATTGCCGTTAGTCGAAAATAACTAACCGGTATATTTACCGAAGACTAGAAAGTTAAATTTCAGCGCTTCGGGAGAAAAAAAAAGAAAGCCACGTATAGACCCAACAACAACAACAATTAATAAACCCTCTGCGACTTTTCTCCAAAATCCCCTTCTCAATTTAGGTCCTAAAAGAATTCAATTTCAAAAGATTACATCAGATACATTTGGAGAACGTTGCATTCATTTTGTTACCACCCAGCAAAGACAATACAGTAATATAGTTTAGAGACATTACTGAAGAGTACTAAGGGCCTCCACCACCAACATTTTAGGGTACAACACCCAAATACCCCCTAAGACCTCCACTCCTTTAGTACGAAAAAGTGGTTGACGAAAAGGTAAGGGACAAGGGAAGACACAGCCTCAATACAACTCGGTTTCTTTTCACAAACTTTGTTTCTTTACAAATGGGCCTCTCTATACAAACTACAAGGACCTTACAACAGTTATGGGTTGGAAGTAGGGTAGGACCACAATAGATCGGGGAATTCAGAAAAAAAAACAAGTAAAACTTTCCAAAAGGAGTGCACAATTGTATACAAGAGGATGGTGGTGCAGATGTAAAACTGGGAGCCCGAAAAAGGAAGGGGCCGGTTTCTTTTTTCAAGAAAGAGGAGAGAGGAAGGACCAATGACATTTCGTATCACTTTCAAAAAGTTGAAATTTTAAGAGTCAACATAAATCTAAATGCTGAAAAAAGACGCAAACTGTTTATCAACAACATGGCTGCCATGCGGATGACTGATATGTAACTTCAGTGAGTGCGTGGGCCCTTTTGCGTAGGTTGAGGTTACCTCAAGTGCCTTTCCCAAGACTTACCAGTTGCATGTTTAACATGGGATTTAATAATGGCAACAATAATTTGTAACACGTGATCAATCACAAGATCTACGAAATCCAAATGAAAGCCCCTTGATCGGCTTAGTATTATTGTGTACAGGACCAAACAATGAGATCTAGCCCTACAAAGAAATCCCCCCCCCCCCTCTATGCATGCCTACTGACTTACGGTCCTTACCCCATGTCAACAGCAGATTGTTAATGGCTCCGTTATTGAACTTAACAGGTTCTACCAACAAAATGATCCTTATTTTTCTGAACCAGTGTTGAGAACCAAGCCCATCTCTAATACACCAAACGAAAGGGCCAAATTAGATCCCCACCCCCTTTCAATGCATTGGGAACAGCTTACCACTTGAGATTAAGGCTGAGAGTTCCAGCCTCAAGTGATTGTGCCAGTCCAGACGTTGTTGTTGGTATTTTAGGGCCCTTCAACTACAAGGTCATTAGAGCCCCGTCCACAGCATAGTCCTTATGCAGAGACTGCACAGACACTACACTAACGTGACGATTTTTAGGTAATAGCAGTGGGTCCCATTAGCAGTACCCAGTTTTCCCAAGCGGCCACCCATGTCAGTACTAGTTGGGGTTGCATTGCTTAACTTCAGTGATCAGACGAGAACTGGTGTCCAACGCAATTCGCCGCTCCCTGTGCCAGTCCTGAAAGCCCCAAAGAGAACTGCATAAGATAAACGTCATCCCAATGAATGCCATTTTAGGGCATGACGCCAGATCAGTGACACAGGCTCTAACCCAGACTTTCACACAAGAAAAGGCAATATAAGAGTCAAAATGGACCAATTTATTTTCAGAACTAGATCCCACGTTCATCCCCCATCATACCAAAGCAGCACGCGGATATCACCGACGCCAGGAGGAGCGACAGCCTGCACCTAGAAGGTTTGCCAAAATCCACGTATACTTTATGCCAGGGGTGGCAAGATGGCGGCCCTTGAAGCCTAGAGTAACCACTCAGAGGCGTAACGAGAGCGGACAGTAGCCCCCGGGCGCTGTTGCAAGGGGGGGAGTCATGGGCACTATTCTCTTCGTGACAACAAAGGCCTGTATGTTACCAATGTGGCCTTCGTGGTGTCCCCAGTTCGACAAGCTTTATGCCGCGTCGTAATGGTTCTTTACCGTGCAGTAGGGGCATCGTAGACACCACACGGGGCCACAACTTTACTTCCCATCCGACGAAAGGCGCACTGGAGCCCCTTTTTTTTCTCGTCCCAAAGAAGCCAAACCACCTCGGCTCAGGATCGAATTTGCAACTAGTGACGCAGTAGTTCAGCACGTTACCTCTGCGCCACAGAGATTCGTAGGTGGACAATGAATCTGTCCTGAAGAAAAAAGTCACGTAATCGCTCCCTTCCAGTAGTCTTTTAATATCCAAAATTGTGAAACGAAAAAAAGGTGAAAGGATATTCCTGGCAAAAAAAAAAAGGTGAAAAGGGAGGATGTGTCCTATATCTCCAAATGCTGCTCTAACCCCTCTTCTACAGCTCAGAATCAAGTTCCATGTCTTATACGAAATGATAGATGACAGGAAGGGAAAAAACAGAGTGGACTGCTGTTTGACGGGGTGTAGATCCGCCAAAAAAAAACCTTTCAGGATTAAATACACGCACCTGGGATATCGCTCACAAAACGAACTTCCGGTTGACGTATGAAAGGTAGAAATCATTTTTCCAACCCTCTTCCGTTATCCAAATCTCATTCTGGGAGCAAGCTGTTCTTTTGAAATCTAAACTGGGTATACCACTTGCAATTGTAACTCAAGTTAGAAGGGGGAGGTCAATGAAAGGAGGGAGACGGAGAAAGGGGTGGGAAGACCTCAGTTTAATTGTATTCCCCAGAATCCATCTACAGGACATTTCAGAACCGAGTGCCAAGTTCAAAATATCTCCAATGGCGCTCAACTTTTTAAACCAAACACTACTAGGGTCAAATAATTGAGTTATAACCCTGAAAACTGCTGCCGAAAAGATTGAACATGGGGACCGACTCCCATACTCTCATTTCAAATACGAGACCCAGCTTTGGAGCCCCGAAGAGCAGGGGGTCTACCACTACATTTCGACAAATGAATCAAAAACTTCCGCCAAAATGTTTCAAACCCCACATCAACTACTGCGTCAGTGGTTCCAGATTCCACACTAGCTGGAGATGGGTTGGCTTCTTTCAGGCGAGACACAGGCCCCGAGAGCACCTTTAGTCGGTTGGGTTTTGGTTTGTTGGTGTTTTAGGGCCCTTCAACTACAAGGTCATTAGAGCCCCGTCTACTGTATAGTTCTAATTCAGAGACTGCACAGACACTACACTAATGAGACGATTTTTGGGTATTAGCAGTACCCAGTTTTCCCAAGCGGCCCCATGTTAGTACTTACTGGGGTTGCGTTGCTTAACTTCAGTGATCACAAGAGAACTGGTGTGCCCAATGGAATACGCCGCTCCCTCTGTCGGTTGGGAAGTAAAATCGTGGCTCCGTGTGGTGCGTACGATGTCACCACTACATGGAAAAGAACACTCTACAATGCAACGAATAAATCAGGTGGAATTCCCAGGTGTAGGAGCTCACCCCCTCCCCTGGCGTACCCCAACGAACAGTAGGTCGACGACAAATAAGAATAGGGGTTACAGCTTAGGCCTGCATCTGGCGGTGTAAAAATATTACCCAACAGACGGGAGGAAAAGGGGTTAATAGCTCCTTTTATGTTAAATATCAAAAATGGCCTCTTTCTACTTTGATTTTAAATGGTTTTTTTTTCGGAAAGGGTTGCACTTAAAGTCCGTGCGACCGCCGATGAAGTGGTCACACAAGTGGCACTGAATCACCATGAATCACCACTCAAAGCCAACGCGACGCACAGTAAGCAAGTCTGAACAAGTCTGTAACGACTGCGATTACTAAAAATAGAGGCTGAAACTGACGGTCCGCGACGTACCCTTAGACCCGCGAGAATATTTCCTATAGGAAATGGGGCGGCCCGTGCCGGAAATGCGATTTACACCCTTGACGTAACTTACACCCAATTTCTGTAATGAGAAGAGGATAAGCTCGTTAGGTTCATTACAGTTATGCAGGTGGATGGAAGCACCCGGGGCTTGGGGAGACCAAAGCAGACATGGCAGGAGTTTGTTCGTAAGGATATGGTGGGAGCAGCTGTACTGCGTTGGACACGCCAGTTCTCGTCTGATCGCTAAAGTTAAGCAACTCAACCCTAGCTAGTACAAGCATGGGTAACCACTTGGGAACACCGAGTACTGCTAATGCCCAAAAAGTCGTCGTAACAGCGTAGTATCTGTGCGGACTTTGCGTTAGAACTACGCAGTGGCGGGGCTCTAATGACCTTTGTAGTTGAAGGCCCTAAAACACCAATGAAACGAAAACGTAAGAATATGGTAGAGTATTGGGTGGACGGGGACCTGATAGGAGTTTGTTAGTTTCTTACGCCAACGGATGGAGTCAGCCAAGCAACCATAACGGGCCGGGCCCAGTGTTCACAACCAACCACCCACGTCTGTACTATAATGGGTTATGTTATGTTACACTAATGGGTTGGGGAGTAGGCCAAGCTGCCATAACAGGCCCAACCCTTAGGAGGCTGCTGTTGGTACCAACCCCCTTTTCAGATCACGAGAACTGGTGTGTCCAACGCAATTCAGCCGCTCAAGGCTGACATGCGGGGAAAGGAGAAACGGGTGAATGGAGGGTGTAGAACCTGCAGACCCGATCCTGCTACAGAAGGGATAAGAGTATGAAAATGATGATGACGTATTCCCATTTCCAAACCTGTTGTAAACGAAATTGTCCCATTGTTGTCCTCCCCGTGTCAACCACCTTACATTGGTGATTAACCGGAAGGACGTTAAATGAACCATCGGGGCCCCAGCTGTATATACAGTAACTCGTATAAATGACATTGTTTTCCACAGCAGTGTGGCAGTCTACTAACAGGAGTACGAAATCCTAGAAAGGAATTAACTACGGATGACAGTGGATGAGTAGAGCCTTGGTTCCTCTTTAATTCACAGTGACATCTCGACCCCCAACCACGTCTAATTGACTCCCCACTTCACCACAAAAGCTATTCTCATCATCAACCAAAGCATCCCAACTCTTTACCTCCCTGAAATCCCCATTTTTTCAACACCAACATTTTAATTTGAATTGACAGTCCACGAAAACAAAACCACAACCGGCCAAGGCCGGAAAAACTTGATATCCTTTGATACCAAATGAACATTTCATTTCAGGTAGAGATATTTTGCGGAAGTGGAAGTGGAGGAAGGGGAGAGCACAAAACCATGTAGGCAGGACACTATGGATAGAGGTAAGAGTGGAGGTAGGGAACCTGAACGGGAATTAGAGAGAATGGGATGAAAAAGAGCACCAGAGAAAGAGATAGGGGGGAGAATATTTGGTGGACGGAAGTCATCACGAAATTACGAGGCTAAGGTTTCACGTGGGTCATTGACTAGAATTCATTTCGGACTTAACAATCGACTTTGCAGCGTGAATTCAGTAACAAAAAAGGGGGCAGAGGAGAGAGAGAGAGAGAGGTAGAGACAGGGCGATCCTAACTTATTGAGGAAAAAATGGCGGAAATGTAGAGAAACCCGAAAAGGATTAACTGGGGCGACCCACCCTACGACAGGGTGGGATGCAAATTTTTGTCTCATTAAAGCCCCATGCACATGAGCGATCTGTTGAACAACATACAGTATTATACAGCCGGCTGCCAACCTAATGCCATAACCCCTATGCGTATTTATCCTCGCCCTATTTTGATTCCTTTTGGGCACCTTTCCTCCACAGACACCAGGAAACGGACTCCCATACTTGCCAATTTCGTACTGAGCAACACGCACATTTTACTTAAGGGCTCTTCTACTACGCCTCGGTGGCTCGATTCTGGTTCCAGGTGGGTTGGACGAACGCGCCTTCTTTCGGATCAGAAGTGAAACCGAGGTCCCTCGTGGTGCACGATGGCATTTGGACGTAAAAGAACCCTCTCTACTATGCAACGGGTAGATAATGCAAACTTTCCAGGTGTAGGAGCTCGGCCCCCAGGATTTGGTGGCGGGTCCCAACTAACAGTAGACCAACGATAAATAACCGTAAGGGTTTCAGCTTTCGTTGGCAGCGACCCGGAAAGCCACTGTCCAATACATAACCACTGTGTCCATTCAGAGGGACAAGATGGGTACCTGACCTTGCCATAAGCAGGAAAAGGGGTTAGGAGTTGGTTTGCTTTGTAGGAGGGGATCGTTTCCTTGCAGCGATGACATCGCCACACGACGCAGCAGGACACCAGCTTTACTTCTCATCCGTTGGAAGAGCACTGTGTGGCACGTCTCTCTTTCGCCCGAAAGAAACAAACCACGTGGATCCAGGATCGAATCTCTTAACTCCTGACGCAATAGTCAAACACGTATCCTTTGCGCCACTGAGGAGGGCATCTGAGATTCCGAAAAATGACGTCATTTTCTGCCACGAAATGAACACGAATAAAAATCAATGTTTACTTAATATTCCCACTGTCCACTTTCAAAAGAGAAAGAAGGGCTAACGGCCCCTTCACGGCTAAAAAGGGCCCCTTTTTGAAAATTCCTCGTACACCATTACAGATAAACGAAATCATTGTTACTCTACCAGAAGCACTGGCTGAGCTACCGAAGTGAGCAATTTGAGGACGGCGAAAGGGAAAGGGGAGAAGGAAAGAGAGGGTTATCGAATTTAGACATCCTCATCGTACCTATTAGGTCCTTTTCTTAGGACCAAAAAAGATGTGATAATGACAGTAAATGAAAAGTGTGAGAAAGTTCGTGGCATTTCAGGGTGAGAAAAATGAGAGAGGATGGCCACTGCGATGACAGAGTATAACAACACCAATTTTTTTTCTATCCCATCGACACCCTTACTTGCCCTAGTATACTTTTCATTCTCCTCTAACCCCCCCCCCCCGCACTCTCTCCCCTCACAGAAAGAAGTAGTACGGACCAGGAGTAAAAATCCTTATTTATATTTCAGCAGCAAACAGGTCTTTTTAAGCAGTACAGAAGATTCTCTCAAAAGGCCCATGGAAAACTGCCCAGAGACGAAAAAGAAACAAGAGCCTTTCGACTATGAAAAGAGGTGAACACTCTTTGAGGTAGAGGAGGAGGGTCCTACCGAATGGGCCTAGCCCTACAATGTGGGATTTGTCAAGACTACTGATGCGAGGCTGATCTCAAGAAGGCGGAAGAAGAGAATGAAAACAGCGGTAAGAAGAAGAAGGGAGATGAAGAATAGTTTGAGAACGTGGGGTGCCAAAGGACAACTACTGAAAACTGTCATCTTGGCTCGCCCTGTCCCCACCTTCTTCCCCCTCTCTCCTACAATTCCTTATTCACTAAGAAATTTCAACAAAAAAAGGTCCTTACCTCTCATTCTCCCCTATCTGAATGGACACCCTATCTTACTGCAATCTCCCTACAAATTTTATTGATGAAATTTTAAAGGGAAACTAGGCCAGGACGAGCCCGTGCCAAGCTGATCCTCAGAATATATTTCGACAGAGGGTAAATGGGTAGGGGAGAGACAGAAGAGGGCAGAGATAAAGGGCACGGGGACAGAAGTTTGGGAATAACACAAGACTAGACCTTATTTCCGTCCCTATTCCATCCATCAATAAACAAGTATTGTGGAACTGAACCAATAATAATAATAAAGAGTCGACTAAAAACGGTTCCTACCTAACCAGGTTCAGCAAAATCCTCTCCCAAAATGTTACCCGTGTTTTCGAAGAGTCAATTTAAAAAAAAAAACAGGACGCGATTACAAAGGTAGCTCATGTAAATACTAACCCACCTTGATCTGAAAAAAATCCTTTACTTGAAACTGCACTGCTGGTCAGTTTTGAACCTCTCCACTTTCAACAGGCTCTCAGAGTTCAAGTTCCGGCCCCCAAAAGTTACCGGTGCCTTGAAAGATTGAATTTCAAATGCTAGGGTAGCAATACAAGGTTACAAGGGTCGTTCATGCAATTGCTAATGGAATGAAATCCTTGCTGGAAACAGCGCGTACATTTTGAACCTCTCCAGGTTCCAACAGGCCTTCAAAAAGTCTTCCTGGAGAACCTCATTCTTGACCCTCGCATACCTAACAATTACATCACTAAGAAATTAAGAAAGAAAAGGTTAATTTCATAATGGCTATCAAAGTCCACCTAACAACGGACGACTAAAGTCCCCACACACACTAGGCCAGTGTGTTCTTCAATCATTTCGGAAAATGACCGGAAGGAAACGCCAACAGAGGAATTCAAACTCAACAAAGGCACATGATCACGGATGTCGGATGTTTACGAACGATCCTCAATCCTTGGATTTTGCGCGCAGTTTACAACACGTGGTAAAGACGACTCGCCGCTTCATCAGCGGCACGTGACCAGCGGTGGCGGCGGCAAGACTGTACGTGGCACGTGCCGCCATTCCAAATTCCAAACAAATGGCTACGCTTTATTCAAATTTTATAGAAACAATTTTGGAAAAGGGGCAAGAACGCTTACCTCTTCTTCGGTGACGGTGTTGACCGAATCCATACTCTGACTAAGGGTCATCGAGGTTTCGGTGGTGGTGGACATGGTGGTCGGAATAGCAGAAGCAGCACGCTCCTTGGCGTCGCCTTGGGTGACAATTGGGGCTGAGATGCCGTCTTGGTTGGCAGCTGCAGCAGCTGACGCCGGCCGCGCGGAGGTGGGGGCGATGGTGGCGGTAGCAACACTAGCACAACAAGCGTGGAGAGTTTCGGCAGTAGCAGTAGCAGTGTCGGTGGAGGCGGCTGCGGCGGCAACAACAGCTGACGAAGGACCAGTAATGGTCAGAAGGGTGGAGGAAGAGGATACAGTCGTAGTAGTGACTAGTTTGGCCGATTTGATGTTAAATCGTTCCCGTGGATGATTGTATGGGTGAAAGGCGACGTCCGAAGTGCGAGGGTGAGTGGTGACGTGCAGAGCCAGTGCGCTGAGCGACCACGGTGTGCGTTCGAGAACTTCGGCACGTACGTGTTAACGGGCCGAGGTACACGGACGCAACGATCAAAAAACTCGTAAGCGTAACAAACAAACCAAAAAAAAAATAAAACGGATCACAACTTGTCAACAGGACTCCTTCAAAATATCCTGGGGTCCCAACTATGGAATCATAGACAACAAAATGGGAAGGAAAAGGCTAGATAGGGGGGTCGGGTCAAAGAAAATAGAGTCGTCCTTGCAAATCCCCCACTTAAGTCATGCAACGAGAGATTGCGTCACACGGGTGGTCAAACCAAAAACAAAAAAATTCAACAAAAAAAACGTAAAGGTAATAACAATTTCTCAGGTAATTTTCTTGCACAACAGACACACGCACGGAAAGCACCATACACATACATACGGAGTGGAGAAGATTAAGGACGTCGTCGTCGTCGTAGATTCGAGTAACAAAAAAAACCAACAGCTGACAACCGAAAAAAACCACCAAATATTGAACTCGATCGATTAAGTTAAGAATTCCAACAGGAAGAAAGGAGGAAACAACAAAAATTACAACAAAGTTTTCTTCCAAAAAATTCGAAAACAATTAGACCGCGAGTGACACCACCACCATTCCACGTATCATAGAGACGATGATCACGGCAACTAACGGCGCACTGACTGACGTACGTTCCAATTTAGCGTTAGAAATTCGAACACACCTGGGACGCAACACACAACGACGACTATTTAGTTTCTTCCAACTAACCGTTATTTTGCCACAGAGTGCATAATAACATTATTATTATTATTTACGAACGAGCAGGGGGGAGAAATATAACAACAAAAACAAAAAAAAACTCCGCCGAAATTTCCAATTAACGACGAAACAAAAACACAACTCGAAGAAATAGAACGCGGCTACCACACGGCGTAATTCTATTAAGAGTAAGTATGGCGAAAAAGTTTTTCTTCCTCATAGAAGTCAGTCCTTGGTCGATAATATTGCTTTGAGAGTGATTAAAAAATCCATATTTTACGTAAAATATTTACAAAGACACGGACGAGGGGGTAGATAGTGGAAGGAGAGGAACCGAAGAATAAAAATAAGGCTAGAGAGAGTGAGAGAGAAACACGTACAAGCCTCACACGATCAAGTACGAAGCGAGAGAAACGATTGTCTCCGTCGTCGGCTTGATCGACAGCGGGCAAAGTTGAGACTGAGATCGCGCACTGAGTGAGTCAGTTGCTAGGAAGCAAAACGTTCCACCAAATGCCAAGCCGAAAAAGAAGCGATCACAAGCACTACTACTACCTACAACAACAGTGTTCGTTGCTGCTGCTGTCTCAACCATACAGTAGTGGAACAGCCAACCGATTGAAATGAAAGGTGAAGGCGAGCCGGCAAAGTGACGGTGACATCGACGGTTGTTTCAACACCGAGCTAAAAGGACGGACGGCAGTGACTGTGGCTCGATGCACCGTCCCTTCAAAATGTGCTTAAAAAGTGCAGTGTGAAAACGCGTGCCCGTTGAGTGTGCAACGCGAAGACATCTGCCGCCTGGTTCACAATGGTTGAGAGGTTGGCGCGCCCAACTAGCTAGCTTTCGATCGCTCACGCAAGCATACACATGTGGTGTTATTGCATCCGCCACTACCGCCGCTACTTTTCCATCGTGGCCGCGGCACGCACTCACAACCTCCCTACGCCCTTTCTAATTCCCTCTTCCCTTCATTCCCACCTTGCCAATTTCGTGTTTCAACCGCCTGCCTCCCTCCTCTAGGTTCCCCACTCACGCAGGCCACCCTTTCAAAGTCGGCAACTACTACACACGACGCGTTCACCGTGTCGATTTTTCGCGGTCAGTATCGGGGAATGTTAACGTTGGAAATGTTCGCCGAGCATGCGCGGCTTTTTTGTCCGCCAGCTGACAGCTACTCCGCGCCCGCGCACCAGAGATCTCCAATGCGGGGCAATTCAAATAGTACTTTGAGGGCGTTGCATGCGCAGCGTTCCATCAAGGTATTCTAGCCTCAGGTGCGAGGCTAATTCGACGACAACTGGAACGGATACACATTTGAGCTGACGGCACTCCTCCATTCACTTTCTCTTTTCGCCTCCTCCTATTCATCCCCAATATCTTCAGGCTGCGCGCGCAGCTCTTCATTGTTTTCCACGTCATCGATTTATGCGCTGCTGCGAAAAAAAATTGGTGGCTGTCTTTTTTTTTTTTTTTTTTGTAGGAGATTCTTTTTATTGTATATCCTACCTCGCTCTGTCTCGTATTTTATGGATTTTTTCCCCATTTCTGCCATTATTCACACGCCCTGCATTTCTTGATTTGCGATATAATGATTCAAATACATAAGATGATCCAAAGACCCATCTCTGTAGCCAAGAAGGTGGCGTGCTCAACTACTGCGTCAGTGGTTTCAGGTTCGATTCAGCTTCTTGCGAGAGACACGGAGAGAAGTCACCAGTGCGCCATCCTTTGGATGGGAAGTAAAACCGGTGCGTCCTACTACGTGGTGTGCGATGATGACATTTGCACGTAATAAAAAAAACCTTCCCTACTATGCAGTGGGCAGATGAGGTAAAATTCCCAGGTGTAGGAACTCTGGTGGATGCTGGATTAATTTCTTGGGTTGGGGAATAAGCCAAGCAGCCATAACAGGACGATCCCTTCCTTAGGACGCTGCTCACGGGAGATGAGGAGGGACAGACGCGGATCCAAGGGGGGGGTTGGGGGTTGCAACCCCCCCCCACTAAATTTTGGGTCGACATAGACACTGACAAATGAAAATTGCGTTTCCAATCGCTGCCTATGGCTCAACCCCCCCTGACGAAAATCCTGGATCCGCCACTCAGGAGGGAGGTGTTGAGGACGTAGGAGAGGGGAGATTTGCAGCACCCAACGTTCCTTACCAACCACCCATGTTGGTACTAACGTGGGCTTCTACTGCTTAACTTCAGTGATCTCACGAGAACTGGTGTGTCCAACGAAACTTGGCTGCCCCAGCGAAGAGTAGACCGACGATAAAGAAGGATAGGGGTTGCAGCTTTGGTCAGCTGGCCGGCTGCGTAAAAATACCGTCCTACAGATCGCCCATGTGGCCATTCCGAAGGACAAAGAGGGGTACCCGACAATGTCATAGGCGGGGAAAGGGGTTAGGAGCCCTTTTGATACACAAGTTTAAAAATGGATTCAAAATTGCATCCATGCATTAAGACCACATCTTATTTTGGACGTCAACTTGCCTACTGCCAGTTATTACATGTACAGTACTTCAGAAGAGTGCCCCACCGACGATAAACAAGCAATGGGAAAAGAGCATTAGGGCGGCAGCTGGCTGAGTAAAATACCGTCCAACAGACTGCTCATAAGTCCCAATGGGACAAAAGTGGGCACCCGACCCTGCCAAAGGCAGAGGGGACACAATCTTCCTTCTCTGATGATATTTCGGATAATTTAGACGCTGCAAATGGTAGCCCCTTAGGTTATGAAACTAAAGTATGATGCTCAATCTGCTACTGGCTGCTAAGAATATCGGTTCGAGTCTCTTCAGTGGTTTTGCTCTGGGATCATCGGGCGCTAATTCCATCTTGACACGATAGGTAATTTTGATCCCCCCCACCCATCCAGACCCTTTCAGAGCAGGGTCGGGTACCCATTTTTATCCCACTGGGACACATATGCGGGGGAGCGGCGAATTGCGTTGGGCACACCAGTTTTCGTCTGATCACTGAAGTTAAGCAGCGCCACCCCAGCTAGTGCTGACATGGGTGGCCGCTTGGGAAAACTGGTTACTGCTAATACCCAAAAATCGTCGCATTAGTGTAGTGTTTGTGCAGTCTCTGCATTAGAACTACGCTGTGGACGGGGCTCTAATGACCTTGTAGTTGAAGGGGGTTCCCAGTTGAAGGGCCCTAAAACACCAACAAACAACAACACATATGCGACCTGTTTGATGATATTATACATAGTCGGCTGCCAGTCCAATGCTGCAACTTTTTATTTATTAATCGTCGGCGTATTTTGATTCGTTGGGGCACATTTTGTCCACCGACGCCAGGGGGCGAACCCTTATACCTGGAAATTTTGCCGATCTATTCGGCGCAGGTAGAAAGGGATCTAGTGAGAGTAGTGGTGACATCGTACACATCACACAGGACCACGACTCAGTGGCGTCACTAGTGGGGTGCGGGCCGTACCGGGTGACACCACTCGCACCATGTGAAAAAGGGGTGACACCAAAGTAGAAGAAGCGGTTTTTATCAGGAGACGGTGGGTGACACCAACCCTAGTGAAGCCACTGCCACGGCTTTACTTCACATCCGACGGAAGGCTCATATGGGGCCCCTTCCAGGACATAACCTGCAACCAGCACGCTACCTCAGCGCCACCGAGGTGAGTCTATGAACTCTTCCATCTAACAGGAGATAGAGGTATAAATGTATATCGTTATTATGATACCCTCACCCATTCCCACCTGTGCTAAATTCTTAAGTGGCAGTCTGAAGTACTCAGGGTTCAAGTCCGGATGACATCCTGTTTCAGCTTAACGTGCTGATGAACTGGTCAGAAATAAGCGTCTAACGGTACATTTTTGTTTACAGGAATATGTAGACGGCTGTTGGGGAAGTGAGGGGTAAGAGACGAGCTTATTTTTTTTGGAGTGAGTCACAATGATTACATGAGTGACAAATTAAGAGCAGCGTAGATGGCGTGGGGGGGAGGGAGGGGGGCAGTACTAGAAGTTATTCGATCGATATCTCAATGTTGACTGCGTGGAGCACTACCAGGTGTGGGAATCGCTCCCGTTATTCTCTAAATGTCGACCTCAAGGTGAGTGGAGAGAGAAACGAGTGGAAAAATAGGAAGTGGGACAAGATGGAGTGGGGCATTAGCAGGTTTCCCCCTCCTACCTTTCCCTTCCTCTTCTTTTTCCAGAGCATATATATCAAATAACAATGGCTGGAATCGTCGAATCAGACTGCAACAACAGCTTCAAGCAGTCTATCAAATAATAATAATAATAATTTGTTCATCCGCCCCTCCCTTGCCTCTCTTTTATTCCGGCGACTGTAGTTGGAGGCTATTTCTGGTCTGAGGCCCGTGTTCCTACTAAAATATATATAAACAAACACTGTAATATGGTTACACCCTGTCCCCTCACCCCTCAGATTTTTTTTACGTTATTCATCTATAGGATAATAATGATGATATGTAGCAATTAGATAGCCTAGCTTCCGAGTGCGTGGGGACAAGGGAGTAGTGCGTGGCACAGAGTGACGTCATTATGGCGTCACCAAATTGCTTGCGTCATTATATTATTTCATTTCTCCCCGGTTTATGTATCTTAAGACGTACATACAATTAGTGTTGTAGACAGAGCGTCATTATGGTGGAAGACCGTAAAAGCCTGTGGCAGGATCGGATACTCATCTTTGTTCCTTTGAATGGACACGGGAGCTGCAATCCCTATGCTTATTTATGGTTGGCCTGTTGTTCGTTGGGGCACTGCGCCCAGCTCCTACACCTGGGAATTTTGCCTGTACGTGCCAATGTCATGGTATACTACAAAGGGCCACGGCTTAACTTCCCATCCGTCAGAAGGCACACTCGGGACATCTCTCTCGTCGGAAAGAATCAAACCCACCTCGATCCAGTATCGAATCTGGAATTACTGACGCAGTAATCGAGCACGCTACCTCCTGAGCCACCGAAGCGGATCGATTATGGTGCAAAAACGGCGATTAACTAAACACGGGTAGCTGCTGATGACTGAAAGTTTTTCCAAATGTAACCTAGACGGTAGGGACGTCGCGGCCACACTGGGCTCGAGTAGAAAATTTTCCAGGACCTTGTGAATCTCGCGTCTGGAGAATTTAATCCCTATCCCTCTCCCTGTTGCTCCTAGATGGACCCCCCCCTCCCAGCGATGTTTCTGCCTCGGTGGTGCACAGCTAGCGTGACAGAAATTCCAGGTTCGATTCTGAACCCAGGCGGATGGCTAGGATGAGATCGACAGGCCACCAGTGGACCTTTCGTGGGCCTCTGTGGTGTGTTCGATGTCACCTGGTGTAAACAGAACATGGACTAAAATTGAACTTTAGTTCGGTACAAAACTGATAGGGAGCGGCAAGTTGCGTTGGACACACCAGTTCTCGTCTGATCACTGAAGTCAAGCAGCGCAACCCCAGCTAGTACTGACATGGGTGGCCGCTTGGGAAAACTGGGTACCGCTAGTATCCAAAAAATTGTCGCATTAGTGTAGTGTCTGTGCAGTTTCTGCATAAGAACTACACTGTGGACGGGGCTCTAATGGCTTTGTAGTTGAAGGGCCCTAAAACACCAACAAAAATGACATGTGCAGGAGCTCGCTCCACCTGGCGCCAGCGGGGAAAAAAAAGCTGAAACGAATTAAAATAGGCTGATTCTGGCATAGACAGAAGACTTTCTTTTTGTGGATGTGAGGTAAGGAGGATGGCCCTAAGTTCGCATTCTGGTCAGAATTGGACAGAATTCCTTCTACACTGAAAATGAAACTCATAGTTCAGTACAAGATGCACAGGTGTAGGAGCTTGTCCCACCAGGAATCCATGAAGGAAAGGTGCTTCCGTGAATCAAAATAGACAGATGCAGCATTAGGTTGGCAGCCAGCTACGTAAATACCGTACAATAAATCGCTCATGTGTCCATTTGGGACAAAAAAATGGTGCATCCGACCCTGCCATAGGCAGGGAAAATGGTTAGAGGTGATGATGACGATGATGCGAGGCAGTTAGGTGTCCTTGTCTATTACAGCCAGTGACGTCTGGCACTATCAAAAAACAAAAAATAGCTCCGCACCCACAAACCAAAGTACATCGAGACGGTAGGGTGATCAAAAAGCATGGAACAGATGTCTCCAGAAATAATCACCCTTGCACTTTCCAAATATACAACCCACCATCGGCGTTTTCCTGTTCTTTCTCAGTTTGGGACGGCTTTTTAATGACTCGTCACAACATATGACCACTCATTTTATACTCTGTTGGGCTAACTATTTGTAAGCCTCCCTCCTTTTTTTCCAACCAAAATGCTGTTCTGGCGCTGTATATAAATGGCAATAATTCCACGTGCCTTCGTCTGATATGTGGGGTATCGTCCTCAGGCTCATTTTTTCCTCTCTCCCTCTCTGCACCCTACCCCCAACCCTCCTTAATGAAACGCATTTCCGGCACACGCCAATACACACCACTACAGTGGTACCACCTGCTGCAAAAAAAACATACCTTCGACAATTTATAATTTATTTCGTGTCCTCCCCCTAACCCCTTTTTTCCCCTCTTTCTCCCCTTTTTCGGCAGACTCGAACCTTCACCTGCTTTTAATTTTGGCAACAACAAAAAAGGGTTTATGATCTTAAAGACAGTGCACCGTTAGTTACTTACCTTCAGTACTTAGCAGATTACCCGACATCTGTATTTGATTTATCAATGAAATCTGAAGAAAGGGCGTTAGGTGTTGTCCAATTTCCTTCCAGGAGAGGGTGTGGGCAGTTTTCGGCCCAGGTAGGGTGCAGATGCATACTCTGAAATAAAACAAAAATCGAATTATAATTACAAAAAAAGATCATGATTATTTCTGAACAGTGATTGGAGACTCCATGGTGTGTAATTGATATCCCGAAATTTCTTAGGGATCGGGGTAGGACGGAGGGCGGGAGACGGAGGAAAGGAACCGAAGATTTGTTTTGAAAATCTAAATAAGATAGGACCTGAAAATTGCTACAAACGAATATTAAATGATTTTATGAGAAACCAACCAGACGGCAGAACGGAAATGTATTTAAATTAAAAAAAAGAGGCGTGTGGATTGTGAGGCGTGACAAACTAGCTCAGGTCACGAAATCCTTTCTTTATTCTTTCCTATTCACCTATTTTTACCTAACGGAAGATAATTTAACCGACAACAACAACAAAATAGTTTATAACCAGAACAATAGCCAACAAAAAAATCTAATTTATTCGTTCGCATACAAACACAGCACACATTATAACTAATAGCTAGAGTTTTGGATAGTCCAATCAAGAGCGCAATCGTTACGTAAACTAATGAGTAGAAGTTCGATACCCGTTTAAGTCAGCGAAACATCCTTTTATCAGATAGCAGCCAGTGAGGATTGTTGTTGTTTGTTGGTGTTTTATGAGGTGCGTTCAAAAAGTAACGAGCCAGAGGCATAATGACAGAAACCAGTACCTGTATGTTAGAAGTATTGGCCCTGGCTGTTGAGGCACTTATCCCACTGTGACACAAGGCGGTGAATGGCTGTCTCATAAAATTCCCTGGGCTACGATGTGAACCAGTTCTGCACGTATAGCTCGACGTTGGCTTACGAGGTGAATCGGTGCCCCTCAGAGCCCTTTTCAGGGGACCAAACATGGCACAATCACAGGACGAGAGGTCTGGACTGTATGGAGGGTGGCTGAGAACCTCTCATTTGAATTTCTGCAGGAGTGCCAAGACTGTGTTGGCCATATGAGGTCTTGCATTGCCGTGGAGCAGAATGACCCCACAGGTGAGATTGCCTGGTCGTTTTGTTTTGATCGCTTGGCGAAGGGTGGTCAAGGTTTGCGAGTAACGCTGGGCATTCACTCTTGTCCCCTGTGGCATGAAGTGTATCAGAAGGAGGTCATCTTGGTCAAATTGGCATTGCCATCTTTGCAATGCAACTGGCAGCGTTGGACAATGAATGCATGTTGCTGCTTGCTTTGTATTGTCACGTGACGTGTACGCGTGCCCTCTAGTGACGGGCTCTGACCTTCCAAGCTCTGGTCAGAAACACACCTCGTTACACACGCCACAATATTACCATCCTGTCACTGCTTTGCACATTCCAGCCTCTGGCTCGTTACTTTTTGAACACACCTTACAGGTCCCATCAACTACACGGTCATTAGAGACCCGTCCACTGCATAGTTCTAATGCATAGACTGCACAGACACTACACTAATATGACGATTTTTTGGGTATTAGCAGTACCCAGTTTTCCCGAGCGACCACCCATGTCAGTATTAGCTGAGGTTGCTTTGCTGAACTTAAGTGATCAGACGAGAACTGATGTGTCCAACGCAATTTGCCGCTCTCTGCCAGTGCCGGATTTAGATATTGAGAGGCCCTTTTCTTAAATTTTGAAGCATGCTAAATGTTGAGGCTCTAGGCTTCAGCCTACTTAGCCTAGTAGTAAATCCGGCACTGATAGGAGTTAAAGTAATTGCCCAGCAGGTACAGGGGCAGAGGAGAGGGGAAAGCACTTTAAAAAAAAGTACGCCCCGAATATTCTCAAATATTCTGAATTTCTTAGAATAAATCTAGCTAGCAATTACAATACGTCCTCTACTGACCCTTAGACTACGTCCTATCTTCAGTGATTTAGCCAACTGCAGACAGGGCCCGCTGTAAGGGGGGAGGGGAACCCGGCCATTTGTCCGGGGCGCCATTTTGGCTGTAAGTGTGAGAACAGAGCGCTGCTTCAAGGGTCGGCAATTTGTCCTTTTGTCCGGGGTGGCATAAGTGCTAGAGCAGGCTCTGCTGCAGACTGGACTGGCAGTATAGAAATGGGAATAGCAAATTCAAAAATGCCTCATCAGATGTACAGTTGAATTGTCCATCAGTTGACATATGCGCCCCATTGAGGCAATGAGGGGGGAGCAATTGCTTCATTGCTACCCATTGCTGCATTAGAGCCCCGTCCACTATGTAGGTCTGATGCAGGGACTGCACAGACACTACATTAATGCCCAGTTTTCCCAAGTGTCCACCCATGTCAGTACTAACTGGGGTTGCGTTGCTTAACTTCAGTGATCAGACGAGAACTGGTGTGTCCAACGCAATGACCCGCTCCCAAAGTGGTCCAAAAGGGTTACCGCTTTAGGATGGATGTGAGCTGCGTCTGAATACCGTCCAACAGATCGCTCATGTTGCAGTCGGGCAAAAATGGGTACCCAACTCTGCCACAGGCGGGAAAAGGGTTAGTAGTTGCTTGTTTGGCCTCTTTCGAAGTTCATACCAAGAGTTGGCAGTGATCTAGAGTGAAATTCGAAGGGGGGGAGAGAAGTTGCTCATAAAATATGTATCCTTGAATAGTTTGATGACCTTACGCAGCACTAAAATGAAATATACTTTGATATCAAATAAATGTCGGGGAAAGACGAAGAAGGCAAAAAGAAGAGCTGAAGTAAAATGCAACCAACCAACCAACCACACCGATATCGGTACACTTATGGTAAATGCACACGAAACCTCTTTAAATATTTCAGATTCTTCGATTGTAAGAAGATGAAATTGAATTTTATAAATTCATGATGCATAAACATGAGAATAGGGACCTATCTTTAAGCTCGCAATTCACCTAATAAAAAAATGGATGAATTCTTCTAAATGTATCGTGGTTAATTTATTAGCTAGATAGTACATGAATACCACGAATATTGAAGAACGAAAGTGTGACACCAGAGGAGTAAAGGAATGCTCCCAAAACAAAAAAAAAGGGACGCCCAATAATGTTGTGTCCATCTAATTCGCACGTCGTCGTCAGGAAGCTCAAGAACGTCCCTTGTATAATTGGTGCTTTAGGGCCCGTCAAACCCAATGGTCATTAAAGCCTTGTCCATTTTTGTTTTGTTGGTGTTTTAGGGCCCTTTAACTACAAAGGTCATTAGACCTCCGCCCACAGCATAGTTCTTATGCAGAGACTGCACAGACACTACACTAATGCGACGATTTTTGGGTATTACCAGTACTCAGTTTTCCCAAGCGGCCACCCATGTCAGTACTAGCTGGGGTTTGCGTTGCTTAACTTCAGTGATCAGACCAGAACTGGTGTGTCCAACCCAATTTGACGCTCAAAGCCTCGTCGACTGCGTAGTTTTAATGATCAGACAAGAACTGGTGTGTCCATTGCAATACATCCGCTCCCATTTGAGGTTACGGCAGTCCCCTTTTTGTTTCGTTGGTGTTTTGGGGCCCTTCAACGACGAGGTCATTAGAGCTCCGTCCAATACGTAGTTCTAATGCAGAGACTGCACAGACACTACACTACTACGGCGAATTTTGGGTATTAGCGGTACCCAGTTTTCCCAAGCGGCCACCCATGTCAATATTAGCTGGGGTTGCGTTGCTTAATGTCAGTGATCAGACGAGAACTGGTGCGCCCAACGCAATACAGCCATTCCCAGTGACCTAGCGAAAGAAGACCTTTCAACAGGCTGATAGAGTCCGGAACATGTAGACTACTCGTCTGTCGAAAATTCGACAGCAGATTGCACCATCTGAGGAATGATTTCGTGGCCTTAGGCCCGCCTACAGAAATCCAAGAGCAATCACGTTGAATAATAGCTGTAAACAAACTCCTCCACAAATGGAATATGCAGATTTGAGAATGTGAGAGTTAGCACTTAAGAGACAAGGTCCTAAGATCGATTCTGAACCAGGCCAATAATAGGAACTTTTAGGATAATTGAAGGATCTATTGAGTTCCCAAACTCAATCATTTCTCCCATTTTAGGTTCACCAAATAATTTGCCTAGAAAAGTGCGGAAGAAGTTCGGTCAATCAAATTTTTCTCTCTCTCTCTCCCTTCCTCTCTCGTTTCCTGAAGAAATTTAGCTTGAAAGAAGGATAGGGTTGAGGAGGAGAAGGGACCAAAGTGATGTGAAAATAGAAAGAGAAAAAATACGGTGTTCTGAATTGCAATCTCAATTTCAGACTTTTTTTTCCTTCAAGGAGGTTATGTGCCCTGAAGTGTTTTCTGTTTGCTGATATGTAGCACCAATATGAAGATGGATGAGTGGATGCAGATGGATCTCTTTCTAATCTTGCAACCCAATCATGTCAGGATCGCTTCTCTAGCTTAAACTAATAAGATTTTGAACTCTGACGCCAAAGGTCTCACTCTCTCTTTCTCTTGCATTTTCTTATAGACACCAATACAGAAAAATGAAAAAGAAACTCATTCGCCTGCCATTTCAAAGTGGGATTTAAGAATAAGCCACCATAGGCCCTAGATAACGGAAAGATTTCGAGCAAAGGGCACAACTGGTTCAAGTGGAGACCAGCAGTTTGCTTCAACGTCCTCATCTGCATCTAAATCATTAGTCATTAAATAATAGAGTATAAAGAAACTTTCTTCAGAAACTCATTTCCCTTCCGCCTATGGCAGGGTTGGAACCCAATAAATTCAGAAAGAATAGGCCAGGAGCAGAAGGAGAGCAGCAGATTGGGGAAAATTATGAGACCCCAACGCCTGAGAAGCCGCAGAGAAACCGGATGAAAGGGATAGCGACAGAGAGCACCGGAAGAACCAGGATAGCAACAGAGAGCACCGGAAGAACAGGGAGAACGACAGGGAGGAACCGGAAGAACAGGGAGAACGACAGGGAGCAACCGGAAGAGTAGAGAAGGAGAGAAACCAGACGGGAGGGACAGAGAGAAGCCGGAAGAATAGAGATAGAGAAACAGGGAGAGTAACAGAAACCAGAAGGGGGAGAGAGACAGTAGGGAGATTTAGTACTAAGTAAAACGTATGCATGCATCAGCGACAGAACACCACGTGATCAATGTATGATAAATGTTTAAAAATGAGTTTTTGCACAATGATGTCGCACCCACTTATGATTGAGCTGTGAGCGCCACCTAGAGATTTGCGAAAGGAAGCGTGAATAGCATTGTTTCAAATGCTACGTTAAATCGTACGGGTCCTCCATAGGTCAAGCAAATCATACGTCTAATCGTATGTGCTCCGTATCTCAAGCTGGTATTTGCACCTGCACGTTTCCATTTTCATCTGCTAACCGTGACATACGTTTAAAAAAACGCATTGCTAAATCTCCCTAATAAGAGAGAGGATACGGAATAGAGAGGGAGGGACACAAAGAGCCAAGGAGAACAACCGGAAGAATAGAGAGACAGACAGAAACCAGAAGAACAGGGGGAATCAGAGACCAGAAAAACAAGGAAACTGGAAGAACGGGGAGAGCAGCGGAAAGAAACCGGAAGAATAGGGAGAGGGACAAAAGAAACCGGGAGAACATATAGACAGACAGGAAACAGGAAGAACCAAAGTGAGTGTGCCTTTCTGCCAATCAGGAAGTATGGTGTGCACGACCATACCGATGCACTGATGATTTCTCTTGCCCGGGAAAGGAGCCATCTACCTTAGCCAGGTTTGAACCTTGAGCAACCGATTTAGCAGCTACATGCACGCTTCCATAGCTTCGATTTGTACGACTTTTGGAATATCCACTCGGGACCTCCCACATTTAATACAAAAGATTTTTTTATAGCAACATGCATAAATAACTGACAGTTGTAGGCCTATAGTGTGTCCAGTAGATAGCCCGTGTTTCCCTTCAGAGGGTCAAAGATGGGTGCAGCCAAGTTGCGTTGGGCCAAGACCTCCTAGATAACAAGGCCTTTGCAGTGTGACGTCACTAGCTGTGACATCCTAAGTAGTGCTAACCTGCTATGAAAACGACCATATTGTCTGCATTTCAAGCAGGTTTTTTTAAGTGATATTTCAGTCACGTTTTTAACTTAAATCATTTTCATACCTAAATCATATTATTATGGATTTGCTTAAGTAAAATGTCACATAATTGTGTTGTGCCTGGATGCAAGGAAAACTGCAGAAGTGGACCTAAAGTTCACATCTTTAGTTTTCCAAAACATCCCAAAATGGATTATACTGTAGCCATTAAGAGAAAGGATTTTGCATTGACCAAACACAGCAAGGTAAGCATATTTAATGAGTGGTATTAGGCTGATATCAATTAGGACATGGCTTATATATTTAAATTTAATTTATTATACTTCTAACATTGCTAAAAAGTGAGGGAAAATAGGCTGAGGTGATATGGACCCATCAGAAGAAGAGGGGAGAGGAGCTCTTTAGGTGTATCCCAGGAATGCAGGTGGTTGTAGCACCCAGGGTAGGGAGAAACTGATGCTGATGTGGGAACAGGTGGTCATAAGGACATGGCAATGTGTGGGGTGAACAGGTTTGTTTGTTGGTGTTTTAGGGCCCTTCAACTACCAGGTCATTAGAACCCCATTCACAGCATAGTTCTTATGCAGAGACTGCACAGACACTACACTAATGTGACGATTTTTGGGTATTACCAGTACCCAGGTTTCCCAAGTGGTCACCCATGTCAGTAATTGCTGGGGTTGCACTTCTGTGTGTCCAACACAAGAGGGACCTGGTGGGAAATAGATGGGAGTGGAGGGCTAGAACCCACAGACCTGACCATGCTACAGACAGGATAAGGGTATGATAATGCCTTGTAACATATTACTCTAAGTATGTACTAATGTTTTACACACACATTACATGTTGTGCGTATCATTCAAACTAAGCCTATGACAGCTGAGATGTATAGAAAAAAATAATAATAGGGTTAGAAAAGATTAGGTATGCATGTTATTTGCATAGCTAATGACAAAAGCAGTAGAGCAACTCCTAACCCTTTCCTCCTTATCGTAGGATCAGGTACCAATCTTGTCAGAGTGGCAAATTGCATTGGACACACCAGTACTCATCTGATCACTGAAGTTAAGCAGCACAACCCCCAACTAGTACTGACATGGATGGCCACTTGGGAAAACTGGGTACTGCTAGTATCCAAAGTCGTCACATTAGTGTGTGTCTGTGCAGTTTCTGCATCAGAACAACACAGTGGATGGGGCTCTAATGACCTTGTAGTTAGGAGCCCTGAAACACCAACAAACAAAAAACCAATCTTGTCCTCATGAATGCACACAATGGTGTTATTTTGGACATGGCTTTCCACAAAGCTTGTTTATCATTGGTCTACTGTTCATTGGGGCACACCACTGATGCCAGTGAGTGAGCCAGGGGCAGATCAATAGGGGGAGTGATGCACCAATTGCTCCCCCTTCAAAGCCTCAATGAAACGCATATTTTAACTGATGCATGATTGAGCTTTGCAACTGATGAGGCATTGCTGTATTTGCTATTCCCATTTCTATAATGCCAGTCCAATCTGCAGTTGACAAACCACTGAAGATAGGACATTATCTAAGGGGCTAGATTTATACTAAGAGATTCTGAATATTAAAAGTATTTGGGGTGCACTTTGAAGTGTCCCCCCCCCCCCCCCCGATCCACCTCTGGTTTTGTCAGTGGGGTGAGCTCCTACAGCTGGAAATTTTTTTAATCCACAACAGAAAAAATTCTTTATGCTCACTTTAGTATGTTTTATGAAACTTCTGCCTTGAAAATTGACAGCTTCATAAAGCATTATCTCCTACTAGTGTAAAACATGAAAATGTTAAATTAGTTTTAAACTTTTTAATATTCTAATTGAGCACTACAATCCACTTGGGTAGTTAAATCTTTCGTGTAGTTTAGACACTTCCATGGCTATTGAAGAAAAAATAACGTGAGGCAGAAATCAAAAATCGAGCATTCATCTGTAGTGTGTATTTAGGTATGTAGCATAGGTAGTGTGTATTTTTAATTTACAAGTGTTTCTTACAAAAATTTGGAAATTATTTAGTTATTTTCATGCCAGATTACACATTTAACGCCTCTGAAGCATATCTGGTCAACTGTAAATCGATGTATCAATAAAAATAACTACTTTCCCTCTCAGTTATCTCAAGAATTTCTTTCCTTTATTACAAATCCTTTTAATGAGTCAAACCCAAATCCTCTATCATCTAAGTATCCTTTCAATGTCTTTAATGCACCTCCTCTTATTACATCTGTGGATCTCTTAGTTTTCCTCCAGCGTCTTAAATCTCACCCAGAAGTTGTTCCAGATGCATTACCCCCAGCTTTGTTAAAGGCCTTATCCCCATCTAATTTGTTACCATTGCTTCACCTGCTAAATCAAATTCTCGTGAATGCCCGGGTCCCTCTAGCTTGGAAAAATTCTTTTGTCATTCCTATTTACAAGTCTGGACCTTTTTCTACTCCTTCCAGCTTTCGCCCAATTACAATAGTCTCCCCATTGCTAAAGATTCTGGAGATGTGGATCCTCGCCCATGTTCATGTTCCACTTAATAAGTTTATTCCATCCACTCAGTACAGTGCATGGCTGGGAGTCTCAGTTCTCTTTCCAGTTTTTGATATATACTGGCAGGTGATACACTCCCTAGATACTTTCGAAACCTTTATACTAGTAAAACCAGATGTTTCTAAAGCATTTGATACAGTAGATCATAATAATCTTGTCTATCTTCTCGAGAAAGCCTTACCAAAGAATCCTTTATGCAGTATTATAGCATCTCTAATTTCAAATAGGATGGTACAGCTAAAGAACTCTGAACTCTCAGTCCCCGTCCCTAGGGGTGTTCCACAAGGTTCTGTGCTTGGCCCTATTCTTTACAATGTTGCAACTTCTCCGGTGGCTGGTATTCTAAGCCACCATTTGAACTGGATGTATGCGGATGACAATTTTTTTGGACTTTCTTGCCCCCTTTCTTCTCTTTCTACTACACTCCTGGAAACTGAAAAAGACATTCAAGCTCTTGATAACTGGTATTCTTGTAATCACATGAGACTAAATGCCTCTAAAACGGTTATGATGATTTTCTCACGATCTGGGAAGCTTGGAAATGTTATGGTCTGTACTAAGGTATTGCCCATACTAGGGATCACTTTTGATCCTGAGCTGTCCTTCTTGTCACATGTCGATTATCTAATTAGCCAATTGAATTCCCTGGTTTTCCTGTTTCTTCATCTCCGGCGCTTCCTTCCGCATAGTATTCTCATTATCTTGTTTAAGGCCAAAGTTTTACCTCTACTCCACTTTTCATCGGTGTTTTTATCCTCTGTTAATAAATCAGCAATTATGTCCCTCAAAACTTCTTTTAACAGGATTCTTCGAATTATACTTAAAATCCCTCCTTGTGACAGCGTGACCATTCATTGTAATAAGTTTCATTTGTTAAACTTCTTCGGCACTCTTCGCTGGTTTAATCTTTGTATCTTAGCCGCTGCCATTCGATCGTCATCTCATCCTTTCCATCCAATTATTGCTTTCTTTGTTTCTTCTACTGAAGTGAGACAAACGAGACGTTTCTCTTTTGAAACGCCTAAGCGTATATCTAATTTTTTAGCTAGATTTTTCCCATATAACCATATGAAGTCTTGGAATGATCTACCTTATTCAGTTAGGTCCATAGTGTTCGATTGCTCGGCTTATAAGTGCCGCTATTCATGTATTCATGTTCGGAAATCGCTTTTTCAATGTCTGTTAGCTGAACAAGTGTTGGCTTAATCAGGTCATTTCCATTGTAACTTGTCTTTATTCTTATTTGTTGTTTTTGTTTTTTTCTTCCTTTGTTTTGCCAAATGTATTGGTGGAAATAATAAATAATAATAATAATAATATTTACCAATATTTAAACCAATATTTGCATTTAAAATGTTTTATATTTTATTAATAAATAACTCACTACTTTGCTGTGAAAGGGCAAGCGTCAGCATTCATTTGCAGTAGGTTTTAGCACTACTAATGACATCACATATGAGTGAAAAGGCCTTCTGTTTAGGTCTTGGTTGGACACACCAGTTCCCGTGAGATCACTGTAGTTAAGCAGTGCAAGCCCACGTCAATACCAACTCGGGTGGTTGGTAAAGAAAGTTGGGTGCTGCAAATTAACCCTCTCCTTCATCCTTTCACCTACCTGCAGGCAGCCTCCTAAGGGTTCGTCCTGTTATGGCTGCCTGCCTTACTCCCCAACCCACAACACTGATCCAGAAATGCAAATACCCCACCCTGCCACAGGTGGGTTAAGGGTATGATGATGATGATGTAGGCCTATAGTGTGATCATTCTGTAGAATATAATTTATAAAATACTGAGAGAACAATTCTTGATACGCTATATGCCATATACAGCAGGGGTGGCCAACTATTTTCTACATAAGATCTACTTTTTATCTTAAAAACGTGTCGTGATCAACTTTTTAGTCTAAAAACATGTCGCGATCGACTTGTCATAGGCATAGTCAATTTTGGGAGGGGGAGGTTCGATATTGGACCTACCTTGGTCCAGATGTTGCACTTTATTTTTTTAATGCGGCCCTTCACTTACGAATGGCCCCATGTCCACCCTGCACTATGCTACGTATTAGCAGGGATGGCAACTGGTTATGCTTCTCGCACTTGCCCATGGTCTTTCACCTCCAGGGCCGGCGTGATGGGTGTGCAAACAGTGCGACGGCACAGAACCCTGCACATTCAGATTAATGAACCTATTCATAGAAGGGGCCCGCTTCATGTTTTCATGGAGTCCCGCATAATTAGTTTGCACAGGGCCCCGCAAAATATAGCGCCATCCCTGCTCACTTCGTAAGGCCGGCGCTGTATAATACTATCCACCTTTTAAGTTAGGGGCGGTCAACCTTTTTCAGTAGGCGGGCCAAATTTAAGAAATAATATTTCCTGCCGGGTCACGCACCTAATTTTTTTTGTTGAATTGTCCGACCGCACTTGGCAGTTGTCCCATTGCCAATGCATTGCTACAGCTCTGCAACATAGGGCAAAATTTAGAGAAGGCCTCACTAATCAGAGAGGTTTAAAGAACCCCAGAACTATGAACATTTTAAATGACGGATAGACTGCATACCAGAGAAGTATCTTTGATCTCCCGCGGGCAGCCTCCTAAGGGTTTGTCCTGTTATGGCTGCCTGGCTTACTCCCCAACCCTTGAAACTAATCCAGAAATTTGCCCTCCCCCCTAGCCAGCCGCCTAAGTTTGTCTGCCCCATGAGCGGCCTGTGGTCAAACGCTAGCCTAGTTAATGCGGAATCATGATGGAATATTGCTTTGGTGATATGTACAGTAATTGTATGTTCATTTGACATAGCTCCGCGGGCCGCAGCATGACTTTTGGTGGGTCGCATGCGTCCCCCCTGTTTTAAGTGATTAATGGCATATATAAGAGCACACAGACAAACAGCAACTCCTATCCTTTTTTCCCGTCTACGGCAGGGTAGGGTAACAATCTTCGTTCCTCTGAAGGGATACATGGGCGATCTGTTGAACGGTATTTTGACGCAGCCGGTTGCCAACCAAAGCTGCAACCTCTATTCCTATTATAATTTATCGTCGGTGTAATGTTCGTTGGGGAATTCCATTGACGTGACGCCAGGGGAGGGGGGGCTAGCTCCCACACCTGGGAATTCTGCCTCATCAACCCGTTGCATAGTAGAGAATGTTCCTCTATGTACAAATAAACCACACGGGACCACGGTTTTACCTCCCGAGTGACGTAACAAGCACTCGGCCCTTCTCCAAAAACAACAACTAGCCCTTTTCCCGCCTATGACAGGCACGGCCTGTACTATATTTTGCGGGGCATTGTGCAAAGTAATGAATCACATCAACGATCAACGTATTACAAGTAGCAAATGAATATAAATGGCTAAATGTGTTCATCATAAGCAAGCCTGGTCTTAAGTCGATAGAGAGCGGCTTATTGCGTTGAACACACCAGTTCTCGTCTGATCACTGAAGTTAAGCAATGCAACCCCAGGTAGCGCTGACATGGGTGGCCGCTTGGGAAAACTGGGTACTGCTAATACCCAAAAATCGGCGAATTAGTGTAGTGTCTGTGCAGTCTCTGCATAAGGACTATGCTGTGGACGGGGTTCTAATGCCCCTGTAGTTGAAGGACCCTAAATCCCCAAGAAAACAATAAGAAACATAAATAGATACATCGTGCACACACAGTTCGCACACCCAACATCCCGGTCCTGATGTCAGGGTTGGGTACACCTCCTACACCTGGGAATTTTGCCTCATCTATTTGTTGTATAGTATGTTTCTACGTACTATATGTTACACTAGAGTTTTCTGGCTGCGTTTCTATCCGACGTATGCTATGCAATGCAGACGAATTAGGGAGTTTTATTACAATGTCGACGCACGCACGCAATAATGTACACAGACCACGTGACTAGCGTGCGATTTTTAAAAAAATTTAAAGTTTTATTGCAACGTTTCTGCAATGGCCCATATATTAGCGCTACCTATCAAGAGACCTCCTCCACTGTCACCCATTTTCTTTCCTTTTCTTAAGAACGGTGTGCACGACGTTTTTTTATGCGTGTATTCTTACGATCGAAGACCTCTGACGTCACGAATTTGAAGCCAGCGTACTATGCCGGTGCACACATCAGCGGTCTATACCCTACTTGTGAGCATAAGCAGCTTTCAAGTGTAAAAATATGCGCGTTTCCAAAATCAAAACTTTTTGATTTTGAAGCGTTTATGCCTGAAAGTTGTGCATGCGTGGCACGCATTCTAGCAACTTGGACTGTAAATCTACCAATCTACAACATAACATATCAAAGGTTGTTTTATTTTCTAATACATTGTTGCAAATGATAGTTAACTGCAACAATTATGCCCTTAGATACCTTTGACTAATAATTTGTCATGTACACTAGGAAGGGTTTTTCAGGTAAGCATAGTGGGGTTCATTTTTGACGGCATGGGGTGGAGCAAGCATTCGTATCCCTACGTCATTTTATCATCACATGTATGACGACAAGTCTTACGCTATGCATGAAAAGGGTCAAAAACGCCAACTGTACACCACACTTTACTCCACGTCAAGCATCACCAGAGCATACGGCTGAAAAACGTATGCTCAGCTTGACACTCGCAGTGTTCGCATTTGTGCAGTTGAATATTCGTCTGCATTGCATAGCATACGTTTGCAAAAAAACGTTGTAATAAAACTCCCTATTGTCAACTGTGCAAACTCAGAAACTGCGTGCGTCTCTGCAGTTCACCATTCATCTGCATCAGATAGCAACGCAGCCAGAAAACTCTCTACTAATGGGTTGTGGAGTATTTGTTGTTCATTGGTGCTTTAGAGCAGTGGTTCTCAAAGCGTGTTCCGCAGAACACTGGTGTTCCGTGAAACCACTTCAAGTGTTCTGCAAAAAATTTAATGCACAAATAAAGCAAGGAGAGATACTCTGATGTGACCCACAGAATCAATGGGGAGGGGGTGACTGAAGTGGAGACAGGCAAGCGGAGTCCTGTGTGATAGGAGGATCCCAATCTAGTTGAAAGGGAAGTTCTACCAGACAGTGGTTAGACCAGCTATGCTATATGGATCAGAGTGCTGGACAGTGAGGAAGAGCTACATAAATAGTATGTGAGTAGCTGAGGTACGAATGCTGTGGCTTGTCGAGAGCTGATAGTATTAGGAATGGGCATATTAGAGGTAGCCTGGGGTGGTGGACATTGCAGAAAAAATGAGGGAGAATAGGCTGAGGTGGTATGGACACGTCAGGAGAAGAGGGGAGGAGGAGCTCGTTAGGTCCTTGCCAGGAATGAAGGTGGTCAGTAGCACCCGGGGCAGGAGGAGACCGAAGCAGACATGGGAACAGGTTGTCCGTACAGATATGGCAGTTGGTGGGGTGGACGGGGAACTGGGGGAGAGATAGACGGGGGTGGAGGGCTAGAATCTGCAGATCCGACCCTGCCACAGGCGGAATAAGGATATGATGATGATGTAGTAAGTACCAAGTGTAGAAAGTGTACAACCTGCTTTAAAGTTTATGTTGAATTGTAAGTGTTCCGTGCTAGTAAAATGTCAGTTTAGTGTTCCCTGACATCAAAAAGATTGAGAACCACTGCTTTAGAGGTTAGAGCCCCGTCCACAGCATAGTTCTTATGCAGAGATTGCACAGACACTACACTAATGCGACGATTTTGGGGTATTAGCAGTATCCAGCTTTCCGAAGCGGCCACCCATGTCAGTACTAGCTGGGTTGTTGTTTGTTTGTTGGTGTTTTAGGGCCCTTCAACTACAAGGTCATTAGAGCCCCGTCCACAGCATAGTTCTTATGCACAGATTGCACAGACACTACACTAATGCGACGATTTTTGGGTATTAGCAGTACCCAGTTTTCCCAAGAGGCCACCGATGTCAGTACTAGCTGGGGTTGCGCTGCCTAACTTCTGTGATCAGACGAGAACTGGTGTGTCCAACACAATTCGCCGCTCCCGGTTGGGGAGTAAGCCAAGCAGCCATAACAGGCCGAACCCTTAGGAGGCTAGTAGAGAGGGTTCTTTTCCGTGTAGTAGTACATCGTACTCCACCGTCCTACGGAAAGCACCTCCGGGGCCTGCCTCTCCTTCTCTCTCTTTCACCCGAAAGCAGAAAGAATCCAACTCCACCTCGATTTAGTGCAGTACAACAGAAGTGCAGCAGCTGAGCTCTGTCTCTACCTTTGGGCCACCGAGACGGGTTAACAATGGAGAAGTAGAAATTGCTTTGCATATCAAATTAATTCAACTTCAGTATTTTGCATGAAAAGTTTTGAAAGAGCAAGCCAATACATATTACAGATATACATAGTTAAATATTTAATGATTTATTTGAGATAAAATTAGTTTTGTAAATGTTTCATTACAACTTTGTTTCTCTCTCGCTTTCCAAATGTTACAATTCAGATTTGGAGGATAGACATTTTGAAAAGCTTTTGTGTTCGAGTAAAAAAAAACACATTGAAGAGAAAAAAAATAGCATCCGCGGTAAATAAAAAGAAAGACGAGGAGAAAATGAGATAAGTAAGCAGGTAGACCCCCTCTCTCTCTCCCTCTACTTTCAGTTGTACCTCTTAACATACACCGAGATACGTTTGCTATTTTTCTGCCCTAGAAAAGTTAGACCTTAAACATAAAAGCCCTAAGAAAGAAAATAAATAAATAAACTTTTTTCTATGAAATTTTCATCATTTTTTCCCTCTCTCTTTTTCTTACTATATCAGTTATCATATCGATTGCTTTTCTGTTGATGTGTCTACATACATTAGTGGTTGTTGTTATTTTCTGTCTTTTTTTCTACGTAGAAAGCTGTTTCTATCTTCCGCTCCCTATTTTGCTTTCCCCAATCCATTCAATTTAAAATTTGGAGAGATAGATTTAAATAACAATATATAGTTTCAAATGAAAAGTTTGTTTTTTTTAAACTACGATTCATACATTTTTTAATAAAAACAAAAAGATCTGTTTCATATTTAATTTATTCCCCGTCATGAAAAAATAAATAAAAATCTGATAAGGGTATATGAATTTTGGTTTGACAGGGGCCATTCTTTTTTATTCAAATTCAGTTATTAACTTGTTTCATATCCTAAAAAAAGTTCATGATAATTTATGAAATTCATTTTTTCCCTGACAAATTATTTGTCGCTGCGTTATTCCAATTCGAACCCTGTATTTCTGCCTAATTTTAATTTTTGTTTCGTTGGGTTTTGTTTAGGTCCTTCAACTACAAGGTCATTAGAGCCCCATCCACTGCGTAGTTCTACTGCAGAGACCGCACAGACACTACACTACTGCGACAATATTTGAGGAACCAGCGGTACCCAGCTTTTCCAAGCAGCCCCGCCATGTTTGTACTGGCTAGGGTTCCGTGGCTTAATTTCAAAGATCAGACAGAGAACTGGTGTGTCCAACGCTGTAAGTCGCTTCCCCTTAATTTTTATAATACAATCAGGTTTTCAGTGATTGAAGTGCGCCAGTAGTTGCGTACTTCAATCACTGAAGTCAGTGGGTCCAGGTTCGATTCTCAACCAAAGCTGTTGGTTCCTTTCGGACGGATTGTTTGTTTGTTGGTGTTTCAGGGCCCTTCAACTACAAGGTCATTAGTGCCCTGTCCAAAGCACAGTTCTTATGCAGAGACTGCACAGACACTACACTAACGCGACGATTTTTTTGGGCATTAGCAGTACCCAGTTTTCCCAAGCGGCCACCCACGTCAGTACTAGCTGGGGTTGCGCTGCTTAACTTCAGTGATCTAACGAGAACTGGTGTGTCCAGCGCAATTCGCCGCTCCCTTTTCGGGCGGAAAGAGAGAGAGAGAGAGAAGGGATGGGAATAAGCACAGGGGTTGTAGCTTTGGTCGGCAGCCGGCTGTGAATAAATACCGTCCAACAGATAGTCATCCAGAGGGACAACGATGGGTACCCAACCCTTTGATTGTTTGTTTCGTTGGTGTTTTAGGGCCCTTCAACTACAATGGCCGTGAGAGCCCCATCCCCTGCGTAGTTCTAATGCAGAGACTGCACAAATACTATGCTTGTTAAGACGATTTGGGTATTAGCAGTTCTCAGTGTTCCCAAGCAGTCACTCATGTTAGTACTGGCTGGGGCTGCATGGCGAACTTCTGTTATCAGACGAGAACTGGTGTGTCCAATGCAATACAGCCCTTCGTACCCAACCCCGTCATAAGCGAGAAAAGGGTTAATAGTGGAATTGTCGGCATTTCTGACTGTTTTTTCTCAGTCTGCGGCAGGATCGGGTGTCCATTTGTTGTCCCACTTGGGAACCTTTCCTCCACCGATGCCAGGAGTCGAACTCCTAAACCTGTCAATTTTTATCAAACTACGCTGTATATTTTACTCCATGTACAGGGTTCTTTCTCGTGCAGTGTTGACACTGTGCATACCCCCACAGAGAACGGCACTGACGATATTTTGGACGGTATTTTTAAGAGCAACCGGCGGACACCCTCCTGCAGCAACCCAGATATGCCTATTTACTTCGTTGGGGCACTCCAACAGCCTTCTACACCTGGGAATTTCGCCTCCATTACCCGTTGCATAGTAGGAAGCGATCCCTCCTCGATGACACAGCGGGCAGCGAGCTCGGCAACTGCGTCAGTGGGTCTAGGTTCGATACTATACCAAGGTGAGTTGGCTTCTTTCGGGCAAGAAAGATGTCCGGTGTACACCTTCCTTTGGATGAGAAGTAAAACCGAGATCTCGTGTGGTGTACAACGACATTTGCACGTCAAAGAACCCCTCTACTATGCAACGAGTAGATAAGGCCAAACTTTCAGAGGCAGGAGCTCGCCCCCTGACGTGAGTGGAATTCCCCAACCAACAGCCAACCGGCGTATAGTAAACATAAGGGTTGCACCTGTGGAAAAACACTGTGCACTTTATCACCCTCGCGTACATTCAGAGGGATAAGATGGGTACCCGACCCTGCCATAGGCAAGAAAATGGTGAGGAGTTGCTTTGCTACCCGTTGCATATGTAGTGGAGAGGGTACTTTTACCAGCTAATGACATCGGACACCACAAAGGACCGCTGCTTTACTTCCCATTCACCAGGAAACGGAATCGGGATGTTGGGGATGGGAGCGGCGAGTTGCGTTGGACACACCAGTTCTCGTCTGATCACTGAAGTTAAGCAACGCAAGCCCAGTTAGTACTGACATGGGTGGTCGCTCGGGGAAGCTGGGTACTGCTAATACCCAATAATCGTCGCATTAGTGTAGTGTCTGTGCAGTATATGCATTAGAACTATGCAGTGGACGGGTCTCTAATGACCTCGTAGTTTACGGGATCTTAAACTCCAACAAACAACAGCAATCGGGATCTCTTGGTTTGTTGTTTGTTTGTTGGTGTTTTAGGGCCCTTCAACTACAAGGTCATTAGAGCCCCGTCCACTGTGTAGGTCTGATGCAGAATCTGGACAGACACTACACTAATGCGACGATTTTTGGATACTAGCTGTACCCAGTTTTCCTAAGCGGCCACCCATGTCAGTTTGTTTGTTTGTTGGAGTTTAAGGTCCCGTCAACTACGAGGTCATTAGAAACCCGTCCACTGCGTAGTTCTAATGCATAGACTGCACCGACACTACACCAATGCGATGATTACTGGGTATTAGCAGTACCCAGCTTTCCCGAGCGACCACCCATGCCAATACTAACTGGGCTTGCGTTGCTTAACTTCAGTGATCAGACGAGAACTGGTGACGGGATCTCTCTTGCACGAAATAACCCACCTCTATTCCGATTTAGTGAAGAATAATGAATAAATGAACGCCTTGTATCTAACGGTGACCTTGAAATGCAGAATTTTACATTTTAACAAATTTTTTTGAGAAAGAATGACAATAAATAGCAATTTGAGCGGGAAAATTACTCTTAACGTGAATGCTTACAAGTAGTGCCTCTCTTTCAATTATTAATCAACTTCATAGCACTCAATATGCGGCATGAATTATAAAAAATTTAATAATTTCTCTTTTACTAAAAAAGGGGATCTTACCGAAAATTAAATGTTTTTCTTTTCACTTTCATACCCCACCCCCACAAAACCTAACGAAAAAATGCAATACTGTGTTTTTCTAGAATTTGTGTCGTTTTCCCCCACCCAAAAATGCCATGTCTTGGTTACAAATTCATATTTTATTTAATGTTCTATAATAAATGCAAACCCTCGTCAAGAAGTAAGAAATAAAAATAAGACAACCTGCCTCTTGTTTTTATTTCTTTAAAATTATAATAAATAACAATGGCGGAAACGGATCACATTGATTTTTGATCACTAAGCTTATTCTCTGTCCTAATAGGAACTTGATCCTACAGCTTCGGAGCAACGGTAACAGCGTCAGTGATTCTAGGTTCGATACTGGACCGGAGTGGGATGGCTTCTTTCCGGCGAGACAGAAGCCTCGAGTGTGCCCTCTCTCGGTTGAGATGTAAAACCGCAGTCCCGTGTGGTTGTTGTTGTTTGTTGGTGTTTAAGGTCCCGTCAACTACGAGGTCATTAGAGACCCGTCCACTGCGTAGTTCTAATGCATAGACTGCACCGACACTACACCAATGCGACGATTATTGGGTATTAGCAGTACCCAGCTATCCCGAGCGACCACCCATGTCAGTACTAACTGTGCTTGCGTTGCTTAACTTCAGTGATCAGACGAGAACTGGTGTGTCCAACGCAACTCGCCGCTTCCTCCCGTGTGGTGGTCCATGGCATTTGTACGTGAAAGAACCCTCGCTCCTACGCAACGGGTAGATGAGGCACAAATTTCCAGGTGTAGGAGGTCTCCCCCCTGGCGTCGGTGGAATTCCCCAACGAACAGCAAATGGACGATAAATAAACACAGGGGTTGCAGCTCTGGTCGGCAACCGGCTACTGAAAAACAATTCCCGACCCTGCCATAGGCGGGATAAGGGTTAGGAGTTGCTTTTATCCTACAGCCTACAGCCTCTCACCGCGGTTGCCGACCAATGCTGAAACCCCTATGCTTATTTATCGTCTGTCTACTGTTCGTTTAGACACTCCACGGAGCTCCTACACCTGGGAATTTGGCCTCAACTACCCGTTGTATAGGAAAGAGGGTTCTTTTCCTAGCAGTAATGTCCTCGTAGACCGCACAGGACCACAGTTTTACTTCTCCATTGGAAGGCGCACACGGGGGGGGGGGGGGGCTCTCTCGCCCGTAGGAAGTAAACCCACCTCGATCCAGTATCGAGCCTAGTACCACTGACGTAGTAATCGAGCACACTACCTCCTGCATCACCGAGGCGGGTCCCTTGCTCCTACAGGCTCCCAGGTTTCGATCCTTGGCCGAGATGGTTTGGCTACTGTATTTTGGACGAGAGTGAGGACCCCACGAACCTTCCTTTCGGGAGGGAAGTAAAGCCAGTGCCCTATTGTGTGGTGTGCAACAGGGCCGTAACTAAGACGTGGCGAAGAAGGCGGCCGCCACGGGCGTAAATGGGTTTGGGGCGCCAAATGTTTAAGATTTTTGTCATTACTGGGTTACGGGCAAGCGAAAGTTAGACACTTGCCACAGGCGCTTCATACCCCCGTTACGGCTCTGGTGTGCAATATGCCACTGCAGTCCGAAAAAGTACCTGGGGGCCAGTAGCGTGATTAGTGGGGTGCGGGCCGCACCGGCTGACACCACTCGCACCATGAGAAATGGGGTGACACCAAAGCAGAAGAAACGGCTTTTTTTGGGAGAGGGGGGGGCCACCATGGTGTCACCGCACTGGGTGACGCCAACCCTAGCGACGTCACTGCCTGGGGCGTGGAGCCAAATAGAGGTGTAGTTGGTACAAACCAGGCAGGTGTAAGAGTTCGCCCTCGATGTCGGTGGAGGAAAAGTGCCCCACCGAATAAAAATAGGCCAACGATAAATAAGCAGAGGGTTGCAGTAGTAAGTTAATAGCCGGCTGCGTAAAAATAGTCAGTGGTTTCAGGTTTCGATCCTGAACCAAGACTGTTTGCTTTTTTCCAACCACAGAGGGCTCTAAACTGCTGTATAGCCGTCCCCCTGGGGTCGATGGATGAAAAGTGCCTCAATGAATCAAAATAGACCAACAATAAGTAAGCATGTTATTTGCAGCATTAAGTTGATAGCCCACTGTGTCAAAATACCGACCAATAGACCGCCCATGTGTCCATCCAGCGGGACAAAGATGGGTACCCGACCCTGCCACAGGCGGAAAAAGAGGTAGTAGCTGCTTGCTATTTTATTTTTAAAAAAAAAAGAAGTCATCGTAGTCAGGAGTAGTATTAGAAGTCTACAGCTGTTCTAAGCTAAGGTTTTGAAAAGACCGGATATTCAGACTAGTGCTCTTGGCACTATTGTACATTTTTTGTGGTTTTGACCCCCGAAATGACCTCAGTGAAATGTTATCTACTGACCACCATAACGGCCACCTGGTGGACGAGAAATGAACAAGCTCCGAACAGAAACTTGACCTGGGTGACACCTGACACACGGTGTGGTTTTTGTATACGTAATAATATACAGTAAGGAAATCATGTAGCCATGTTTTCAACTTGCGGTTGTCATGGTAACGGTTCCACCATTGAAAAATATTCGATATATCAACTGAGACCAAATCGTTTGAGGGCGGACCTTATTTTGCTAACCTCGTTTTCAGTCGTATCCAAGGGCTCTGCTGCCCTATGCGGAACTAGTTTCCTCATCACCTCAACAAACAACAAACTACGTGGTCCTTAGATACTTCAAAAACCCACCCTGTTCCTCTCCTCCACCTTTCCTTAGGGCTCGTCCCCCCTTTCTTGTCCCTCACCTCTCTTCATCGACCGGTAACTCTTGTCTTCTCCATCCCCTGGATTATACCATCCGTCCTTATATGGGCCACCCATCATTCAGGCCAGAAAAGAGATACTGAGAGAGAAAAAAAAATGTACAAAGAGGTGAAAAATCGATTAATTTCTAAATAAACTGCTACTGCTGCCTTTGTTTCCGTTTAGATCCACGTAGGACAAAATAAAATTGACCTTTGACACCTGAAAGAATAATTTGTGTGATACAAATCAATTTAATTAACTGCGGAAAGGGGAAGCTAGGAGATGGACTAGGTGGTGGGTTGTTTCGATCAAATAATAGTTTTGTAAATATCGTAACCCCCCCCTCCCTCCCCTCCGCCAACTACCATTATCCTCCACTTTGTTTATTGGCAACACAATCCTGAATTTAGGACGTCCCAAATATATACCCGATTATGACGCCATCTGCTTGCGCCCAATCGAAACTATTGCTCTTAGCCCTAACTGCCGAATTCTTAACGTTGAAGTTGTGGGAACGGCTTATTGCGTTGGACACACCAGTTCTCGTCTGATCACTGAAGTTAAGCAACGCAACCCCAGTTAGTACTGACATGGGTACCCCTAGTATCCAAAAATCGTCGCATTAGTGTAGTGTCTGTGCAGCCCCTGCATCAGAACTATACAGTGGACGGGGATCGAATGACCTTGTAGTTGTAGGGCCCTAAAACACCAACAAACAGAACAAACAGCAGTTAAGCAAAGCAACCCCAGCTAATACTGGCATGCGGGGCCGCTTGTTAAAATCGTCGCATTCCTGTAGTGTCCATGCAGTCTCTGCATTGGAACTACGCAGTGGACGGGGCTCTAAAGACCTTGTAGATGAAGGGCCGTAAAACACCAACGAAACCAACAAAACAACAAACTCAAAGCGTGTCAGAATACAGGCGGCTCATGGGGCAAGCAAACCTAGGTGGCTGCCTAGGGCGGCTAATTTCAGAGGTATAATAAATACTTCCCTACCATGTAGTCCAGGGTTGGCCTACCTTTTCAATAGGCGGGCCAAATTTAAGAAATAATATTCCCTGCCGGGCCACGCACCTAATTTTTTTTGTTGTTGAATTGTCCGAGCGCCCTTGGCATCTGTCCCATTGCCAATGCCTTGCTATGGCTCTGCAACAAGGTGCAAGATTTAGAGAAGGTCCCACCAATCAGAGAAGTTTGGCAACCCCAGAACTATGAACATTTTAAATCACGGATACAACTGCATGTCAGGGAAGTATCTCTAGAATTTGTCGCCTTGGGTAGCAGCCTCGGTTTGTCTGCTCCATGAGCTGCCTGTGGTCAAACGCTTGCCTGGTTGATGCCGACTCATGATGTAATGTTGTTTTGGTGATACGTACAATACATTTTATTTTCATTTGACCTAGCTCCGCGGGCCGCGTTTTGGCCACCCCTGATGTAGTCTATAGATCATTTGAAATGTTCATAGCCCTGGGGTTCTCAACTTCTCTGATTGATGGGGTCTTTTCTAAATGTTGGCATTCTCGAAGCGCCTTGCTGCAGGGCCAAAGCAATGCATCTTTGTTGTTGTTTTAGGGCCCTTCAACTACAAGGTCATTAGAGCCTCGTCCACTGGGTAGTTCTGATGCAGGGACTGCACAGACACTACACTAATGCGACGGTTTTTGGATACTAGCGGTGCCCAGTTTTCCCAAGCGGCCACCCATGTCAGTACTAACTGGGGTTACGTTGCTAAACTTCAGTGATCAGACGAGAACTGGTGTGTCCAACGCAATTTGACGCTCAAAGCAATGCATCAGCAAAGCAAAAGCAACTCCTTACCCTTTTCCCGCCTATGGCAGGGTCGGGTACCCATTTGTCCATCTGAATGGACACAGGGTGATATATTGGACATAGTTTTTTCTGCAGCCGGTTGTCGGCCAAAGCTGCACCCCTACGCTTATTTATCGTCGGTGTAGTGTTCGTTGGAGAATGCTACCGACGCCAGGGGGCGAGCTCCTACACCTGGAAATTTTGCCTCATCCACCCGTTAAAGCAATGCATCTTTGGTTGTTTGTTTGTTTGTTGGAGTTTAAGGTCCCGTCAACTACGAGGTCATTAGAGACCCGTCCACTGTGTAGTTCTAATGCATAGACTGCACAAACACTACACTAATGCGACGATTATTGGGTATTAGCAGTACCCAGCTTTCCCGAGCGACCACCCATGTCAGTACTAACTGGGCTTGCGTTACTTAACTTCAGTGATCAGACAAGAACTGGTGTGTCCAACGCAACTCGCCGCTCCCTAAGCAATGCATCAGCAATGGGACAAATACCAAGGGCGTGAGGGGCGCATTAAACTGCATTAAATTCAATGGGGTGGGACTTGTGTAGGGCGCCTGAAACTCACGAGCCGGACCTGTGCCAGAGGCTGGAAAAAGGGTGGGTGACGATGAGAGATCTATTGTCATTTTAATTGGTTGCGGATAATACTACTATTGAATTTGATGACGACTTTCGTATGCAATACAACGAGAGGTGGTCGTCCTGTGTTCCCATGCCCCACCATGCGATTCTATTTACAATAGAAAGCCATTCTAGAGACCCGTCACCCATCCGAGTGGATCCTATTTCAAAGGGCAATGACCTATAGTGGCATTCATTACAGAGAGAGAGAGAGAGAGAGAGACAGGGATAGGAGAAAGAGGAGGGAGGGGGATCCACGTGTAGGTGTCCATAAATAACGGTAAATGTGTTGTGTCAACTGTAAAATTTCTTTTGTATCAATATTAATAGCAGGTGGCCCATCTGGCTTTTTATAATGAATACAGAGGAGAGAGAGCAGGCAACTGTTTTTATATTAAACAGCAACATTGGTTTTTTCCCCGTTGCCACAATAGCGTTGAAAACTATTGTACCTCGCCATTCATTCTTCCTCTATTTTGCCACAACGGAAACACAAACTGTTTCAGGAACCTCGTTTAACTTATCATTACCAACCGAAAACACACAAAAAAAGGGTTGAAGGGTTATTCATGAATTCACCAAACTATCTTCAATCAGGGCTCTTATCCCACAGGATTGGTTGCTACTCATTTGTTTCCCTAGAAACGGGCAAACTACTTGCTAATGCTAAGCATCGTTTGTTGGTGTTTCAGGGCCCTTCAACTACAAAAGACATTAGAGCCCCGTCCACAGCATAGTTCTTATGCAGAAATTCCACAGACACTACACTAATGCGACTTTTTGGGTATTCGCAGTACCCAGTTTTCCCAAGTGGCCACCCATGTCAGTAGGCCTACTACCGGGGTTGGGCTGCTTAACTTCAGTGATCAGACGAGAACTGGTGTCTCCAGCGTAATTCGCCGCTCCCACTAGCATCATCATCATCATCACATCCTTACCCCGCGTGTGGAAGAGTCGGGTCTGTGGGTTCTAGCTCTCCGCTGCCGCCGCAAGCCCCCACCCCCCCCCCCCCCACACACACATTACCATATCATTACGTACAACCTGCTCCCACGTCTGCTTGAGTCTTCCTTATCCCAGGTGCTTCCAACCAGGTGCTCAAGTTGCGTTCAAGGTGCTCAAGGTGCGTCAAGTTGTGCGGCCAAGTAGCGTTGGACACACCAGTTCCCGTTAGATCACTGAAGTTAAGCAGCGCACACCCATGTCAATACCAACTTGGGTGGTTGGTAAAGATCGTTGGGTGCTGCAAATTAACCCTCTTCCTCGTCCTTTCACCTACCTCCTCATCTCCTGCAGGCAGCCTCATAAGGGGTTGACCTGTTACGGCTGCCTGGCTTACACCCCAACCCACAAACTAATCCCGTGATTTAAAACGTTGCATGAAAAGCATTATACCGCCTGTTGAAGGGTCGGGTCTGCAGGTTGTGGCTCTCCTCTGCCGCCTATTTCCACCAGGTCCTCGTCCACCTCACACCTGGAGGTTGTACGTAAGGATATGTACAACCTGCTCCCACGTCTGCTTCGCTCTTCCCCTGCCCCAGGTGCTTGCCACCACCTGATTTCATTTTTGGTTCGTTGGTGTTTTAGGGCCCTTCAACTACAAGGTCATTAGAGCCCCGTCCACTGCGTAGTTTTAATGCACAGACACTAGGGTAGCTGGGGTTGCAGTGATCGCACGACAAATAGTTTGTCCAACGTAATAAGCCACTGCCTCCAACCCCTTGCATTCCCTCTAATGGACCTAATGAGCTCCCCCTTTCTTCTCATCACATGTCCATACCACCTCAATCTACTTTCCCGCATTTATTCCCCGATGTTCCACACCGTCAAGGAACTAAAGCAGCTCCTAACCCTTTTCCCGCCTATAACAGGGTGGGGTACTCATCTTGTCCCTCTGATTGGACATAAGGGTGACATATTGGGAGGTGTTTTTCCGCAGCCGGCTGCCGACCAAAGCTGCAACCCCTATACATACTTAGCGTGGATCTACTGTTCGTTGGGGCACTCCACCTCTGCCAGTCCCCCAAGAGGGTGAAGGGGCCAGTTCCTACACCTGGAAATTTTACCTCATCTACCCGTTGTGTAGTAGAGAGGATTCTTCTTTTACGTGCAAATGCCATTGTCCACCCCACGAGACCTCGGTTTTACTTCTTATCCGAAGGAAGGTGCACTTGGGGCCTCTCTCTCGCCCGAAATAAGCCAATATCGAACCTAGAACCACTGACGCAGTTACCGAGCACGCTATCTACTGCGCCACTGAGGCGGGATCATTTACTATCAAGGATTAAGGTGACAATAATCAGGGCCGTAACTAGGGCGTGGCGAAGAAGGCGGCCGCTACGGGCGCAACTGGGTTTGGGGCGCAAAATGTTTAAGATTTTTGTCATTATTGGGTTACGGGCAAGCGAAAGTTAGACACTTGCCACAGGCGCTTCATACCCCCGTTACGGTTCTGACAATAATTAATGAGAGCAGCCTCATTCACTGGATTCGAACTCATGATCCACGGGTCGATCATTCAAAACACACAACTTTAACTGAGAAAGCTGCAGCAAACCGTCAGTGTAGTTTATGAATAGTCCACCGAATTTAGAGCAAGGTAGAAAATGAAACGATGAATTATTTATGAGAAGGTAGTGAGTGACCACCAACACTGTTAAAGAAAAGCTGTCTTATAGTTTTCCTTTTTTCTTAAAATGAAATCCTTTTATTTTCTCTCAAGCAGGTGAAAAGAGCAAAAGAAACGACACTTGATAACTGTCCAAGTGCTGAAATTATGGCCGAGTCCTAAAACCATTTTGACCTCTGAAATGGGACAGTGGCCTTATACCAACCTCCATTTCCTTCGGACTTCGTTAATTGAACTTACAAGAGGCGCAGGTGAAAAGATGCATTTTTCATTAATGAGAAAAAAAGTAAATCACTTAGCCTACTTCCTGTTAAAGGTAAACCTTGTTAAAATTAGATTGCAACTCCTTTGTCCAAAGATTCTGGCGGGAGGGTCCAAACGCTCCCCTTCAAATGCCCACTTTATAAATATCTGATTACAACATGTTAAGGGGGAAGGCAACACTTCACACGTCACTTCCGCTAAACCCTGAAGGAAGTCCTGTTGCCCTGGTAGTGGACATCCACAACCAAAAACAAACCAACTCCTACCCCTTTTCCTGTTTATGGGTGAGTCGGGTACCCATCTCGTCCTGGCCCCTCTGATTGGACATACGGGTGATATATTGGACGGTGTTTTCCGCTACCGGTCTACCGTTCGTTGAGGCACTCCGCCGGGCTCCTACACCTGGGAATTCGGCCTTATCTACCCGTTGCATAATAGAGAGTGTTCTTTTACCGGCAAATGGCATCGGACACCATGCGGGAACGAGGTCCCCGAAAGAGCCAACCCAACTCGATTCAGTGTGGAACCTGGAACCAATGGGGCAGTAAATCAAGCAAGCTACCTATTGCGGCACCGAGGCAGGTCAGAGGGCATTCGCACAATAATTGGCAAAACCCAACCGTTAATTCGGGGTTCGAACCCACATCAAATATCCCTATAATAAAGCCATTTGATCCGAGCCTCGTGGGAGGCTCCAACCCAGAGCACAGGGGGTCTTGTAGGGACATTCTCAGAGAAAACGGGGAAACTAGTCGACGCATGTGTGCAGGGTGGATGGGAGAATGGTTGGGGATAGGCGGGAGTGGAGGATTGGAACCCGCAGACCCGACCCAGCCACGGGCTGGAGAAGGGCTTGATGATGATGATGAGCACAGGGGGCTAATTTGTCCCAGTAGAACGGGGAACACGCGACAATCTATTTCAGGCGGCATTAAGGACTCTAACACACGCAGCCACTTGCAGCGGCCACTAGTCGCTGTACACGGCCACCAGTGGCTGCCACAGGCGGCAGCAACGTGATCTCGTGCTTGCAATAATGGGAAATTCGCTGCCACCGGCCACAAGTATCTCGCACTGCTGCAGCTCATAGCTCAGTAGCGCTACTACAAATGCCGTGTCTGTGCTGAGCCTATTTGATTGCAATTAGAAACGCAGTCCACAACGTGTGGTCGCCACTAGGGGCCGCTGCAAGTGGCTGTGTATGCGAGTGTCCTTAATGTCCCCTGAAATAGATTGTCGCGTGTTCCCCGTTCTACTGGGACAAATTAGCCCCCTGTGCTCATCATCACCAAGCCCTTCTCCAGCTCGTGGCTGGGTCGGGTCCGCGGGTTCCAATATCCCTGTGGCAGCCACTGGTGACCGTGTACAGCGACTACTGGCCGCTGCAAGTGGCTGTGTGCGAGCGGCCTTAAACACAGTCGGCTTCTTATTTACCTTCGGCCAAACCGTTTGATAGTAGAGAGGGTTCCTTTACATGCAAATGGCAAAGTACACCACACGTCGGAGTTTTACCTCTCATCATTAGAACCCCGTCCACTGTTTAGTTCTAATGCATAGACTGCACTTTCTTTTCCTAAGCAGCAAACCATGTTATAGTGCTCGCCACGAAAGTTGACACATTGGTGGGAGGGAAAAGATGAGTCCTCTTCGAAAAATAGGGACTAACATAGAAGTTATACTTGCCATTACTGAATGAAGCCTGGCATTTGACCTTTTAAAGACTCCCTAATTTTTGTAATGAACTTTCCTACCTTCTACCTCCCATGTGTCATCTTTCGTGGCGAGCACTATAGTACTAGCTGGGATTGTGTTGCTTAACTTCAGTGATCAGACGAGAACTGGTGTGTCTAACGTAATACAGCCGTTTCCGGTTTTACTTCTCATCCGCAGAAAAGTGTACTCGGAGCCTCTCTCTCTCTCTCTCTCGCCCGAAAGAAGCCAACCCACCTCGGTTCAGTATCCAACCTAGAACCACAGATGAAGTTACCGAGCACGCCACCCATTGCGCCACAGCGGCGGGATGTCTGCAAGTCAAAAAGAACAGGAAAACGCAACAAGGGGGGAGGGGAAACAAAATTAATTAATTTTCAAAAAAAATGTTATCTTTGATTAACCAGAACTTGCCATTCAAATAACGTGTGCTTGACATTCCTACTTTCTAATGAATGATGATGATTCGATTAACAACCGACCTCTGAATCTCAAAAAAATCTACTTCAATTCTTCGTTGGTTGTAACCCTTTCTATCATTTCCGACTTGAAAAAGCTTAAAGGATAGATTAACCAATTCATTTAGGAACAAAATTATATTATTATCATGTCAAGATAACGCCAATGATTACGTCACACACACAGAAAGAGAATTTACCAATCAATATGAAACCGTGCCGCTGCAGTTCAGTCGTCACCTTCAATCTATAAGCCTCTACTGATTCTATCAAAGAAACACAAGAGAGAAGAGGAGAGATGAGATCAAAAAAAGGGCTCAGACCTGCGTCAGGTAGAAACCAGTCGCGACCCTGTGCCTAATCAAGTAAACGGATTTGTTTGTTGGTTGGTGTTTGAGGTCCCTTCCACTACAAGGTCATTAGGGCCCCATCCAATGCGTAGTTCTAATGCAGAGACTGCACAGACACTACACTAATGTGAAGATTTTTTTGGGTATTAGCAGTACCCAGTTTTTCCAAGTGGCCACCCATGTCAGTAGTAGCTGGAGAAATTGGTGTTTCCAACGGAATTTGCCACTGAAAACGTATACGGACAACGCATTACGAGTAAGGCTGTGGCCATGGTGGAGCATGGAGAGGAGAGACAAGTAGAAAAAGTAGCGTATATGCAATGATGAAAGCGGAGAAATGCATGGCCATGATGGAGGGGTGAGGAAACCACTTTCTTTTGCTGGCGCTACCTAGTGAAAAGAGGTGCAACTACAAAAGGGGCATTGAACAACAGTCACCACGCTCTAAAAACAAACTTTTTTTATTCAAGCTCTCCTCTTTTCTTCACCTCCATACCTTGTTCACTATGGCCACTTCCATTGAAATGTGACCTTCTGATTTGATAACGGTCCTCATTGCTATCCTCACCTCTCTCCTCTCTTCACGCAGAGAGAAGATGGAAAAGGAGCGATATACAACGATGAAAGCAGAGAAATGCATGGCCATGGTGGAGCAGTGAAGAAACCATTTTCTTTTCCTGGCACCACCTAGTGAAAAGAGGTGCAACTACAAATGGGGTGGGAGCGGCGAGTTGCGTTGGACACACCAGTTCTCATCTGATCACTGAAGTTAAGCAACCCAAGCCCCGTTAGTACTGCCATGGGTGGTCGCTCGGGAAAGCTGGGTACTGCTAATACCCAAATAATCATCGCATTAGTGTAGTGTCTGTGCAGTATATGCACTAGAACTATGCAGTGGACGGGTCTCTAATGACCTTGTAGTTGACGGGACCTTAAACAACAACAAATGGGGTTCACTATGACCACTTCCATTGAAATCAGTGGCGTACCAAGGGGTGGGCGGAGGGGGACAGATGTACCCGGGTGCAGAAGACTGCGGGGCAAAAATGCCAGAGGACAAGGATTTTTGTCTTTGTCCTTGGGCACAGAATACCCTTGGTACACCAAACAAGCAACTCCTAACCCTTTTCCTGCCAATGGCAGGGTCGGGTACCCATTTGTCCCTCTGAATGGACACAGGGTGATATATTGCTCATAGTTTTTTCTGCAGCCGGTTGCCAGCCAAAGCTGCACCCCTGCGCTTATTTATTATCTTCGGTCTATGGTTCTTTGGGGAATGCTACCGACGCCAGGGGGCGAGCTCCTACACCTGAAAATTTTCGTCTCATCTACCCGTTGCACAGTAGAGAGGGTTCTTTTACGTGCAAGTGCCATCGTACACCCACACGGGACCTTGGTTTTACTTCTCATCCCAAAGAAGGCACACTCGCGGCCGCTCTCTCGCCTGAAAGAAACCGACCCACCTCAGTCCAGTATCGAACTTAGAACTTTTGACGCAGTTGCCGAGTGTGCTAACCACTACGCCACTGTGGCGGATCATACCCTCGGTACGCCACTGACTGAAATGTGAACTTTTGTTTTGATAGCGGTCCTCACTGTTATCCTGACCTCTCTCCTCTCTGCTCTACCACGGCCACAGCCTAACAACATCTCAAGCATGGCTCTAGACCAGCCACCGAGCAGCGCCATCTCTTGAGCTGCCAAGGCAACTATCCAATTACCGTATTCCATACTTCCCAATTAGCATTCTATCAAAGATGGAGGATAAAAGCGAATAATAAAAAGCCTTCATTTACATTGACGTTGTTACGAAAAATTCACAGAATTTCGTCATTTAACAGATTTAGAGCTTAAATCGAAGTATTAAAGCGGAAAATGAGGGAGAAGAAGACGAAAGAAGAAATAGAGGGGGAAAAAGATCGAGAGAGTTAAGTATACATCTTAACGAATTACGGCGCTCCAATTTCAACATTATATTCATAGACAGAGAAAAATGAACCACTTTTTTTTATATTAAATAAGTAGAACGGTGTAGCAGTAAAAAGTGAGAAGTAGTCATCGATTAGGAGATAAGAAATGGGGTTTCGTATTTGAATACAATGAGAAATGCCAGATGAAAAGAGATTAAATGAGTGTGGCTGCAGCACCCAGGACAAACGCAGCTGTTGGGACCCAGGGATAATTCTCAGCATGTCGAAATAGCTGTCAGAAATTGGGAAAAAAAGAGGAGGAGGGTGGATAGGGTTAAGGGGGGAAAAGTGTGGGTGTAATTATGGAGAAGGAAGAGGAAAACTTGGTCATTGGACTGAGAGCTGATGGAGGCAGGGGATAGAGAAGAAGGAGGAGATGTAGGTGGACTGGGAAGATGATGAGGAGAAAAATCAATTGCACTAAGGGCAGAAACAGAAAAGAAATCAATTTCACTGGATAACAACCCACTACTTGTGAATCTCATGTCAACACTCAGCACGGAAACAAAGAAAGAGCGACACCTGAAGTTCAAGATTGCAACCACACATATCCCTGTAGCTGAAATGTCTTCATTTTGATTGTGTCGTTGATGCTTTCGGGACCTTCAACTACAACGGTCAGTAGAGCGGCCGTCCACTGCACAGTTCTAATGCAGAGACTGCACAAACACTACGGGTGTTAGCAGTACCCACGCGCGGATCCAGGATGGGGTTTTTGGGGTTGCAACCCCCCCCCCCCCATGCACATATAAACGTATTCGCATAATATATGCGAGCTTTAGCTCAACCCCCCTGGCTAAAATCCTGGATCCGCCACTGGCAGTACCCAGTATTCTCAAGCGGTCACCCCATGCTAGTACTCACTTGGGTTGTTGTTTGTTGGTGTTTTAGGGCCCTTCAACTACAAGGTCATTAGAGCCCCGTCCACAGCATAGTTCATATGCAGAGACTGCAGACATTACACTAATGCGACTTTCTTTGGATATTAGCAGTACCCAGTTTTCCCAAGTGGCCACCCACGTCAGTAATAGCTGGGGTTGCGCTGCTTAACTTCAGTGATCAAACGAGAATTGGGGTGTCCAACGCAATACAGTCGCTTCCTCTATAAAATGTAATATGGTGTACACAAGGAAGGGGTCATGACTTACAATACGAGGCGGAAGACATTTGGGAATTTCCTTCCCTGTGACTCGACAAAGGCACTCAACGCGGTCAGCACTGAACACGTGTCCACCTCCTCAAAGTCCAACATACCAAAGTTTTTAATCAAATGTAGTCAAAAATGTCTTTATGGTGCTAACTATACCAGTGACCTAATGTCTCCACACCCGATTCCATGTCCCCTACGACATGCAGGGCCAGTCATTCACATTGTGGCTCGTGGCAACTGCAGGGCCACCTCATCTAAACACACGGTCAAGCTGAGAACAAGTGCATCACTTAGTTATAGGAACACTGCTCTAAGCCATGTAACTCACTCAGGATTAATTGTATCCTCATCATACCCTCGTTCCTCCTGTGGAAAAGTCGGGACTGTGGATTCTGGCTTCCTACTAGGTCCCCAGCCATCCCTGACGCATATCCCTTTGTGCAACCTGCTTCCACATCTGCTTTGGTCTTGCTCTGCCCAGAGTGTTTTCAATAACCTGCATCCCCGTAATGGACCTAACCAGTTCCTGCTCCCCTCTTCTCATACCCTTACACGGAACTTATGGTGCGCCATAAAAATAAAATTTTTCATTCGTGGATCCCGCCCAAACTATACAACCGTTACCATAATCATTATCCCTTTTCCCGCCTATGGGCGGATTATGCGCTCATTACTGTCCCGGTGGGACACATTAGCGCTCTTTTGCACGATAGTTTTAAGAAGCCCATATGCATATATAGTGCTGGCCCACTTTCATTCGTTGGGGCACTTTACCCCTGGGGTAAACCATCTAACCCTTATGCCGCCTATGGCAGGGTCAGTTGCCAAATCTTTCACCGTTGAATATACACACCGGTGATATACTGGGCGGAATTTTTCCGCAGCCGGATGCCCACTAAAGCTGCAACCCCTATTCTTATTTATCTCCGGTCTACAGTTCGGTGGGGCATTCTTATTACTAGTGATGCACCGATATATCGGCCTGTCTTTATGATATCGGTATCGGCCAGCTTTTAGCCGATAATTTTAAAATTTCATAAGTATACTGTATTTGACATGGATTGTCAAAAGGACCAATGCATACCGTAAAATCTCACGTAATGCCCGCAGATTATACGCGAAACATAGGGTCATTTAGTGCTGACTATATGCGAGGGCGGACTATATTTGGGTGCGGACTATAAATGAAACGCAGGGTTCTCAATGAGAACTGCTCTTCATTTTCTGAACATTTTATTACACTTAACAACACGATTTTACACAGTACGTTCTTATTTATATGATAATGCAATATAAAATCTTTCACATTTCAATTTCATCGTCAGGGCAATCTGACATTTCATGTTCAAATTCATTTGATCCCATTCCCCCTACAAGTTGCGCCACTGGCTACAGTAGGAATTTGAAAGTGCGGACTATATTTGAAACATACCCATCGTTAATGCGGACTATATTTGAGGTGCGGACTTTACGTGAGATTTTACAGTAAGCTGTTTGACTGTCAGTATCCGTTTTCGGGCAGCCAAGTTGTGTATTATTTTGCAAATCGCAGTACGTTCCTTCTTAATTTTTTTTTCCTTTTGAAATTCTAAAAGTGATTGGGATAGTAGGTGTTCCGAAAATTGGAGTTCTACTGTATATCTAACTTCGTTTATTTTGAAATATGGGTGGTTATATCGAATCTGGCTTTCAGTTCTTCTCCTTTGGGTATATGGAAGGTTCAGTATTCGACTTCGGTCCGAGGGGACTTTAGAGCAGGTTTCATGCATGTTTGTTCTTGTAAGCAGCTATGGTATAGAAACTGTACTGTACATTGTCTACATAGATTCTCTGCACAGATCCAAAGTGGCGTCGTCAATGGTCAGCCAAAGTTCCATTTCGTCAGATTATACAGCACTTCGTTCTTATACTGTACTGTAATAAGTTTCATTGAGTGGTGTTTCCATATGAAATAAAATACATCACTGTAATAATTTTATTTGATAACACCATAAAAGTGAGAGAAATAATTGAATATGACGTCACAGAAAAGAAAGAATTTGGCAGTTGATTTTTATATGCTGTGATAGATCTTATTAGAGAGTTTTCTGGCTGCAGTTCTATCTGACGTATGCTACATAATGCAGACGAATTGTCAACTGTGCAAACTCAGACACTTCATGCGTCTGTGCACTTCACAATTCGTCTGCATTGTGTAACATACATCGGATAGAAATGCAGCCAGAAAACTCTATTATTTTTTAATATTGTTGATCTTAATGTCTAGGCCTAAAATCGAAATTGTAGATGGTATAACAGCTAGACATAAGAGAGTCTTGTGTTGCTGTCAACCATTACCATCACCCATGTGAGTAGACCAAAATGGATTTGTGCATGCATTGCAAAAAGTTATCGTTTTTTTTTCATTCCCATAACAGAGCTTTCTGGCTGCATTTCTATTGCCTGGTTCCATATACCCATGCACTAATGCTATTACCATTGAATCAGATGACACAGCACAAAAAATGGTGACGTTACACTGCTACTTGGGGTGCCACAGAGCAGCTATGCATGACGGTAGTTGAGTTGACAGGTGGCCAACTCACATAGCGTCCTGCAAGGCGTGCTGCGTTCTGATTGGCTGGCGGTTGAGCTGTCCGCTTGAAACATGGCAGGGGAGGAACTAATGCCTAGTTTCGTATCACCACGCTTCAATGCTAATCACGTTGCCACTGATGACATCTTGATGACGTTTTGTGCTAGTGAGTTATGAAGGACTGCCAGTGCAATTCCTTAAGTGCAGTGCTTTATTTGGAGTCACCGCACGCCGCCTTCATATCTCAGTATATCCTCCACCATTTTTCAAGCAGACAGCTCAACCGATCAGCCCAGCCAATCAGAACGCAGCGTGACGTGTGGGACGCTGTGAGTTGACCAGTGGTCAACTCAACTACCGTCACGCATAGCTGCTCTGCAGCCCCCAAGTAGCAGTGTGACGTCACCATTTTTTGTGCTGTGTCATCTGTTACAACAGTAATAGCGTTAGTGCGTGGGTATACAGAACCAGGCGTAAGACATGACAGTGGTGTGCCGTGACTCCAAATAAATTGCTACACTTAAGGAATTGCACTGGCGCTCCTTCATAAAGCACTCGCAGAAGACGTCATCAAAATGCCATCAGTGGCGACGTGATTAGCATTAAAGTGTGGTGATATGGAACTACGCATATCTGACGTACACTATGCAATGCAGACGAATTGTCAACTGCACAAATTCAGACAATGTGCTTCTGCTCAGTTCATGATTCGTCTGCATTGCATAGCGTACGTCGGATAGAACTGCAACCAGAAAACCCTTCGTTGACGTGAAGAGAGCTATGTTCTCATCATACATGACCAAGATATGGGAACTTGTTTTGCATGCTCGCACGTACTGCATACCTGCATCTAAAAATGGCAGTAATGGATTTGAGGATTTTCATCTCTATATGCCACCATTGGGCTCATCTCCCGTTTCCCTGACTTCCCATATTTATTACCGTTTTTCCCACTCCCATAATGCCAACACAAAACTTTATTTACATTTTGACAGTGCTGTATGTAATTTCCGGAATTGGATATATCAAAACTGGGATATGTCAAAGTATTTATCGTGGTCCCCAGAGGTTTGATATAACGGGATTCTACTGTATATATTCTTGTAACAAACTATTTGGCACATTAGTGCATCAAGAAATATAACTAGTTAAATTTTTGACCTGCCAGCAGAAATAGGTTCGCCACCCCTGGCCATTTAGTAGTTGCTTGCTTGGTTCATAGTGTGTTTTTTTTTTTGGTAGTGTTTAAGGTCCGGTCAACTACAAGGTCATTAGAGACCCGTCCACTGCATAGTTCTAATGCATAGACTGCACAGACACTACACTAATGCGACGATTATTGGGTATTAGCAGTACCCAGCTTTCCCGAGCGACCACCCATGTCAGTACTAACTGGGCTTGTGGTGCTTAACTTCAGTGATCAGACGAGAACTGGTGTGTCCAACGCAACTCGCCGCTCCGTTCATAGTGTGACATTTTCTTCGTGAGACAGTGTACACAGTGAAATTGGCCATGGATGAAAGGCATTTTTTTGTCGTGGTTTGATTTTTATTCGTGATGTGCACTCAAATAATTTTGAAGTACTTAGTAATGATGCACATTCACTTTATCAAAACCTCGATTTCTATATTGGATTGGCATTAAAAATGCCTTTAACACTCATGTATGTTTATAAAAACGTGTATTAAATTCCGACCGAGGTATTGATTTTGCTCTCGTATTAAAACAAGTAGTGGCATACGTTGTTTTTCCCTTCTTTACCGAATGTCTTAAATTTAGATTCCTTTTTTCTGCATTGTAGAAAATGTTTCAAGATAAAATTCTACGAAGTTAGATATTCAGCATGTGGGGTTAGAGTGGTAATGCCAGATTTTTCGTCAAAGCGCCTCTGAAGTAATTCTTAGGAGGTTTGGAAAGCGGAAGATGATGCAACCGTTTAAAGGAATTGGTCCTTTATAACCTTCTTAATATTCGTTTGTAAACCTGTATTAGACTAACAAATATTTACCCCGCTTATCCCAAATCTCTGGGACATCATTCTAACCTGTCTCTAATTGGCTTTTAATTTTCATTAGTTGAAAAAGAAACGTTGACATGAATTTTTCATGAATTTCCTCTTTGTACCTTGGCCTATACTGCAGGAAAGAATATAATAGTAGCAGTTCCTGACAGTGTCTTAAGCCTAATAAAAAATGATTAGGTATTTGACCTCTTTTCACCTGGTTTGAACCCTATTAGGCACCAATTGTAATGCAAGGAATGACCACTTCCCCACTTGACCAATAATGCATGCACTGTATGTGTGTCATATTTCAACAATGGTCATTCATGCATCTCAGCTTTACTTTTTCCTACTTCCATATGATTATTTCAACCCACCTCGGGAGTGCAGTGGGTAGCAGGCTCGTTAACTGCGTCAGTAGTTCTAGGTTCGATATTGGACCAGGGTGCGTTGACTTCTTTCGGGTGAGAGAGAGACCCCGAGTACGCCTTCTTTCGGATGAGAATCAAAACCGAGGTCCCGTGTGGTGTACGATGACACTTGCACGTAAAAGAACCCTCTCTACTATGCAACGGGGTAGACCAGGAAAATTCCCAGGTTTAGGGACTCGCCCTCCTCTAGCCGGCAGAGTGCCCCAGCGAGCTGTAGGCCGACGATAGATAACCATTGGGGGTTCAGCTTTGGCGGGCAGCCAGCTATGTCCAAATACCGTCTAATAGATCGCCCGTGTGTCCATCTCTAGAGGTACAAAGATGGGTACCCGACTCTGTCATTAAAATTGGAGAAGTCGTCGCATTGAGGTGCTCACAAATAGCCTAGGGCAGGAGTCTCAAATTCATTTTGCTGGGGTGCGTATTGGCAACAGTAAACGCCGCAGACACACCTTGTTGCCTCCTCTGGTGGTAGCTTGGGACCCCTTGGGAACACTGGAGGAGCGGCGAATTGCGTTGGACACAGCAGTTCTCGTCTGATCACTGAAGTTAAGCGGCGCAACCCCAGCTAGTACTGACATTGGTGACCGCTTGAGAAAACTGGGTACTGCTAATACCCAAGAATCGTCGCATTAGTGTAGTGTCTGTGCAGTCTCTGCATAAAAACTACACCGTGTACGGGGCTCTAATGTCCTTGTAGTTGAAGGGCCCTAAAACACCAACAAACAAACAACTGGTAACAATGGGTACTGCTAAAACCCAAAACAAATCGTCGTAACCGCGTAGTGCCTGTGCAGACTGCATCTTTAGAACGACGCAGTGGATGGGGCTGTAAAGGCCGTTGTAATTGAAAGCCCTAAAACACCACCCTACACACAAGCATATCCCTTCGCACAACGTGCTTCCACGTCTGCTTTGGTCTTCCCCTGCCCCAGGTTTTTCTAATAATCTGCATCCCTGTGACGAACCTAACCAGCTTCATCTCCCCTCTTCTCACTACATGCCCATACCGCCTCAATATATTCTCTGTCTTTTCGCGCACCTCCAACGCCACCCTAGCTAGTACTAGCATGGGTGACCACTGGGAACACCGGGTGCTGCTAATACTCCCAAAATTCGTCGGAGCAATGTAGTGTCTGTGTGGACACTGCGTTAGAACTTGCTCTAATGACCGTTGTAGTTGAATGGCCCTAAAACAGCGTGGTCCTAAATGGCTCTAAAAAATCGTCGTGACAATGTAGTGTCTGTGTGGACACTGCATTAGAACTTGCTCTAATGACTGTTGTAGTTGAATGGCCCTAAAACAGCAACACGAAAACCAGAAAAAATTATTAAAAATTTTAATGGAATTTTCGGCAACAAGAAAGAAAACATTAGAAATATTTTCTATATCGGGTATTTGAAGCTCTTCCCCCACCCCGAAAACATTGTTACGGTCATCTTTTCCGCCCTCCTCTTACCAAAATTCACAGGATGGTGTTGGTGGGGAGGTTGTTTTTTTTTTACTCCCATTTAGTATAAATCCTATTCATATGTAACCTCCAATCTCCACGTTTGTATTTCCGTTTTAACGCTTTTCCGGGCTTTCCTGTAATTTCCTAAACGTAAATCCACTCTCGAATAAGAGATGCGAAAACCTTTTCTAACTTGTATAATACGAAAATGTGAAATTTTATTTCCTGAATGAGATATATCAGAAACTGGGTTGTCGGGTGAATGGAACCATTGATGGATTGAAGCTCAGAACACACCCTTCGTCTTTGCTACTCCCGCTCTCAATAACTATTTGAAAAAGCGTCAAGATATGTAATATTCAGTCATGGATGTGGACATCCGGTACCTAATCGCCACTTAACATGTGCAAATTAAACAATTTCCGATTTGAAATCCATTGTATACTATCCTATTATTATTAGTGCCACTTATTGATGTGACATAAATAAATTCATTGCCCGGGTTGTTATTGAAATTAAAAGGAGAATAGAAATAATTTCTCTCTTATTGCACATTTTAGCAAAATTTACACAAAAATGTTGCTATATCTGATAAAAATGGAGTTTCTTGAAAATGGCAATGTTTTGAATTTCTATATACGTCGTCTAAGAATGATCTGTTGGTCAGAAATGACCCGCCTCGGTGGCGCAGGAGGTGATGTGCTTGATTACTGAGCCAATGGTCCTAGGTTCATTTTTGGATCTAGGTGGGTTATCTTCTTTCGCGCGAACCCGTTTTTTGTTGTTTGTTGTTAGAGCCCCGTCCACATCATAGTTCTGATGCAAAGACTTGCACAGGCACTACACTAATGCGGCGATTTGTGGGTATTAGTGGTACCCAGTTTCCCCAAGCGGCCACCCATGTCAGTACTAGCTAGGGTTGCGCTGCTTAGCTTCAGTGATCAGACGAGAACTGGTGCGTTCAACCAAGACCTCCTAGATAACAAGGCCTTTGCAGTATGACGTCACAAGCTAGTGACGTCACACAAAGTAGTGCTAGCCTGCTTGAAAACGACCATATTGTCTGTATTTCAAGCAGGCTTTTAAGTGATATTTCAGTCGCGTTTTTAACTTTAATCATTTTCCTACATAAATAAAATTATTATGGATTTGCTTAAGCAAAATGCCATATAATTCTGTTGTGCCTGGATGAAAGGAAAACTGCAGAAGTGGACCTAAAGTTCACGTGTTTTGTTGTCCAAAACATCCCAAAATGGATTATACTGTAGCTATTAAGAGAAAGGATTTTGCACTGACCAAACATAGCAAGGTAAGCAGGTTTAATATTTAATGAGTGGTATTAGGCTTATGTAAATTAGGGCATATGCTTATATATTTAAATTCTATGTATTATACTTCTAACATATCGCTAAAAAGTCAGGGGAAATAGGCTGAGGTGCTATGGACCCATCATGAGAAGAGGGGAAGAGGAGCTTGTTAGGTCCATTACAGGAAGGCAGGTGGTTGGTAGCACCCAGGATAGCAGAAACTGAAGCTGACATGGGAACAGGTGGTCCATAAGGACATGGCAATGTGTGGGGTGGACAGGTTTGTTTGTTGGTGTTTTAGGGCTCTTGAACTACAAGGTCATTAGAGCCCCATTCACAACATACTGTAGTTCTTATGCAGAACCTCCACAGACACTGCACTAATGTGACGATTTTTGGGTATTAGCACTATCTAGTTTTCAAAAGCGGCCACCCATGTCAGTACTAGCTGGGGTTGCACTGTTTAACTCATAATCCTTTCCTCCTTATGGTAGGATCAGATACCAGTCTTGTCCTCATGAACGCACACAATGGTGCTATATTGGAGATGGTTTTCCACAAAGCTTGTTTATCATTGGTATACTGTTCATTGGGGCACACCACTGATACCAGTGGGTGAGCCAGGGGTGGATCAAGAGGGGGGAGAAATGCCCAATTGCTGCCCCTACAGTGCCTCAATGAGGCACATATTTTAACTGATGCATGATTCAGCTTTGCAACTGATGAGGCATTGCTGCATTTGCTATTCCCATTTCCATACTGCCAGTCCAATCTGCAGTTGGCTAAACCACTGAAGTTAGGACATTGTCTATGGGGCTATATTTATACTATGAGATTCTGAATATTAAAAGTATTTGGGGTGCACTTTGTTTGAAGTGCTCCCCCTCATCTGCCTCTGGATCTGTCCCTGGGGTGAGCTCCTACAGCTGGAGATTTTTTTAATGCCACAACAGAAAAAAATTAGTACATTTAAGAAACTTCATGCCTTGAAAATTATCACTAAAAGCTTTATCTACTACTAGTGTAAAACATCAAAATGTGAAATTAGTTTTAAACATTTTTAATAAATGTACTAATTGAGCACTACAATCCACTAGGGTAGTTAAATTTTTCATGTAGTTTAAACCAGGGTTTAGACATTTCTATGGCTATTGAAAAAAAAAACATCTGTAGTGTGTATTTAGGTATGTGGCATAGGTAGTGTGTATTTTTAATTTGCATGTGTATCTTACAATTATTGGAAATTAATTAATTATTTTCATACCAATATTTAAATGTACATTTAAAATGTTTTATATTTTTTTAATAAATAACTCATTACTTTGCTGTGAAAGGGCAAGCGTCAGTATTCATTTGCAGTAGGTTTTAGCACTACTAAGGATGACGTCACGTATGAGTGAAAAGGCCTTCTGTTTAGGAGGTCTTGGTCCAACGCAGTTCACCGCTCCGAAAGAGACCCCGAGTGTGCCTTCTTCGGATGAGAAGTAAAACCAAGGTCCCGTGTGGTGTCCGATGCCATTTGCACGTAAAGGAACCCTCTCTACGACGCAGCGAGTAGACAACCTGCTTCTAACCCCTTTTCCCGTCTATGGTAGGGTAAGGCATCCATCTTGCCCCTCTCTCTGGGCACAAGGGTGATGTATTGATGGTGGTTTTTTCTGCAGCCGACTGCCGGCCAATGCTTGTAACCCCCATGCTTACTGTATTTATCATCGGTTTACTGTTGGTTGGGGTTCTCCACTGAGCTCCTATCATCATCATCATACTCTTATCTCGCCTGTGGCAGGGTCAGGTCTGCGGGTCCATTGAACATGCTCTTGACTGGGGGCACCCCAGCCAGGCGTCTGGATTTTTTTTGTTGAAGTTTAAGGTCCCGTCAACTATGAGGTCATTACAGACCCGTCCACTGTATAGTTCTAATGCAGGGACTGCACAGACACTACACTAATGCGACGATTATTGGGTATTAGCAGTACCCAGCTTTCCCAAGCGACCACCCATGTCAGTACTAACTGGGCTTGCGTTGCTTAACTTCAGTGATCAGACGAGAACTGGTGTGTCCAACGCAACTCGCCTCTCCCCAGGCGTCTGGAATCCGCAGGAATATTGTCTGGGTTGTTTGTGGGGGATGCCGGCCTACCCCACTTGTTCCACCTATTGTACAATAACAATAGGTAACAGGGATATTCCAGACCGCATACAGATCCACCGAGCTCCTAATCATGAATATTTTGTCTCATCTACCCGTTGCATAATACAGTAAAACCTGTCTACATTGAGCACTTGCAGTTCCGTTCAAAAGTGCTCAATGTAGACAGTTGCTCATTGTATCAAGGTGAGGCAGCTGGATAAAGTAGCGCCAGCTTCTACAGAATCCCCACATATGTTAATATATGAAAAGTGAATACTGTCTTTTCCTAAATCATTCAACCCATGCATTGCTAGCCTTGAAGTTTTCAATTCTCAAAGTTGTAGTAACACTCAGTGATGGATCCAGCAGGAGATAAGGGGCACTTCAAATATTCAGAATCCCTTAGTATAAATCTAGCTAGCAATTATATTAGGCCCTCTACTGCCCCTTAGACAATATCCTATCTTCAGTGGTTCAGCCAACTGCAGAATGGACAACAAGATTGGACTGGCAGTACAGAAGTGGAGATAGCAGTGCAAAATGTTGGATCAGTTGCATTAGTTGAAATGTGCCAACCATTGAGGCACTGATGGGGGAGCCATTGCTTCCCCCTCGATCCAACCTTGAAACACAGGGCGTTTTCCTGAAGCATTGGTCCTGATATACAGCAGGAATCTTTTTCTGTTGCAGAAGCATTCACTTCATCATTAGCACCACTTTTCCTCAGCAGCATTTTTATATTTAATATCATAATTAACTTAGTTATCCATGCTTTTATATGAGCAATGACTCCACATAAAATTCAGCTGCTAACTTTCTTTGCAATACACCATTGGCTGACATATTCACTTACAAATTCCTTTCACTCCAAATTTAACTGTGTACCTTCGATTAGCCATCGGAAAGTGTTTGAGTGACGTCTTGAAATCAAATGATTTCTATGGGAGATCAAATAGTTGATAACAATGGAAATTCGCAAATGGATAATTCAAGGCCCAAATCTTCCAGTGTCTGTTGCAAATAGCTTTTCCTTAACTGTTTTATTTTAGGGCCAAATTACAGTGATGTACCATTCATTTTAAAAAGTTCCTAGTTTATTTCAAAAAAGTTAAAAAATAGGCGTTTATGTTCAAACTATGAAGGTTAACTGCTGCTCTGGGACTGGTTTATAGTGGTCAATGTACAAAGTATGCAGGTGCTTAATGTAAGTGACATTACATAACGTAATCTCTATGGGAATGTTTAGTTCCATAGAAATATGTTCAACGTAGAGAGGTGGTCATAGTATCAAGGTGCTCAATCTCTTTACTGTAACACCAGCCTTGGGGATAAAGTGGATAGCATGCTCAGTAACTGAGACAGTAGTTCTACCTTCGATGTTGGTTCGAGGTGGGTTGGCTTCTTTCTGGCGAGAGAGGCTGCACCCTTACACTTATTTATCGTCGGTCTAGTGTTCATTGGGGAATGCTACCGACGCCAGGGGGAGAGTTCCTACACCTGGAAATTTTTGCCTCATCTACCCATTTCATAGTAGAGAGGGTTCCTTTACATGCAAGTGCCATCGTACACCCACATGGGACCTCGGTTTTACTTCTCATCCTAAAGAAGGCGCCCTAGCGGCCTCTCTCGCCCAAAAGAAGCCGACCCACCTCGGTCCATTATCGTACCTAGAACTACTGATGCAGTTGATGAGCGTGCTAACCACTATGCCCCCACGGCGGGTTCTACTATGCAACCGGTAGATGAAGCAAAATTTCTGGGTGTAATAAGTAGAGATGCACCAATATGGGTTTGGCCGATATATTGACAAATCACGGTCGATATATCAGCCAATATTTCTGCCGATATATAGTCAATGCCTAGTGATTTCATGTTTTGGAAATGACTGAAGACAGTCTATGCGCTCGGCTTCGGTAATAAAAGCCATTGGGTGTCTGCACACTTGAAACAAGGAGTCGAATAGACAAAACTGATTGACAACTACATATCACACAGACTGCCATCAGTGCTGTGAGAATATTGTTAAATAAGTTTTCTAGTACAGTTTTACTTGATATACCGTAAAATCTCACGTAAAGTCTGCATCTCAAATATAGTTCGCATTAGCGATGGGTATGTTTCAAATATAGTCTGCACTCATGTATAGTCCACACGTTAAAATTCCTACTGCAGCCAGTGGTGCAACTTGTAGGGGCAATGGGATCAAATGAATTTGAACATGAACTGTCAATTGCTCTGATGATGAAATTGAAATGTGAAAGATTTTATATTGCAATATCATATAAATAAGGACGTACTGTGTAAAGTCGTGTTGTTAAGTGTAATAAAATGCTCAGAAAATGAGGAGCAGTTTTCATTGAGAACCCTAGGTTTCATTTATAGTCTGCACTCAAATGTAGTCCGCCCTCGCATATAGTCCGCACTAAATGACCCTATGTTTCGCATATAATCCGCGGGCACTACGTGACATTTTACAGTATTCGTGGGGTGGCATTTTTCCTGTGACAGTGTAGCTGTCATAATTATTTTATTCATATATTTTAAGTCAGAATCTGTGCTTACTAAGTTAATTAAATGAGGAGTTAAACTCAGGTATAAGATTACACCTATTATATTATTTCGCATCCTAAATCAATCTTTCATTACTAGGATGTTAAATTAAAATCCGTTGCCAGCCACTAAAATTTTGCTCTTTGGTGAAATGGGCAGCATGCTTGGTTACGGCATCAGGGGTTCTAGGTTTGATATGAGACTAAAGTGGGTTGACTTTATCAGGCGAGAGAGATACCTAGAGAGCGCGTTTTCCTTCAGATGAGAAGTAAAACCGAGGACCCGTGTGATGTACGATGGCATTTGCAGGTCAAAGAACCCTCTCTACTATGCAATGGTGGATGATGCAAAATTCAAAGGTGTAGGAGCTCGTCTCCTCTCCCTCCTGGGGTCTGGTAGAGATAGTGCCCCTGAACCGTAGACCGATGATAAATAAGCATAGGGGCTGCAGGTTGGGGTCTGTAACTTCCTGCGGAGAAACACTATGTCCCTTCACCCTTGTGTCCATTCTGCCGAACAAGATGGGTGCTCGACCCTGCCATAATCAGGATAAGGGTTAGAAGTTTCTGTTGCACTAGACCAGTGGTCTTAAAACTTTGTCGACTCACGGAACCCTTAGAACTATAAGACGTTTTGGGGGAACCCCAGGGAGCGGCGAGTTGCGTTGGACACACCAGTTCTCGTCTGATCACTGAAGTTAAGCAACGCAAGCCCAGTTAGTACTGACATGGGTGGTCGCTCGGGAAAGCTGGGTACTGCTAATGCCCAATAATCGTCGCATTAGTGTAGTGTCTGTGCAGTATATGCATTAGAACTATACAGTGGACGGGTCTCTAATGACCTTGTAGTTGACGGGACCTTAAACTCCAACAAACAAACAAAAAGGGGGAACCCCATCCCACCTTTAAAAAATTATATTTTACCGCTGCTAACGAATTTTCATTTTGACTCGCAGAACCCCCAGAGATGTATTGCGGAACCTTGGGGTTCCACGGAACACAGTTTGAAGACCCCTGCACTAGACACTAAAGAACCCACTACCGATGACGCTGCCAACGTTATAGTGTCATTGTCAGTCTGCCTGAAGGTCATTCACCTATAAAAGGATATTTCGGTAGTGTACAATAGAGTAAATCCTACATTTACTTACAGATGACAGCACCAGGCGACCTTCTCTTGCGAGGTGCTGCAAACTGCAACGGGTGCCGTCTATTATGCAAGGCAATGATTTAGTCAATAGCAAGCGGAACCTTAATATTGGCTGAGCATATTTCTATGCAAGCGTAATTATTTTAATAAAGTAAATAATTAATGCAAAATATCTCAGCCTGAGGCCAACAATTACTGAACTGTTGAGTCAGCAATCAAACACTGTTAATATACACCAAGTTTCTGCACTGGGACTGAAAAGTCAATACCTTAAGTCACTTTTGCACCGTGCAGATTCGGAGTTACAAAGCGACTCCTCATGTTCAAAAGGTGAGACAAATTGTTTCGTTGATGGCTTACGGTCCTTCAACTACAAAGATCATTAGAGCCTCGTCCACCGCGTAGTTCTAATGCAGAGTCTGCACAGACACTCCGCAACTCCGACTATTTTTTTGGATATTTGTAGTGTTCCCAAGCGCTCACCCATGCTAGTAGAATACCTGCTGGGGTTGCTTGTTTCTACACGGTCATTAGAGCCCCCTCCACTCCATAGTTCTAGTGCAGAGACTCCACACACACACACTCCACATATGCGACGATTATTGGATATTAGCAGTACTCAGTTTTCCTAAGCGGCCACCCATGCTAGTACTAGCTGGGGTTGCGTTCTGAACTCTAGTGTTGAGACGAGAATTGGTAAGTCCAATACAATACAGCCGTTCCCGTGACAAATAGTCTCAATATACAGTAGTTACTATTGTTGTTTGTTGATGTTTTATGGCCCTTCAACTACAAGGTCATCAGAGCCCCGTCCACTGTGTAGTTCTGATGCAGAGACTGCACAGACACTACACTAATGCGACGATTTTTGGATACTAGCGGTACCCAGTTTTCCCAAGCGGCCACCCATGTCAGTACTAGCTGGGGTTGCGCTTTTAACTTCAGTGATCAGACGAGAACTGGTATGCCCATCGCAATTTGGTGCTCCCTATAGTTACTGTGAGTACAACTGGGGGAGAAAACCCTGCTCCTGACAGCCCTATCAGGAATGAGGTGTTAACGTCAAAGCATCACCAGCTGCTGCTGTTGTTGCACCTTCAAGAGATAAAATGGATCATCACAACTATTGCATTATCGCTTTTTTCGGCTTTCTGAAGCCTGTGTCAGATAACTCAGTCCTCTCAACAGCAGAATTTCGTGTGTGACAGTTGAAAGAAGGGTAAGAGAGTGAGACAAGGTAATTCAAAAGATTAAGACGGACACCAGATGCAGTCTTGAGATCCATGAAAAAGTTATTTCGTTGAAGAGGGATGCTGTTTTATAAGATAAAAAAACTTGTTATCTCTCGATTAAAGTGATAAAGGAGTAATTTAGGTTGGACATGATTTTCAACTAAAAAGATTTTCTAATTATCATTCAAATTTGTCATTGGATCGTAGGGTGTAGAAAGTTTCTTTCTGTCAATTTCTGGCTCCATATACATTCATTTGCAGACGAGCCACTTGATTTCTAAGAAGACATACCTGAGAGCTTCATATTATTTATCGTTTCTTATCTCACAAAAAATAATAGGATTGCTTTCCTTCTACCTCTTTTTATTTCGGATTTGTGGTTTATTTACTACGAAAGAGCAAACGGATTCCAGCAAAACCTTCCACTACTATCCAATGGAATCACTATGTAATGACGCGCCACTAAAAAGATTTGCTGGCATGCAGCAGTTGCATTTTTCTTCATTAGTAACGTCAAACATTTAAGAAGCAAAACGAACTCATGTCAACCGATACCCAACCTTGATAATTGATGAATAGACCCCGTGGGGTGACTAGAACTCTTTGATCCCTAAGTGAAAATTTTTCTGGGCTCCCATGATTTACAACGTTCCAAGAAACACAAGTCATCATCACCATCACCTGTGGAAGGATTTGGTTTGCGGGTTCTAGCCTTCCACTCCCGTTTATTTCCCATCAGATCCCCGGCCACCCCACACACTACCATATCCTTAAGGACAACCTGCACCCACGTCTACACTGGCCTTCCTCTGCCCCGTGTGCATCCAACCATGGATGCAATGGACCTAACGAGCTTCTCCCCTCTTCTCATTACATGCCCATACCACCTCAACCTACTCTCCCTCATTTATTTCCGCGATGTCCCCACCACCAAGCTACCTCTAATATACTCCTTCCTAATTCCTTAAGCTCTCGACATCTGGGCTAACCACTGCCCCATACAACTTTCCTTTCAACTTTATTGGGACCCTCCTATTACACAGGACTCCACTTTAACTATCTTCCATTGATTCTGTGGGTCACTTCCGACTGTATCTCCCCACTGTTCTGGAACAATGATCCTCATTACTTTGCCTCTTGTCCCAAGAAAAAAGGTGAAAAGCAAAATAAAATTCAAGCATCCGAAGAGTCACTAAGGTAGGACCGGATTAACTATTAAACAATATAGGTCCCTGTGAAGGGTACCAAAACAGAAGGGGACCCGACATCAAAATACAGTATTTTGCACAGCACATTGTGAAAGGACCTTTAATAAGTCGACAACACTTAAGAAGGGATGAAATTTTAGGATTTGGAGCCTAGGAACGGCACTATAGTCATAGAATGTCGCCTCCGACACCAAACTAGCGTCCGGGGAAACCAATTTGGGTTTATGCCTGATACGTCCACCATGGAACCAATCCTTATTCTATGGCAGATGATAGAGAAGCATAGAGCAGCAAAGAAGGACCTCCATGCAGTATTCGTTGACCTGGAGAAGGCCTATGATAGTGTCCCTAGACAGGTACTATGGAGCGTTTTAAGGAAGAAATGTGTTGATGAGGGCCATATTAGGATAGTGCAGGATATGTATGATGGTTCCATCGCTAGGGTGAGGACGGCATGGGGAAACACTGCCGCCTTCAACGTGCAGGTTGGTGTGCATCAAGGGTCAGCACTTAGCCCATATCCATTCACTCTAGTAATGGATAAGCTGCTGACGGGAGTAGGGGAATGGGCCCCTCAGTGCCTGGTATTTGCTGATGATGTAGGGAGGATGGAGAGTCTAAAGAGGATTCACAAAAGGGCCTACAAGGCTAAAGCCCGCTTCACAAACGTGTTTTGTGCAGAGGGAAGGGGCGAAGGGTACGTCATGTGGTGGAGGTGCGCTCCTATTGGTCAAACGGCTAACGGGAAAGATGAAATTTTTTCAACTTTCCCGTCCGTTGCCGTTCTTGTTCCCGATGTTATTGTGAAGCGGGCTTTAGACAGTAGTGGAAAGAGGGGGTCTTAAGGTGAACATGAAAAAGACTGAGCACCTAGCTTTCAATTTTAGTGGCCAGGGGCAGGGGAATCAGTTCTCCAGAGCAACGGGGAAATAGATTTTGACGTGACCCATAGGATTAATGCAGGATGGCTGAAGTGGAGACAGGCAAGTGGGGTCCTGTGCGACCGCCGGGTCTCAATAAAGTGGAATGATAAAGTTTACAGAACAGTCTTTAGGCCAGCTATGCTGTATGGGTCAGTGTTGGGCAGTTAGGACGAACCATGAACGGCAAATGCAAGTGGTCGAGATGCGAATGCTGCGCTACATGAGTGGGGTGTCACGAGCTAAACAGAATTAGAAACGATTACGTCAGAGGTAGCTTGGGGGTGGGAGACATTGCGGAGAAGATGAGAAGGAACCGGTTGAGGTGGTATGGGCATATGACGATGAGGGGAGAGGAGGAGCTTATTAGATCCATTGAGGGATTGCAGGTAATTGGGGGAGTGGCGAATTGCGTAGTGTCTGTGCAGTCTTTGCATAAGAACTATGCTGTGGACGGGGCTCTAATGACCTTTGTAGTTGAAGGGCCCTAAAACACCAACAAGCAAGGGAGCGACGAGTTGCGTTGGACACACCAGTTCTCGTCTGATCACTGAAGTTAAGCAACGCAAGCCCAGTTAGTACTGACATGGGTGGTCGCTCGGGAAAGCTGGGTACTGCTAATACCCAATAATCGTCGCATTAGTGTAGTGTCTGTGCAGTCCATGCATTAGAACTACGCAATGGACGGGTCTCTAATGACCTTGTAGTTGACGGGACCTTAAACACCAACAAACGAAACGAACCAACAAGCAACAACAACAAGGTAATTTGGGGCACCAGAGGTAGAGGAAGACCAAAACGGACGTGGGAGGAGGTGGTGCAAAGGGACATGGAGGCGTGCAGGGTGGAGAGGGACTTGGTGGGGAATAAGCGGGAGTGAAGGATTAGAACCCGCAGACCAGACCCTGCCTCAGGCGGGAGAAGGGTGAGAAGATGATGATGGAGCCTAGGAACGGCACTGTGGCTCGGGGATCTGTCCGAAAAAAGAGGAAGCTACAGCTCCAAATCCACCAGGTGAGGTAACGAGCAGGAAATGGCAAGGAATGTCCTTTTTTCATTTCCGGGGAGTAAAGTATAATTATAAGCATGGCAGTTGATAAATAACTTTATCAATAATTACTCCACATTAATTCAGAGGTAAAAAAGTGTTACTATGGTAACAATAAATTTGATTGTAATAATTTGTACTCATTAACAGTAAATTTAATCAAACAATCTCCCTGAACATTCATTTTAGAAGACAGACTGAACAGAGGACACACCTCAGCAGTCTGCATCCCTCAACCTGAGATAATTTGAAGAAATGTTCATCCTGTGACATAAATGAAGATGACAAGCGATCATCATTTACGAGATTCCTTGCGTCAGAGGGCTGTTTTAACATTTAGCTGAAGATTGAAGAACGAAAATGACACCCACTCGATTAAAACAGTATCATTTTAAATTTTCATCACAATGTTGTTATTACATCTTGTAAAAACATGGAGGAGGGTTCCCCCCCTCACAATTTCATTACTACTTATTTACTTTTCCGCGGTGATACAAATAAGGAAATCTTAAATTCAATTAACTAACATCATTAAAGCAACCCATAAAATAATGAGCATGCAGGGCTCCAATCGACCAACTACTAAACTTCAAAAGCCTGAATGTACCCATAAAGATGAACTTACAAGAAGCAATGGATGGGATCCAGAGCGGTCCGAATTTGTACTACTTCAACAAACAACCTCTCCGATATCAGGACGTCATCTTCCTAGCCCCTCGTAACGGGAAAGAACATGAAGGGTACCTTTGGGATGGGTTTATTTCGTTCGGGCTTTAGGGCCCTTCAACTACAAAGACCATTAGAGCCCCGTGCACTGCGTAGTTCTAATGCAAAGCCTGTTGTTGTTGTTGTTGTTTGTTGGAGTTTAAGGTCCCGTCAACTACAAGGTCATTAGAGACCCGTCCACTGTATAGTTCGGATGCAGAGACTGCACAGACACTACACTAATGCGACGATTATTGGGTATTAGCAGTACCCAGGTTTCCCGAGCGACCACCCATGTCAGTACTAACTGGGCTTGCGTTGCTTAACTTCAGTGATCAGACGAGAACTGGTGTGTCCAAAGCAACTCACCGCTCCCATGCAAAGCCTGCACAAACACTACGCTGTTACGACGATTCCGCGTATTAGCAGTACCCAGTGTTCCCAAGCGGTCACCCATGCTAGTACTAGCTGGGGTTGCGTTTTTTAACCTCAGTGATCAGACGAGAACTGATGTTGGGGACATCGCGGAAAACATGAGCGAATATATTGAGGCGGTATGGGCATGTAGTGAGAAGAGAGATGGAGCTGGTTAGGACCGTAACACGGATGTAGAGTACTGGAAGCATCCCGGTTGTTGTTGTTTGTTGATGTCTTAGAGCCCTTCAACTACAAGGTCATTAGAGCCCCATCCACAGTGTAGTTCCTATACAGAGACTACATAGACACTACACTAATGCGACGAGTTTTGGGTATTAGCAGTACCCAGTTTTCTCAAGGGACCACCCACATCAGTATTAACTGGGGTGGGGTTGCGTTGCTTAACTTCAGTGATCGGACGAGAACTGGTGTGTCCAACGCAAACCGCCGCTCCCTGGAAACACCAGGGCCTGGAAAAGACCAAAGCAGACGTGGGAGCACGTTGCACGAGGGGATATGATTGTATAGGTGGGGTGGATAACAACCACACGTTTTGTTAGTGTTTTAGGGTCCGTCAACTACAATGGTCATTAAGGCCCCGTCCACTGCGTAGTTGTAACTGCACTGCACTAGCAGCACCCAGTGTTCCTAAGCGGCAACCCTTGCCAATACTTGCTGGAGTTGCGTTGCTTAACTTCAGTGATTAGACGAGAAATAGCGTTTCCAACGCAATGAAGGCGCTCTGGAATCTGATGGGTTATAAGTGGGAGTGGAGTGCTAGAACACGCAGATCCTGCCCTGTCACAGGCGGGATTAGGGTATGATGACGATGGGAAATAAATGTCTCTTTCTCCCCCTGGAAAGTCCCACACGTGGATATATAAGTGACAGATAACTTCGAGCCCCGTCCACTGCATAGTTCTAGTGCAGAGACTGCACAGACACTACACCAATGTGACGATTATTGGGTATTAGCAGTACCCAGGTTTCCTAAGCGGCCACCCATGTTAGTACTAGCTGGGTTTGTGTTGCTTAACCTCAGTGATCAGGTGAGAACTGGTGTGTCCAACGCAATAAGCCGCTCCCGACCAAACCTGCAACCCCTATGCTTATTTATCGTCAGTCTACTGTTCGTTGAGAAACTTTGTTGGTGTTTAAGGGCCCTTCAACTACAAGGCCATTAAAGCCCCATCCATTGCATAGTTCTAATGCAGGCACTGCGCAGACATTGTCAATGCGAGGATTTTTGGGGTAGTAGGGGTACCCCGTTTTCCCAAGCGGCCATCCATGTTAGTCCACCGCAATACAGCAACCTCCTACACCTGAAAATTTTTACCTCACCTACCCGTTACATGGCATCGAGGGTCTTTTACGTGCAAATGCCACCGTACACCACACGGGCCCTCGGTTTTATTTCTCATCTGAAGGAAGGCGCTACTCGGGGCATCTCTGTCGCCCGAACGAAGCCAACCCACTTCGATGCAGTTACCGAGCACGCAGGGAGCGGCTCATGGTGTAGGACACTCCAGTTCTCGTCTGATTACTGAAGTTAAGCAACGCAACCCAGCTAGTACTGCCATGGATGGCCGCTTGGGAAACTGGGTACCGCTAATGCCCAAAAATCGTCGCATTAGCATAATGTCTGTGGAGTCCCTGCATTAGACCTACGCAGTGGACCTGGCTGTAATGACCTTGTAGTTGAATGGCCCTAAAACACAAACGAACCAACCAACGGAGCACGCAATCCACTGAGGGGGATCTATAAAGTCTCCTCTAGTGAAACAAAATGTTCTCGGGACGTCCTAAAAGTTAAATACAACGGAATACTGAATGACACCCAGCTGCTGAAAATGGCACAAAGAAAGAGGACGAACATCGAATGTTTCGAGTCAGTTTCTAACTCAAATATTGCTCTAGTATTATTCCACTGTCCTATAATGTTTACTGACTTCTGAAAGTATAATAGTGAGCATGAATAAAGTTTTGGTGGTTGCCACACCAAAACTGTTGTTCCGTAAACTAATTTTCAGATAGAAAATTAAGTATGGGCTTGTTCGTGCTGCAGAAGTGCTTTGTATCGTCAAACAGTCACGGCATGGCAACAGAATTGACAGACAAATATCAGACACGAGCAAACATACCGCATTGTTAATATCATTTTATAAAACTCTTAACTTAAACGCGAGCGTTTAATTCAAACAGAGAAGATGTGAATATTTACCTTGATGAAATTAGGAAGAAACGTGGTGACAAATGATCTCGAACATCAGTGAACAATCGGATTATTGATTGTGACTTAGGTTAGTTCAATAAGTAAGACGAAGAATTCCTCCAATTTATCGCCCTCCACTCCCGCCTATTTTCCACTTGGGACCCATCCACACCGCACACTAACATATCCATTCATACAGCCTACTCCCACGTCTTCTTAGGTCTTCCTCTACCCCAGGGGCTTCCAATAACCTGCATTCCCGTAATGGACCTAACCAGTTCCACCGCCCCAATTCTCATCACGTGCCCATACCACCTTCATCTATTCTCCCTCATCTTTTCTACGACGTCCTCTCCCACACTACCCCTTTTAGACCCAGTCCAAATTTTATCCGCCCTCGACACCTCCATCCACTCTGATCCATACAGCATATCCGGCCAATCCACTGCTCTGTAGGACTTCCACACTTCATCTACCCTACACTGATTCAATGGGTCACATCTGAATTTATTTCCCCATTGCGACGGAACGTTAGGACGGTTGGATCTTGTTGAAACCCCCAGTTCTCGTCACATCACTGATGTTAAGTAATCCAACCCCAGATAGTAGGAGCGGTGAATTGCGTTGGACACAACAGGTCTCGTCCGATCACTGAAGTTAAGCAACGCAATCCCAGCTAGTACTAACATGGGTGGCTGTTTGAGAAAACTGGGTACTGCTAATACCCAAAAATCGTCGCATTAGTGTAGTGTCTTTGCAGTCTCTGCATACGAATTATGCTGTGGACGGCGCTCTAATGACCTTGTAGTTGAAGGACCCTAAAACACCAGCAAACCAAACCCAGGAAGTACCAATAGTGTCTGTGCAAACTCTGCACTAGAACTACGCAATGAATTGCGCTCTAATGACCATTGTAGTCGAAGGGCCCTAAAACACCAACGAAACAAAACTCTGGAACACCGATCCTTGGTGCTTCAACTTCTGCACCTCTTTTCACTACTACTTCGCCGCCAGAGATTCCCTGTCTTCCCCAATTGAAAGCTAAATACCGCACTCTGTCTTCTTCGTGCTCACCTTCAGGTCCCTCTTTCCATTGGTTGGTCTGATAGTACTGAAGCTCTCCTCTACTTCTTCATTGGCATGGACTTAGTGGCGAATGTGGCTCCAATGTTTTCCAGGATAATCCTTATCCTGTTTGGGGAGCCATCATTCATTGTTTCCACTCACAGAGAACCTCTCAACCGAGAATGGAATGCTGACATCACGTGAAGGGTGGATTAGCAACGACACTAGTGGCACCCTTATGAGTGGGAAAGCAACTCCTAACCTTTTTCCAGCTTATGCCAGGGTGGGGTACTCATCTTGCCCCTCTGAATGGACAGTGTTGACATATTATGATGAAGACACACGCGCTGCACATGGAACAGGTTGCTCAACCACAAGCACCTTGATCTGTTCTGTGCTGTTCAGTGCGTTTTTGCGCAGGTCTGCTCCGTTTCGATCAGAGCACTGTTGCAGGGCGCGGGCAGCGCAGTTTGGCGAGGTCGGTGTGAGCCCGGCATTAGAATGTCATTCCGCAGCAGGTTGCCGATCAAAGCTGCAACCCCCATGCTTATTTATAATCGTCCGTCTACTGTTTGTTGGGACACTCCACCTTCACCAGACGCCGGAGGGAGAGGGGGACTGAGCTCCTAACCTGGAAATTTTGCCCCATCTACCCACTAAATGGTAGAGCGGGGTTCTTTTACGTGCATTTGCGTTCGTACACCACACGGGTCCTCGGTTTTACTTCTCATCTGAAGGGAGGCGCACTCGGGGCATTTCCCTCGTCCGGCGGCGACGTTGCGTTGGACACTGTCACCAGTTCTCGTGAGAACACTGAAGTTAAGCGACGCAAACCCACGTTAGTACCAACATGGGTGGTTGGTAGGGAACGTTGGGTGCTGCAAATTTCCCTCTCCTACATCCCCTACACCTACTTCCTACTCACTTGCGAGCAGCCTCCTTAGGGTTTGAACTGTTATGGCTGCTTGGCTTACTCCCCAATCCGTTAGCATAACATAGTATCGAACCTAGAACTGCTCACGTAGTTACCGAGCACTCTACTCACTGCGCACCGAGGCGGGGTTATTCCAGTAATATCACTCCACTGATGAAAATTTAAGGTTTTCCACCAGTAATTGTCACCTTTCACTACATTATTAAGCAAAATACACGCAAAAATGTCCGCTGCCGCTAACAGTTGTCGTAAAACGAAATTATTTTCTTGTTTGGATAATAATTTTTCTTAAAACACAAGAAAATGATCGGGAAAGAGACAGTTTGAAACTAATAAGAAATTAATATGGCGTAATTAGAGTGAAATTAGACTAATAAACCGCATTATAAAATAAAGTCTAATCATCATGATTTTTGAGAATTTGCAAACACACACATACAAAAAAAAACAATTATTCCTTCAGACTTCGTAAGAAATTCAATCCATAATCTGATTTTCGGAATAATAAAGGACATCTGAAGGAAGAAGTCTCCCAGGATATGCTTTCTGGTCTCCCCAAACAAAACAAATCAGGCTGCCCAATGAAATCCCCCATTTCAAAGACAACTTCAGTGCCCTCCTCTCTTCCATGACATCGTCATTAAAGAGAATATTACTTCCATAACTAAAAGACAACTCTGAAATTACAGGCCGGAAATTTATTTATCTTTTCTTGGAACCTCAAATCATAATAAAATTAGTCCTTCAAAATACTTTAAAAATCATAATTACAACGATTAACCTTTGGTGAATGTAGATTTTCAGACAACGGCCAAAACAATTGCATTTGATCCTAACTATAAAAGGGGCATCCATACATTACAGTCTTTTGGTTTTGTTTCGCTGGTGTTTTAGGGCCCTTCAACTACAACTGTCATTAGAGCCCCGTCCACTGCATAGTTTTAATCCAGAGTCGGCACAGACACTACGCTGTTACGACGGTTTGGGTATTAGCAGTACCCAGTATTCCCAAGCGACCTTTTCTAGTGTGTGTTATCCCAACGGGTTGGGGTGTCGGCCTAGCAGCCATCACGGGCCCGGACCTAGTGGAGGTTGCTCGCGGGTGAAAGGGAAGTAGGAGTGGGGAATGTTGGAGAGGGGAAATTAGCAGCACTCAGTGTTCCCAACCAACCACCCATGTCGGTACTAACTTAGATTGCGATGCTTAACTTCAGTGATCTGATGTGTCCAACGGTGATCTGGTGTGGACACTGGTGTGTCCAACGCCACTCAGCAGCTCGACGTAACTCAGCCGCTCACCTATTGTTTCGGTGTTAGTGTTTTAGGGCAATTGAACTACAAAGGCCACTAGAGCCCCGTCCACAGCATAGTTCTTATGCAGAGACTTCACAGACACTACACTAATGCGACCATTTTTGGGTATTAGCAGCACCCAGTTTTCCCACGCGGCCACCCATTTCAGTACTAGCTGGGGTTGCGTTGCTTAACTTCAGTGATCAGACGAGAACTGGTGCCATCATCCTCACCATCATACCCTGATCCCGCCTGTGGCAGGATCGGGTATGCGGGTCCAATGAACATGCTCTGACTGGGAGCACCCCAGCAGGGCGTCTGGAGCCCGCAGAAAATATGTGCTGAATTGTATGTGGGGGGATGCCGGCCTACCCCACTGTTTAAACACCGCATTACACAACCAAAATAGAAATTTTGGCAGGTAAATTAATGCGTTGTTGGTTATAATATTGCATGGTGTCGGACCTTTTACACAATAACTACAATGCCACAGGAGTCAGGCTCATGCCCAGACGGGAACTGGTGTGCCCAACGCAATATAGCCGCTCCCCCAAGCGGTCACCGATGCTAGTACTAGCTACGGTTGCGTTGCTGAACTACGGTGATCAGATGAGAACTAGTGTGTCCAACGCAATACTGCCACTCACAACCCTTTGGTCTCAGCTACTGAGTGAAGATGAAAAAGGGCGCACGATGGACCTCTGTAGTAAATACCCATTTAAAAGGATTATTTAAATGCCCCACACTGATAACACAAACCCCCAAATGAGATTGGTACTGAGGGTAAGCGCATATGCCACCACGAACTACTGCAAGACATTATGGATCCTACACGTCACAGGGTGGAGGTCTAGATAGCGCCACAACTTTAAAAATCAAGCAAAAGCAACTACTATCCATTTTCCCAGCCCCAGCTAATACTGCCACGGATGACCGCTTGGGAACACTGGGCACTGCTAATGCCCAAAACTCGTCGTAGTAGCGTAGTGTCTGTGCAGACTGCATTAGAACTACACAGTGAATGGGGCTCTAATTGAAGCAGAAGGGTCCTAAAACACCAACGAAACAAAAGAAAAAGCCGGAAAGATGCAGCACTCCAGCACCCCACCTTTGCACCAAGCACCCACGGTGCGTTACGTGTACATTTCTTACTTAGATATCCTTTGAACACTTGTTGCACGGACCACTTGATAAATTTATCCCCTTATTGGGTCCAGGCCTCTGAGGGGGAATATCAATTCCCGACGCTAAAATAAACTAACCTTTTAAGAAAGTTCCTCCCTCTCCCCTTGCTTCTTTTTACCTTTCATTGTGCACGTTCACTGTGCATTATGATAACAGTACTCTTATCGGTTTCTTAACTGACACGGCCATTAGTTTCATCGATCAATTTCTTATCAAATTTGTGCATTCCAATCTTGAACTTTTTCAGACACTATTACTACTTACTCCTGCTACTGCTACTACTACTTTATAATAGGATTTCTTATTACACTACTTTCTTGGAATTTAGGGCACAGCATTTTCTTGTACTACACTCGATAAAGAAACACTCATAAAATATAAGGGCCTTTGTGTCCTATTTAAATACCTGTCACATTTCATGGAAAGAAAAAATTAATTCGACTACACAGAGCGTCAGGAAAGGTGGAGGGGAATGTGGTGGCTGGCTTGCTTATTTGATGGCAGTAGCAATTTAAGAAAGGGCCTACCAGAAACTGAATTTAGTAGGTGCAGGACTGCAGAAGGGAGAAAGCATAGGGTGGGTGCTTCTATTTCCGAATATAGCAAATACAACACTAACCAAACATTCACTTTAAGTGGCTATCTTTCCGTCTACGGCAGGGTCGGGCTGGTAGTTTTGTCGCATTGGGACACAACAGCGAGCGATTGGACGGCATTTTCCATCAGCTGGCTGCCAACAAATGTGCAACCCCTTTTTCTTATGCATCGTCGGCCTACTTTGGTCCGGCATTTTTTCTCCACCGACGCCAAATTGGGGCGAGCTCTTACACCTGGACATTTTGCTGAACTAAAGGTATTCACCGCGATGCCACCTGAACGGAAAACCCCATTCTACATGGAGTGAACACGCAGCCAGCTGCCCAAAAATACCGTTCAACACTTCGTTTGTGTTGTTATTGATGGTTCCAATGAGACGAATGTGCACCTAAACAATACCAAAGGTGGTTAAATTATAATGAGAAATGATTATGATATCTCTCCCCCTCACCTCTCTTTTTCTCACTCCCTTTCACCTCCTTCTCTCCCTTTCATCTCTCTCGCTATCGTCCCTCTCGCTATCGTCCCTCTCGCTATCGTCCCTCTCGCTATCGTCCCTCTCGCTATCGTCCCTCTC
>JAAFCE010004209.1:18978698-19019382 GCA_013389805.1 Trigoniulus corallinus | reverse complement strand
CCCTCTCGCTATCGTCCCTCTCGCTATCGTCCCTCTCCCTATCGTCCCTCTCCCTATCGTCCCTCTCCCTTTCGTCCCTCTCCCTTTCGTCCCTCTCCCTTTCGTCCCTCTCCCTTTCCTCTCCCTCCCTTTCCTCTCTCTCCCTTTCCTCTCTCTCCCTTTCCTCTCTCTCCCTTTCCTCTCTCTCCCTTTCCTCTCTCTCCCTTTCCTCTCTCGCCCTTTCCTCTCTCGCCCTTTCATCTCTCGCCCTTTCATCTCTCTCCCTTTCCTCTCTCTCCCTTTCCTCTCTCGCCCTTTCATCTCTCGCCCTTTCAACTCTCTCCCTTTCATCTCTCTCTTGTTGTTGTTTGTTGGAGTTTAAGGTCCCGTCAACTACAAGGTCATTAGAGACCCGTCCATTGCATAGTTCTAACGAATACACTGCACAGACACTACACTAATGCGACGATTATTGGGTATTAGCAGTACCCAGCTTTCCCGAGCGACCACCCATGTCAGTACTCACTGGGCTTGTGTTGCTTAACTTCAGGGATCAGACGAGAACTGGTGTGTCCAACGCAACTCGCCGCTCTTCATCTCTCTCCCTTTCATCCCCATCTCGCTTTCATCCCTACCTCGCTGCATCTTGTCTATCCCCAATTGTCTATGTCTGTTGATGTCTGGCTGCCTGCTTGTCTCTGTCTTTCTCCTCTTTAACTCTAGCAAGAAAGAAGTCACCCGGCCAGAATCGAGCCTGCAACGACGGACACCCGAATCAAGAGCACTAGTTCTGCGCCACTGAGACAAGCTTGAAGGGCTGGAAACGGCGGTAGAGGATAGTCATGTTGAAGGCGTTTTACAAGACAAAACTTCAAAGAGAGACACACACAAGACAACCTTTACATCTACTCTGAAACACATCCCTTTTTCGGAGAAAACGGTTTTAATTTTCACTATATTTAAGTCAAAGGATTACTACTACTACTATTTTTATGTGTTATGATGATCAACTCCGCCTTTAAGCCCTTCTAGAAACCAATACACGCACACAAAAGCCCTGACAACTCAAACTGCATTTCCTATGGATGTGTATATATATCTATATACAAATTGCCTGCCACATAAAATGAAATTACTTGTCATCTATTACTAGACACATCTCTCTCTCTTTCTCTCTCACTTTTCTATAGATATATACTTAGCTGCAAAAATAAATGCCACCAACAACATGCCGAAATCATTAACGATAAGGGTTACAAGCCATTTGGTGGTAGTTAACTGCTACTGCAGTGACACCTCAAGTGGAGCCATTGATCATTAAACGCAGCGAGCAACCATTTCATGGGCGGTTCAACCAATCTCTCAAACAGGATGCTGAAAATCTTGGAGGAGAATCAGATTCCATTTTATTATATGAAAATAATATGACTAAGGAAGAGAAATAATAAAAAAAAAGGCACAACATGATGGGGAAGAGGAGGAGCAGGAAAGCGGCGGAGGGGGGGGGGTCTGAATGTGGGACTAAGTTCTTAATAACTCTTTGAAGAGAGTTCCTACCACACAGAGCGAGAACGAAAGGGGAGAGATAGAGAGAGAAGAGTGAGTGTGTCTTCATCCGAAAAACAACAGTGGACTAATGAATTCAATACCTCCCAATGATAAGCAATAAACTTCGAAATCACACGATGAGATTTAATGCAACACCAAATAAATATCTAGGCCATTTTGCCATCATTGCGGAGCGGCTATAGAGCGTTGGACACACCAGTTCTCGTCTGATCACCGACGTTAAGTAAGGCAACCCCAGCTGGTACTAGCATGGGTGAGCGCTTGAGAAAACTGGGTACTGCTAATACCCATAAAACTGTCACATCAGTGTAGGGTCTCTGCAGTCTCTGCATTAAAACTATGCAGCGGAAGGGTGTCTAATAACAGTTGTAGTTGAAGGGACCTAAAACACCAAGGAAACGAAAAAGAAAACATCATTACTAGCCCAATTCTATATACCAACAGGGGCGTCCACATTCACCAAAGACGAAGCAATCTGTAAAGCTGTGCAGCCAAGTTGCGTTGGAGCAGCCAAGTTACGTCGGTGCAGCCAAGTTGCGTCGGTGCAGCCAAGTTGCGTCGATGCAGCCAAGTTGAGTCGGCGCAGCCACGTTGCATCGGTGCACCCAAGTTGCGTCGGCGCAGCCAATTTGCGTTCGTGCAGCCAAGTTGCGTTGGACACACCAGTTCCCATGAGATCACTGAAGTTAAGCAGCGCAAGCCCACGTCAATACCAACATGGGCGGTTGGTAATGAACGTTGGGGGCTGCAAATTTCCCCTCTCCATTTCCCCTACACCTACCTCCTCCTCACCCGCGAGCAGCCTCCCAAGGGTTCGGCCTGTTATGGCTGCTTGGCTTACTCCCAACCCATGAAACTAATCCAGTTTAGGGCCCCAAATATCGTTGTCACTGTCAAGACTGTGGAATGCCCCCTTAAGTGGAGAAGATTCGACCCTAGACCGAGGTGTTTTAAATCCCTTCGGGCAAGAGAGCCCCCAGTGTCCTTTCATCAAATGGGAAGCAAAGGTCCTGTGGTGCGCACGATATCACCACTGCACGGAATAGAACCCTTACTACATAGAATTAAGCATACTTGTGGTTCGGTATAAAATTTCCAGGTGTAACAGCTCGCCCTTCTCCGGCGTCAGTGGAGGAAAAAAAAGAGCCCCAAACAAATCATGAAAAGGTCTATGATAAATAAACATAAGGGCTGCAGTATTAGTTGGACAGCCGGTAAAAACGCATCATGTGTCTCAATGGAACAAGAACTGATTACCCCACTCTGCCATAGCCGTGAAAGAAGTTAATAATGGTGATGACTATCACGACTGTGAAATCACATCATGTCTCCACCCCTGGAGATTTGAACTCGGGATTACCTGCATGCCATCGGCATGGAACCGTGTGCATGGCAGTAATTAGGAAACCTTCAGTGTTCAGGGAACTGATAGACAGCTATTTACGCAATCGGCTGTAGTTTCTTTGTTGGGGCACTTCTCTTCCACCTTTTTCTTTGTTTCGTTGGTGTTCTAGGCCCCCTTCAACTACAACCGTCATTAGAGCCCTGTCAACTCAGTAGTCCTAATGCAGAGTATGCACAGATACTACGCTGTGACTACGATTTTGGGAATTAGCAGTGCCCAGTGTTCCCAAGCGGTCACCCACGCTAGTATTAGCTGGGGTTGCGTTGCTTACCTTCAGTGATCAGACGAAAACTGGTTTGTCCAAAGCAATACAGCTGCTCTCCTTCTCCTCCACCGACACCAGGAGAAGGGGGTGAGCTCCCACACCTGTAACTGTAGAGCTCATGCACCTCCATGTAGAAATACACCTCCACGTTCCCATCCAGATCGGGTGGCCAGATACTGTAGCTCAGTCAAGAAGCCATCAGCCTCTAGAGCAGGGTTTCCCAACGGGGTCAGTGTCGACCCCCTGGGGATCAATGGAATTTTAAAGGAGGTCAATGATGATCAAGAGGTCGATTAGGGGTCGACATCTTCGTTACTTCCTTCGAGAACCAACAAGCAACCCCTAACCCTTTCCCCACCTATAGCCGGGTTGGGTACCTATCTTGTCCCTCTGAATGGTCACAAGGGCGATATATTGGACAGTGTTTTCCCCAGTCAGTTGCCGACCACAGCTGCAACCTCAATGCTTATATAGCGTTAGCCTTTGGTTCATAGGGGCACTCAGTCGAACTTCTACACCTGGGTATTTCGCCTCATCTACTTCATGCAGACCTCAGTTTCACTTCTCATCCAAAGGAAGGAGCACTTGAGGCGCCTCTCTCGCCCGAAAAGAAGCCAACCCACCTCGGTCCAGTATCGAACCGAAAGCCACTGACAGTTACCGAGTACGTTACCCACTGCGCCATCGAGGTGGGATGTTCTATACTGTACAGTATATCAGGTGCAAATTAAAGAGAAAAATGTGTGTGGGGGGGGGGGGTCTATGAACTAAGCCCATACTTTAAAAGGGGTCGATATAAGAAAAAATGTTGGGAACCCCTGCTCTAGAGGGATTGATCCAACTCACAATATAAAGCATCCACCAAGACAGGCTTACAGTAAGTCGAGTACTATAGGAAACACACTGACTTAAAAAGGTAGAAAAGGAAGAAAACCAAACAACAAAAAAAGTGGTTCGGTTCACCATCACAATGCACATTCCTCACGACAACGTCACCCGTTGTTCGACATCCTGACTTATAAAACTCCGACAAAACTTTTTAAATTAGTGAAAAAAAAAACAACTCAGACCCCCTCCCCCCCTCCATCCACCAAAAAGAAGCAGCAAAAAATACTGTAAAAGGTAATATCAAATGTTGAACAATGCAGAAAATTAAGAAAATCTAAACGAAATATTAAAGAGAGGAGGGGGCCAAAACAAATGCATAAACTTACTTGTGTCAGTGTGTCACAGCGTACGTATCCCTATGCCAGAACCATGAGGGAGTGAACAGGAAACAATCAAAAACTAAAGAAAATGTGAAACAAGCCAAAATGATAAAAAGAAAAGCTTAATTCCCGAGAAACATTTCACAAGTGACACTGCTCTCATCACCAAAGCAATCATCAGACCTTTTAACGAAAATCTATAGTATAGACGTCAGGAAGAAGAAGAAAAAAATATTGTGAATTTGTGGAGGGGGAGATAAAAAATACAGGGTACAGGAAAGGGTGGGGAAAACAGAGAGAGAGAGAGAGAGAGAGAGAGAGAGCTAGGGCCACATACATGAGGAGTAAATTTGTGGAGGGGGAGATAAAAAAAACAGGGTACAGGAAGGGGATGGGAAGAGAGAGAGAGAACTAGGGCCACATGCATGAGGAATGGAGAAGGTAAAGGTGGAAGGGGATAGGGCCACAACTATCTAGTTGACAGGGGAGGGAGTGTATGTGCAAGTAGAGAGAGAGAGAGGGAGGATAGGTTGTTGGTGGGATGGAAAAAAACTAATCTCGTGAAGCGAAGAAATAAAGAAGAATGAGAAAGTTGGGTTGAGAAATGAAGGCAAAAGGTGCAGAAAGGGTGGAGAGGAGGGGGAAAGGGAGAAGGATATTGCGCACAAGGCACAGTGTAACCAAAGTGACAGGTCACTAAATGATAAGGACAGGCATCAACTTCCAATGTAAGCACACAATCACATGTATCGACGACGAAATAATACCAACGCAAACGAAAAATGGAGGAGGCGTGGTGCACATCTCAAAGGGGTGAACATGTTCTGATTGGGCCCCACACTGCAAGAGGAGGAAGACAGCTGTAGCATCCAGAATGAACTAATGAAATGGTTGTTGAAAGCTCAACGAAGATGAGATCGAGAGGAAAGGGGTTAAGAGGAGAGGGGAGAACAAAAAAAAACCCTGGACTGTTAGGAAAGAAGCATCTAAAACACCGAGTTCCTCAATGACAAAAAGATTGTACGATTTCTAAGACGGGTCTCGAAAAGCGTTGACATTGGAGGAAATGGTTGGGGAACAACCAATAGAAAAAAAATATCCATCACTGAACCTTCAACGAATGATCTTCAAAAAGAAGAAGAAAGATGTGGTTCAATGATGCTTTGGCATAATAAAAATAATAATAATAAAGCTAGCGAGAGATGGAGACATTAAATGAGTATCCTGTATAATGGAGTCAAGATGACATTTTGATAGGGTTAATTAGCTGCAGACTTGTATGTTCAAAGGAAAAGAGAGAAAGAAAGAGAAAAATGATGTGAGACTGCAAATTTCTTCACTAAGTAGCATTAGTAGTAGATATACAGATGAATAAAGTGCAGTATGACTTTGAAAGGTAGTCAAGAAACCTGACAGAAACACTGCAGTTGAAATGCACACATCACAAGAAGAAGAAAGATGATGACGGTGCTGTGTTGATCAAATCTGAAAAGGCAAGTCACAAGAGGTTCCCTTCCACAAGTCACTAAAAACGTGACTCAGTAATAATTCTTCCATTACTTTTATGTCAACGTAAACTGTGCATACATACCGTGTTTCCCCAAAAATAAGACCTACCAAGACTTTTCAAGATGTGCTTAATAGAAGCCCTTCCCCGAAAATAAGCCCTAGGAGAGCCCTAAGGCAAAGAGCACATCCGTTCTTGTTTCCTGCATCTGATAGGGTGATTTCCTTAAAGGGAGTGGTGAGTATAGAGCGGCGATTCTCAACCACAGTGCCGCGAGATTGAAGAAATGTGCTGCCACTGGGAATAGTCATTCGTAAGTGACGTCAGACAAGTCGTTTAATCAGTTCTGCCTTCCTAGGAGGGACTGGCTGAAGCAATGGGCATGAATATTACTGTTCTTACTACTCGCAAAACGCATAGGGCTAGGTTACAAGTAGTAGGGGAGGGTACCCATCTTGTATCTTTGAGTGGACACATGGGCGATATATTGCACAGTGTTTTCCCTCACCCGGTCGTCGACCAAAGCTGCAACCCCTATCCTTTTTGTCGTCTCTCTGCTGTTCGTTGGAACATTCCACGGTGCCTAGGGGGCGAGGTCCTACAGCTGGAAATTTTGCTTCCTCTACCCGTTCCATAATAGAGAGGTTTCTTTCACATGCAGATGTCATCGTACGCGACACAGAACCTCGGTTTATCTCTCATCTGAAAGAAGGCGCACTGAGGGCTTCTCTCTCACCCGAAAAAGCCGACCCTTTACTTTGAAAGATAATATTACAGAAAAGAATAAGACATTCTCCGAAAATAAGCCCTAGTGCTTATTTCGGCACCAAAATTGAAATAAGACAGTGGCTTATTATCGGGGAAACACGGTGGTATTATTATTACTACTGCTCTTAGGACTGATTTGAGACCCGCCGAGGTGGCGTAGGGAGCGGCGAATTGCGTTGGACACACCAGTTCTCGTCTGATCACTGAAGTTAAGCAGCGCAACCCCAGCTAGTACTGACATGAGTGACCGCTTGGGAAAACTGGGTACTGCTAATACCCCAAAAATCGTCGCATTAGTGTAGTGTCCGTGCAGTCTCTGCAAAAGAACTATGCTGTGGACGGAGCTCTAATGGCCTTGTAGTTGAAGGGTCCTAAAACACCAACAAACAAACAAACGCAAGGGCGTAGTGGTTAGCACGCTCGGCAACTGCGTCAGTAGTTCTAGGTTCGATACTGGACCGAGGTGGGTGGGCTTCTTTCGCGCATGAGTGAGAGACAGGCCGCGAGTGTGCCTTCTTTCGGATGAGAAGTAAAACCGATGTCCCGTGTGGGTCTACGACGGCACTTGCACGTAAAAGAACCCTCTCTATTATGCAACGGGTAGATGAGGCAAAATTTCCAGGTGTAGGAGCTCGCCCCCTGGCGTCGGTAGCATTCCCTAACGAACACTAGACCGACAATAAATAAGCGTAGGGGTGCAGCTTTGGCCGGCAATCGACTGCAGAAAAAACTATGACCAATACATCGCCCTATGTCCATTCAGAGGGACAAGATGGGTACTGAGTGATCAGGACTGAGTCTCACAGAAGAGTAAGCCAGGACAGCAACTCGAATCCAGAAGGAATCATCCGAGACTAAGACAATATCAACTATGAAATGCTCCAGGGATCTCCAGTAAGGAATATTATCACACTTGCAGGAATGACATCAATGTGACCAGGTTGGAGCCTGTCCTTCTTCTCCCATCCCGTGTCATACTCATATCGTGATCACAAACAAGGATGATAATGTTCCATGCAAGAAAAATAATCAGAGGCACGTTTTATGTTTCGATACTTATTTATTCTACTACTTGTGTAGAGCGTTCGAGCCCAGATTGTCACGGGCACACGGTAGACTACTTATGCAGATTGCTCATGCAGACTGTTTACATGGAAACTGAGATTTGACACCCCCGAACAGGTCTCTTTTTGTTTTTAATTGGTCAACCCCCAAGGTCCCTGACTGTGGCTGGACCATTGCGGCCAAAGGAACCATACAGGATGTCCTTACAAAGGGTTTCAAAATTGCACAACTGCAGGGACTTATTGTTAGAAAAGGAAATCAAAACAACAGAGGACTGATAAGAATGTATAAAAACGCGTGTGTACTTTGGGGCTATCTAGACTAAGCAACTCGGGCAAGCAAGCAGGGTCCGGTTTTCCAATAACCGGTTGCCAACCAAAGGTGCAACCACCAAGGTGCATTCCACCGACGTCGGGGGGGGGGGGCGAGCTCCTACACCTGAAAATTTTTGCCTCATCCACCCTTTGGGTTCTTTTTCGTGCAAATGCCATCGTACACCACACGGGACCTCGGTTTTACTTCTCATCCGAAAGAAGGCGCACTAGAGGCCTCTCTCTCTCTGGCCCAAAAGAAGCCAACCCACCTCGGTCCAGTATCGAACCTAGAACTACTGACGCAGTTACCGAGCGTGCTACCAAATGCGCCACCGAGGCAGAGGCGAATCCAGAGGAGGAGCAATGCAGCAATTGTTCCTCCCTCAGTGCCTCTGTGGGGCATTTTTGCATTTGCTATTCTCATTTCTATACTGCCAGTCCAATCTGCAGTTGGCTAAACCACTGAAGATAGGGCATTCTCTAAGGGGCAGTAGAGGGACTATTATAATTGCTAGCTACATTTATACTAAGGGATTCTGAATAATTAAAAATATTTGGGGCGCACTTCTTTTGAGGTGCTCCTCCCTGATCCGCCCTTGCTCCGAGGCGAGTTCTTTGGGGCCCAGAGGCCAACATTTGCCAACAGGGGCTCCAGACACCAGACAAATTTTACCACTTCTAAGGTGACCCTAACATCAGCCATCACGTAAAAATTGTCAACTAGTTAGAACCTTTAAGAATGTTAGACAAAGAAAGGGCATCAAACATGTGAAAAATTCACACCTTATCATAGAAAGAATTACATAAAAAAGCTGTGTGATAGAAAAGGAGTTAAACAATTCCTAAACTGACTTGAGTCTAAAACTTTTCTCGCTTTTTTAGACTTTAGTTTTTCAATGTGGTAATCAGTGCCACAAACTCGTAACAGCTATAGAACAGCTATAGAACCTCATGCCAAATGTTGAGTCAATGCAAACGAGCTAGAAATTCCATTACAAATGAAAGCTTAACCATACAAATTCTAACCTGATGAACTTCACCAAACCTAACCAACTCGATAGCCGAAAACAGGAATTTTCCAGTTTAAGGATATTTTGCTGAGAAGAGGGGACGAGGAGCTTGTTAGGACCATACCTGGAGTGCAGGTGGTCGGGAGCACCCGGGGCAGGAGGAGACCGAAGTTGACGTGGGAGCAGATCGTCCGGAAGGATATGGCGGTGTGCAGAGTGGACGGGGACCTGGTGGGGGATAGACGGGAGTGGAGGGCTAGAACCCGCAGACTCGACCGCGCAACAGGCGGGATAAGGGTATGATGATGAAGGATATTTTGCTGAATTGCCTTGCAAATGACCTGAAATGTCCGCACTTTTCCCTGAAATGACTTTAAGCCGATTCATTTTTAAGGAAACCATTAATTGATCAGTATTTTTATTAAGTAGTATATTGATGCGATAGTAATAAGGCCTACTTTATAGTCAGAAGAAAGGGGTCTCAAAACTGGTCTGGGTCTCAAATTCATTACTGCAGATACTCGCCTAGCACACGATTGTAAAGTACCTAATTTGCCTGCTGCTGCGTCTTCACCACTTCTTCTTAAGCCGATTACTGAAACGGCATCAGTGATCAAGAATGAATTCCATGTTTACCAACAATTTCAGTTCTTCCTATTACGCAACCTTGGTCGTTTTCGCCGTGGATAATTGCATTACAAAACATTCAATGGAGAGGTGGAAGGATACAGCAAGTTGAAATGGTCACACTAATAAATATACAATGACTTATCAAGATTAGTAGGTTCAATTTATGTAGACTCAAAATTGTTGAGATGCTTTAAGAATAGTTGAAAAGTGTAGAGAGCGAGTGTGTGTGAGACAGAGAGAGAAAGTCCTAATAATTCGATATTATTTCAACACGGATCACAACATTCACTTCTGTATTATCGCTTATGAAAACGCAAATTGTGGTGTTAAGAAAGTGTGCAACTGCAGAATGGCTATCTCAATTAGTCTCACGAGAATCAAATGAAGTTTGAGAAGTTGAAAGAGTCAGGGATGAATTAAGAGGGATCAAGTCCGTTGGGATGAGGAAACGAAGGGGCAATATCAAAATTCCAACTCAAATCTCCAACGTAACTAAACCCATCATAAAATGAGGTGTAAAGTGTCTACGGTCCTTCTTTCACAATGGATCATGGAAATTAAAAGTACCAACCCATTTCATCTCATCCTTACGTGTGTGTGTGTGTGTGCAACGTGTGTCCTTCTCTCTTTCATCCTGCAATAGTCTTCCACCAAATCCCGGCTCACTAGGCGTGAATCATTGCAAAGGCAATCCAAGCGTGAAATTACCGCCCCTATCCGTGAGCATTACGTTCAAAATGAGAAACATTGTAATTTATTAGCAAGCCTTTTTCTTGCGGTCGACGTCTATTGCAACGTCGACAGCAGCAACAACATCACCGGTAGAAACACAAGCAACAACTTCTTATCAACAGCAAACATCCTTCCATCAATCCACTTGAAGCCATTGAAGAAAATGCCGGCCGGTAGATGGCTCTCAACGCCATGATTTCTTCATCGCTAATAGCAAACTGCTTGCCGGTGCTATTAAACCACTTTAACGACAAACAGATAACAACCACCGTCGATATAAGTAATAAAAACCTTCCGGAGGAACCTAACTCACGTGTGATATTGCTCAGTATTAAGTAATCATGAAATAATAGCAACCATTAAGACATATCGAACAAACATCATACAAATTCTTAACACTAACATACAGCATGTATTACAGCTACAGCTAATGCTCGAAATTTGCATAAAATAAAATAGTCGTGATGTTTAGGGCTTACCTTACTTTCAAAAATAGACATTGCCACGTTCACGAGCAAGAAAAAAAGTATATCAATATATTTATAGAAAGAAATTGCAGTCTACTGAGAGAAAGGCTGTCTGTATCGGTGATCTTCACGGCTCAGTTTGAAATACAGCATTAAAAGCGCCGTTGTTTCTTCGGCGAAATTCGTAAAGTTGAGGTCTACACAACGCTAACTTTTTGAAGCCTACGTAGTTCATACTCTTTGCCTGACATGTCGCTGCGAACGCCGCTTTTCGGTGGCGCAGGAAGTAGCGTGCTCGACTACTGCATTACTGGTTGCAGGTTCGAGGTAGGTCGGCTTCTTTCGGGTGAAGGAGAGGCGTCCAGTGCGCTTTTCCGGCGGAAGGGAAATAAAGCCGAGCTTACCGCGTTGTTTTTTTTCGGTTTGTTCGTGTTTTAGGGCCCTTCAACTACAAGGTCATTAGAGCCCCGTCCACTGTGTAGTTCTGATGCAGAATCTGCACAGACACTACACTAATGCGACGATTTTTGGATATTAGCGGTACCCAGTTCAGTGATCAGACGAGAACTGGTGTGTCCAACGCAATTCGCCGCTCCCTCAAGGTGTAGGACCTCGGTGGAGTGCCCCAACGAAAAAAAATACCGTCCAACAGATAGTCCATGTATCCATCAGGAGAGGGGGGGTGTATGACCCAGCCATAATGGGGAAAAGGGCTAGTTGTTCCTTAGCTTGTTAACCCCGCGTATTACGTCGGGGCACAGGTTGGCGGCTTTTGGTTCAATTCCAGTGAAGGCGGCCATTGTAACATCTATTTCATATTACGGTGTGCCAGGGACCTGCCTCGGTAGCACACTCGCATAACTACGCCAGTGGTTCCAGGTTCGATACTGGATTGAGGTGGGTGGGCTGTTTTTCGGTCGATAGAGGTATTCCGTGTGCACCTTTTTTTTTCGGATGACAGGTGAAACCGAGGTCCCGTGCGGTGTACGATGGCATTTGCACGTAAAAGAACCTGCACGAACGGGTATTACGGCAGCATACCCAGGTGTAGGAGCTCTGCCCCAGGCGTCGGTGCAGTTGCGGTTGCCGCTTTGGTCGGCAGTCAGCTGCGGAAAAACACTGTCCAATACATCACCTTCGTGGACAAGATGGGTACCCGACTCTGTCATAGGCAGGAAAAGGGTTAGGAATTGCTTCCTTCTATTGCGGTATGCGAAGGAGGGCCCGAGCGCCACAGGTGGACATGGGAAATGACCAGAAGCGTTACAACCTGGCTGAAATGAGGCACTCGGGTCTGAAAGGTCGATGCTGCAGACGGACGAAATAAATGGAAGTCGTCAGAGCCAGGCCCTGTCGATTCCACAGATAAACTTAAAGGTCGCCCTTAGCAACTAGAATGGACATAAATGGCGTTTAGAGTCCATTTTAACGAAAGGGATAAGAAGATCTCCAGGCAACCTTCATTGATTTGGAGAAGGCCTATGAAGACCCATGTCAGTACTAGCTGGGGTTGCGTTGCTTAACTTCAGTGATCAGACGCGAGCTGGTGTGTCCAACGCAATTCGCCGCTCCCACGTGTGGTGCACGAAGGCATTTTTTTAAAATATGGATAATTTTAACAATCGCATCGCTCTAAGAAGTGCGACATTTTATGCCTGGTTCCGTATACCCACGCGCTAACGCTTTTACCGTTGAATCAGATGACACAGCACAAGAAATGGTGACGTCACACCGCTACTTGGGGTGTCGCAGAGCAGCTATGCGGGACGGTAGTCACGGCACGTCACGCTGCGTTCTGATTGGCTGGCGGTTGAGCTGTCTGCTTCAAAAATGGCGGAGGATAATGTAAGACATGACGGCTGCGTGCAGTGACTCCAAATAAAGCGCTGCACTTAAGGAATTGCGCTGGCGGCCCTTCATAACGCACTAGCACAAAACGTCATCAAAATGTCATCAGTGGCGACGTGATTAGCGTTGAAGTGTGGTGATACGGAACTAGGCATAAGATATCATGTTCCTTTACCTAAAATTAAACCTTCAAAACTGCATTAATGAGTACGGGCTAATGGCCTGTGGCTACAGGATTTTGTCTCAGGTATGCAGCCCATAGCCGCTTCAGCTAACTTTGAGTGCGGATTTGGTTTGCGTTCCAAGATAGCAAAGTCTGTGCACTACATTGATGCGACGAGCTTTGGTGTTAGCGGTACCCAGTTTCAAAGTCAAAAGCTGGAATTGCAACTGTCATCGACACAATTTTCTAAGGATGATCTGCCAGAAAATATGACTAAACAGTCGGCATTACAATTCGTTCGTATCGTCTCAATTCGTGGGGTAGGCCGGCTTTCCCCCACAAACAACTCAGCCAATATATCCTGCAGGTTCCAGACGCCTGGCTGGGGTGCCCCCAGAGCATGATCAGTGCACCCGCAGACCCGACCCTGCCGCAGGCGGGATAAGGGTATGATGATGAGCGGTACTCATTTTCCCAAGCGGCCACTCATGTTGGTACTAATTGGGGTTGCGTTGCTTAACTTCAATGATCAGAATAAGTTTGTTGGTGTTGTAGGGCACCATCTACAAATGTCATTAGAGCCCCGTCCACAGCATAGTTCTTATGCAGATACTGCAGACACGACACCAATGCGACGATTTTTGGGTATTAGCATTACCCAGTTTTCACCAAGTGGCCACCCATGTCAGTAGGAGCTGGGCTTGCGCTGCTTAACTTCAGTGATTAGACAAGAACTTGCGTGTCCAACGCAATTCACCGCTCCCCATCAGAATAGGACTGGTGGGTTCCAACGCAGTACACACGCTCCCATATAATATTTGACATGCCCAATCCAAACTATCAAATTTGAAAGACGACGACGCTCCTCAAACTATTTGCCAAGATAATTCATCATCATCATCTCACCCTCATCCCGCCTGGGGCAGGGTCAGGTCTGTGGGTTCTAATCCTGCACTCCCACCTATTCCCCACCAGGTCTCCCTCCACCCCGCACGCCTCCATGTCCACCTGCACCATCTGCTCCCACGTTCACTTTGGTCTTCCTCTGGTGCCTCCAATTACCTGCAGTCCCACAATGGACCTAATAAGCTCCCCCTCTCCCCTTCTCATCACATGCCCATACCACCTCAACCGGTTCCCTCTCAGCTTCTCCGCAATGTCTCCCACCCCCAAGCTACCTCTAATTCTGGCGTGATGGGTGTGCGAACTGTGCGACGGCACAGGGCCCCGCGCATTTAGAGTGTGCGGGGCCCTCTTTAAGGTGCAATTTTTCTAAGTACCGGTATTTGGCACAGGGTCTCGCAAAATATAGCGCCGGCCTTGTCCTGCGGCACCCGCACGAGCAAAAATCGCATGTGTGCACCGGGCCTTACTGTAGATTGAAAGACCAGTAGGGCCGTACTGTTGCTAAGTATCATCATCATCATCATCACACCCTTATCCCGCCTATGGCAGGGTCGGGTCTGCGGGTTCAAATCCTCCACTCCCGTCTATCCGAAACCAGGCCCTCCTCCACCCCGCACAAAATCATGTTCCTCTGTACAACCTGCTCCCACGTCCGCTTGGGTCTCCCTCTACCCCTGATGCCACCCACCACCTGCTGCCTCTAACATACTCGTTGCGGACTCTGTCAGCACGCGACACCCCACTCATGTAGCGCAGCATTCGCATCTCGGCCACTTGCATTTGCCGTTCATGGTTCTTCCTAACTGCCCAACACTGACCCATAGAGCATAGTTGGCCTAACGACGGTTCTGTAAACCTTACCCTTCAACTTTATGGGGACCCGGCGGTCGCACAGGACCCCACTTGCCTGCCTCCATTTCAGCCACCCTGCATTAATTCTATGGGTCACATCAGGATCTATTTCCCCATTGCTCTGGAAAACTGATCCTAAATACCTAAACTTTTGTACCACTGGAATCCTGTCTCCCCCACAATGAATCTCGCCCCCTGTCACTAAAATTTAAAGCTATTACTCTATGTACTCTTTGCAAAGATAATGTTAACAGTAAATAGGATCGTCATCTTCATCATCACACCCTTGTCCCGCCTATGGCGGGTCGGGTCGGCGGGTTCCGATTCTCCACTCCCGTCTATCCCCAACCAGGCTTTCATCCACCCCACACGCCACCATGTCCCTCTGTACCACCTGCTCCCACGTCCGCTTGGGTCACCCCCTACTCCTGATGCCACCCACCACCTGTTGCCTCATAATATACAGCATGAGCTCCTCCTACCCCTTCGCATCACATGCCCATACCACCTCAACCTGTATTCTCTCATCTTCTCCACAATGTCCCCCACCCCCAAGCTGCCTCTAACATACTCGTTTCGGACTGTCAGCAAGCGACACCCCACTCATGTAACGCAGCATTCGCATCTCGACCACTTGCATTCTCCTCTCGCGGTTCTTCCTCACTGCCCAGCACTCTGATCCATACAGCATGGCGGGCCTAACTACAGTTTTGTAAACCTTACCTTTCAACTTTATTGGGACTCTGTAGTCACACAGGACACCGCTTGCTTGTCTCCACTTTAGCCATCCTGCAATGATTCTGTTGGTGACATCGGAGTCGATTTCCCCATTACTCTGAATCACCGATCCTAGATACCTAAACTCTTTCACTGCTGGTAGCACCTCCTTTCCACAAAATAAGATCGCAAACAGCAAAAATCCTTTGTTTACTACTCACAGTGCTCTGGAATGTCATTTCCGTTTCTCTGTGGACATTTCAGGAGGTAAACATCACCACCAAAATCTGTTAAGACATCCAAATTCAAAGTTTAGAAAGTTACGAATAAATAAACAAGGCGGACTCATTGCCATGTGAACTTTTATACGTAATTATAAGATTATGAGTACAAGTGGGTAATGGAGGGAATTTTCACGATTCTCAGATTTCATATTTGTTTCAAATACACAAAACTGTCCATTAAATTTTTTTTATACAAAATTATTAGGAAACATTAAGTCAATCAACCGTTATTAAATATATATCATATGTATACGTCAGTACAAGTATTGGCAAGTTAAAAGAGGGGGAAGAGAAAAGAAGGGAGAATTGGGTAAAAGATGTTGGAAAAACCTACTGCTGCTATCACAGGAAATTTTAAATTTTTTAAAAAAGCCCCTTTTTTTGACACAATAAAAAAAGTATCGTCGATTTTACAATTTTCTTTTCCCTTATATTTTTGAGGGTTTTCTTTCAGTTATAAAAACAAATTTCCAACAGGAAATAGTAGTAAGTCATGGTTAACACTAACAAAAGAAAAAGAAAGAAATACCGAGGTGGGAGGACAAATTTTAGTTTACAAATATATTTGAATATAAGCAAACCTATCAAAAAACGGCGACTGTGGGAGAAGCCATACAACACTACTATAAAATTATCTTTTTAAACAACTTCTTCCAAAAAGAGTTACATTATACAGGCATGGTATATTTTTAATTTGTAAGAATGGACCGGACCACCAACTGGGACATCACAAACTGGGATTTCCACTCCAAATTGTCACAGATATCAGAGCTTGGAGTAACAATTTTGTTACTCATGTCTGGTCCCAAAAAATAGGATCTCCCACACAGACACACACATCCACACAAGCACACTAAATTTCACACACGCATGCACACAAAGCAAATCTTTAAAAAAAAACAAAAAAAACAAAAATGAATCAGAAATTCCAAAATTTCATCATGATGTAAAAATTCTTGTAAAATACTTTCGTTTCTTGCCTTTCAGCCATCTTTCACCAGCAATATAAAACATGGATTATCAAATTATTTCGTTTAAAAACTTATTCAATGACGACAATGATTGACACGGTTCTTGGATTTCAACGCTGATATGTCAAGTTAAAATTGATTCATAATGTCAACATTATCATCCCTGTTTGTAAAAAACCTAAAGACCTTTTGAAAAACTACCATATCCATCATGGCAATTCTAGTACCAACAGGTAAAAAAGTCTGGCATCTACAGGACCATTAATATGAACCTTTTTCAGACTAATCAAAGGACCATTTCATAGCAAGGAATTTAAAATATGAAATCTTTGCAGGCTAATTAACAAAATCTTAATACATTAAGACCACTCTAGCAGTCCACCTCTCACAAAGGCCCAAATTATTTTAAAGAACTGAAAGTTCTCTGGTACATGTACTGTATTTTGGTTAACCCCCCTAATCTGTCCACTTTTGTATATCCCAAGGGTGGACCGATTAGAGACGTTTCACCGTATTCAGAAAACAAACGACCAAAACTATTTTAAAAACGCCGCAGATGAAAAACATTACTACAACCTCGTGTCACTGACAAATTTTCAACCTCTATATACCAGTGGTTCTCAAACTGGGGTCACTTGATATTTTGGATTACTTGGGATTATTGCCATGCTTTAATCCCACTTGATGACAGATTTTAAATTTCCTACGTAAATAATTGTCAAAAAATGTTTTAGTAACAGTAGCCTATATGTAAGGTGACCAGACATCCCGATTTCAGACTTCATGTCCCACAGTCCCAGCGGGACACCAGTTTGTCCCACTTAGTCGGCAACTTCTCAGAAGCATCGACACAGAACGATTCTTCTAGATTGCGAGCTCACCAGGACGGCCCATCGTCTGCATCAAATTAACCTTCCGTCAGGCGCAATATTTTTTCAGACAACAGAGGGCACAATGCGTTTTTAACGTTTTAAAATATTTTTATTCCTTAAATTATTTCTTTGCTAGTATAGTAGACACCATTACCATCATCATCATGCCCTTATCCCCCCTGTGGAAGGGTCGAGTCTGCGAGTTCTAGCCCTCCACTCCCGCCTGTCTCCCATCAAGTCCCCGTCCACCCCACACACTGCCATGTCCTTACGGACAACCTGTTCCCACGTCTGCTTCGTCTCCCCTGCCCCGGGTGCTACCGACCACCTGCATTCCTGGCAAGGACCTAACGAGCTCCTCCTCCCCCTCTTCTCATGACGTGTCCATACCACCTCAGCCTATTCTCCCTCATTTTTTCTGCGATAGTAGACACCATTGTAAACAATTTAAAACAAAGTAGAGTTCACTAAGAAAAAAGACTGGACTATTATATTTTGATCATTTCAATGCAGGTAGCTGCATGAGCAAATTATGTAACGTGGTTCAATGAAGGCAATGAGATCAAACCTGATGCCATCATTTATTGCTGTGGTTAATTCCAAAACTAATATGGGGAGAGTATCTGTGATGTAGTTATATGAAGCTACTAGACAGTTGTAGTAGAACCATCAAGTGGTTGAAGCAAAAGGCATGTGCCTTGGAGATCAGATGCGCCTGACGGAAGGTTAAAACATCAGGTATCCTGTGCTGGATGGACACACATTCAAGCAATAAGGTACAGTAGGTACGAAGTCACAAGTTTTGTTCATTGTTCTTCAGGAAAGCAAGTCTTACCCAACCCTACTTGGCGGCACTCACCAAAATCCCCCATCCCACTTTGCCCTCTGGAAAATCTGGTCACCTTACTAAGTGTTAATTTTAGTTTTTAAAAGAATCCGTGAGCCACGCAGCAAATGGGACCGCCACATAGGACATCCTGAAGAAGTTTGAGAACCACTGCTCTACATGAACCAAGGATCTGACTTGAAATTCTTAACAGTAATCCAAAATGTGCTATGAAGGATTAAAAAACAAGAGGTAAATTACAAACTAGTTCTGTAGTAGTCTAGGCATTAAAAGCCATTTTCACTTTCTCATCATTTTACTACGTTTAAAAGAATCGGTCTCACAGAATTAAAATCTTAAGTGTAAAAATAACGGACTACAGAAGGAGGCACCCTAACCTGTTTTCAACGAAGGGTCACACACTCCGAGTCAAAGGGGGGGCCGAATGGAAGCCTTATACAAGAAGCCTTAAACTTCAATTTCATTGATATTCTCTTCAGGTAGCAATTCAGAACCATTTCTCGATATCAAGATTATAATGAGTCATAGTCAGCATTCGCGAGTCAGGTATGGCCCGCTGGTTGAGGATCACTGAACTAAAGGAATAAATGTAGCTATTAAGGTGTCGCATATTTCACAACAACACACAATAATACAAGCAAAAGTAAATAAAACACGAAAGATAAAAGTAATTAAAAGAAAGATACCAAAAATAACTAAATTTCAAACTCTTTTTAGATCTGCATTCTTGAAAAATTCACGTTTCAGGTCTAATTATTAAACTTACCACAGCTGATGGAGGAGGAGGATGTAACTACATTAAAACATTTCTTACCTCTCTCGAATACAAACTTGGCTTTTATTTTGTGTATATATCTAGATAATATAAATGATAATTTAGATAAAAAGGAGAAAATTATTAGTATGCAATTATAAAGGCCTGTTTTGTTGAAGGTATGAACAACCATAATAACACGCACAGCGGAGAAAAGAGAAAAATTTTCACAAATATCACAATAGTACAACTTTTAAATACAACTTCAAGTTGTAACCTAATAAATTCCAGCTCCAAACAACCTACCTTGAACAAAAACACGAGGGGAGGAAGAGAGTCAATTAGATGAAAATGTGGAAAGGGGAGAGGGATTGCTTTTTTTTTTAACTCCTGTAACATAAAATATAAAGTTTAAAAAAAAAAAATCAGAAAATAATAGTCACATGCATACATTGCTTCTGGACCATTTCGTTAATTTCAATTGCACAAGGCTTTTATTTTGGATGCAGTTGGACGAAATTGCATCAGGTCGCGTGTCAACAAAGACAACAAATGAAATCTTTCTCTTTTCAACAGCACAATATGTGCAAAGAGGCTGAAGGTCGGTCCTAGTCATACACTTCAATTTGCTCATTCCGTTTCCCCTTTGTGATGGATTTGTTTTAAAATCAAGGCACTGTTTTCACAGTTTCCAATACTAAATTATGTGGTTAAATCCAGGATTACCCAGTTCTACTCGGGCGGGCGATGTTAAAAATGATGCACAAGATGAAAAAAAAGTAATCGTGATGAAAGTGACGATAAATTCCGCATTTTTTGCTACCCAGATGAGACTTGCGAGATGCCACCATCCAAATACTATGACGGTCACTTCCTATGTCCTCTCGGGCAATACTTCCTTAGCTTCTCTAATTCTTTTAAGCTTTCTTTTCAGCTTTATGACGCCTACAATCAAAATTCAGGTGTGTATCAGAACCAATTATTTGCAAAAATCAAAAGAGAAGAAAACCCAAATTCAAAATTCTTGCTTACGAAACACCCGTCCCAGCAATTGCAAAAAAAAAAAAAAAACTATCACGCAACATGGAAGCTTATTCTCATCACCACTAACGCTTTTCCTCCTGCCTATAGCAAAGAGTCGGGTGCCCAATGTCAAGTTAAGACACATAATCGACAGTAGGGCCAAATTTTTATGCAACCGTTATGGTGGGCCTGATGATTCATCGGGGTACGTCCTACACAAACACCAAGGGACGAATTCCTACATTAGAAAATTTTTGCGCTAAACTACAAGTATATTTTACATCATGTACTAAGGTTTCTTTTTCATGCAGGGATGACAATGGAGACACAGGGCCACGACTTTCTTTCCCCCCCATCCAAAGGTGCGCATACTTGAAGTCCTCTCTCACTCAAAAGAAACTAAACCACCTCTGGACAAGGGTCCAACCTGGAGCTACCGACGCAGTATTCCAGCACATCATTGCTGCTCTTGGCAATTGAAAACTATCACACAATCAACCTTGAAGCTAGAAGCTCTGAAAAGTAATGCATTAGCAACAATTTTCAAACTTTTGCCAGACCCCTGCACCTTAAAAACTCAAGAGACCATTTGACGGTGAATAGCCTCAGCTTTTATATGTATGTTAGTGCAACGGGTTGGGGAGTCGGCCAAGCAGCCATAACATGCCGGATCTTGTAGAGGCTGCTCACAGGTGAGAAGGAAATAGGAGTGGGGGATGCAGGAGAGGGGAAATTAGCAGCACCCAATGTTCCCAACAAGCCACCCATTTCGGTACTAACTTGGGTTGCGTTGCTTAACTCCAACGCAACTTTACCACTAATTAAATTATATTAGGTCCTATGCAACCGTGCGTCAATTTGGATGATCATCTTGTATTGGGACCCTCTCCGACCTTGTCATTTCTCTATATAGTTACATGCATCTCTTATTAGCCCTCTCCCAAAATAAATCTCTGTCACTACCATATTGTACACAAACTAATATATTTAAAGGGGACTTAAACCCCCTGCTCTTTCAATCGGAACATTGGATTGCACTACTTAAAGATAAAAAGATCATCAGAAATAGAAAATGAATCAGAAATATGCTGTATTTCATATCTGCACATATTAGTAACCCTTTCAAAACCAAACCACTTACAAAAAAAATATTTAGCAACCGAATTTTCGAAAAACGAAAATATATAAAATGCAGAATATGAGATCAATATATCCACATACATTTTATAGTCTGATATAACTTTTTCGCTTCTTTGTTATCTTGCAGCCTGCATGGTCTCACCATTCTAACCCCATCTGTCCTGAAATGCCAGAGAGGAACCCATCATAATGTAGTAGATTTATGGAGAATGTTAGTAGGAACTTGCCATTTGATATGTTCTTAAACGGAGATAGCAACTGGCAAAAAGCACAAAAACCACTTGCTGATTAAAGTATGAAAATGTAGAGGGTATAAATCAATTTATCTCCGATCAATAAAACACTTCTTTTTTACTAAACTTAAGATGCAAACAAACTCTCAGGATGGAAATTATAAACTGAAAAACCAAGGATCTAGTAAGAAGGATAAATAATTATCACGAACAGCATATAACTGAAGGAGGAGAAAAGTGTACTACTAACGAAACTAAATCCACTGCTCAAAAAAGTATCACGTTACACAATTCTACCTACTATTAATAAAAAAAAAGTACATTTGACAAAATAAAAAGCGAAAAAAAATATTAATGTGATTATTAACAACTCACTTTTCAACGTTGTTTGCTATCTGACTATAATGAACGCCGTTATGGGAAGTCTTGCCGTTTGCGACGGAAGCAGATTTCACAGGCGAGTCAAACTCCCTGGTGTCAACAAGTTCTGATAACTGACCTGTTACCACTCTGATTAGGAACATCACTATATACTGTGGAAAAGTAAGGGAAACAGGTAATTAGAAACTCAGCAGCCACCCTGAATATCGAGAGTAAACAGAAATACAAGTCAAACTCAATCAACCTTCGAATTTGCAATGGATATAAACGTCAGATTTAGGAATCAAGTTCCCAACCTGAGTGCGGACAATGTAAGTCACATGACTAGGGCAGCTAATAAATTACGGACTATTCAGCATTTCAAGTATCATCATTGGAATTTTGTCCCGACGGTTTCGCTAGGCTTCTATTAGTCATGAAGTCTAGTATTTCTGCTTTGTAGTAATGTTTAGTGGATGCCACAGTGAAAAACTGCCTTAAGAGATATTTAATATAATGTTCTCTGTAATAAAGGGAGCCTTTGCATATTTTGTGACTTGACCCCTTCTCTAAAGTTCCCAAGTTGACTATTTCAAGGTAAGGTTGACTGAATTCGTCCATTTAATTTGCCACAGGCTGCAAATACCTTGTGTACCATTGTACTTACCAGGAACCAATAGACGTCAAGACTGAAGATCACCCATAACATAAATGTGAGCAAAGGGCTAAAAGGTAAATGAAGTTTGCCGATGGCCAAGACACCTGATGAATACAAGGCCCTTGTTGGAAACCAATATAAACGAGCAATCAACCTGCAAGGAAAGAAATTTCAGCAGATACACTATCATCTTTCTGAGAGAAGAAGGTAACTGCAAATCAATTAACAATTTCATTTCATTAGAATGAACTTTAAAGACTAAAAGTTCTTGAATTTTGAATTCACGAATATGAGAAAACCATTTCCTCATTCACAGGTCAACCCTTAATCTAAACTACTAAACCCATTAAGTTTCATTTTGGGGGCCATCAGACAATGCTAACCTTCCCTTCCACCTATGACAACGCCAGGTCTCTTTTGCCCCATTGAGACACCTGAACCTACTGCTGGACGGTATTTTGACAAGTCCGGCTAGTAGCTTAACATGTTGAGACTCCCATGTTCACTTAATGTATCCCTATTTTATTCGTGGGGGCATATTTCTCCACCAACTCCAGCAGGGTGCAAGCTCTTACACTTGGAAATTTTGACGAACAGAAAGGATTTTCCATCAGGAACTCTTAGTTCTACCAACTCTAATGAGCAATCACCACTTGCAATTTATCAGATGTGTTTCAAATTTATTCCTCAACATTGGAATAAAAATACAACCAATTTTTCAAAAACTGTTAGTTTCTGAAATAAATGAAAATACGAGTTCTTAATGGGAAACACTGTATAATTTACTCCCCGTGCAGAAAAGGCTTTTGTACATGCAGGAGACGTCATACAACACACCACACGAGACCACGGCTTTATTTCTCATTGGACGAAAAGCCCTCTGGAATGGCCTGTCTCTCGTTGGAATGAATTCACTACTTTCGGCCCAGAATCGAACCTACAACTACTAACACAGGCTATCGAACTTTATTTTTCTTGTTACTCACCATGTCCACGCAAATACGATAAAACCAATAACGGAAATATATTCGTGGCTGTAGTGAACTTTGCCACCTCTTCGTTTAAAATACACATTCAATTTCGTGAATTCTAACTCCACATCAGTCACGTCGTGTAAAAGAAAAACGAGAAGACCTATGTTGCAGTACCTTTGAAAAAAAAAAATCGGGAACATGTATTAATTTAAAAAGCCGGGGTACATGTTAAAGAATATTTTAAAACAAGACTCCACATCAACAAGTATCTCACCTAAGTCCATACGATAAAAGGATTAAAGAACACGTTATAAAATGATGACCCAACATAACAATCGAGTCCTTCCGCCACAAGTCCATGAATATCGTGGCATAAACGGAATGGATATAAAAACTACCCTGCAACATGTAGTAAAAATAGACTTCGGGCCCCACTACCATGCCGGGTGTCCAACCTGTAAAAACAGTAAAAAAAAGTGTCAAAACAGTCTTAATTATAAACAGTTTCAGGTGAACACGACATACGAATGGAATCAACGGTGGCTCAAGCACCTGGAGGGACCCAACCTAATTCTGGCACCCTCTTGTTCCAAAGGCATAAGTAATGCTGCCAAATCAATGTATTAATATTAAAATTCTGTTCAAAGGTTTCCTTAAGACCAAATGTATTTTAGTCTTTTGCAGGTAGAGATAAGGGTGCTGCTAATTTAAGGAAGCCCCTGACAAATTAAAATTAAATATCCTCGGAAAGATTGATTAAAAGGGAAGAATTTATGACAGAATTTGAAGACCGCGACCTTACTGATGACATTAATTTGTTGACGAATGCGTTTCAGATCTAAATTTGGATCTTTCTTTTCATTCGACAATTCCAACCAGATACACACCAATAACTTTCACTAAACCTCTCATTACTAGTCTTTGTTCTTAAACTACTACCCAAATTGGAGAGTGTTGTCAGCTTAAGATCATTTCAGGAAGGTGAAAATGAAACAGAAACTCAGTCCATCTTCGCAATTACAATTAAGTATAACACCTGCACAGGGCAAGATTCTTCGTCGGTAACAGATGGATTACCCATGGAAGAGCCCTGGAAGGCGAGTTGAGTCGCCTAGTTTCCAAGACTATTACGGACACGACTGTTTTAAGACCCTTCATCTACAATGGCCATTAGACCCTCGTTCACTGTGTAGTTCTAATGCAGAGTCTGCACAGACGTTACGCTGTTACGACGATTTGAGTATTAACAGCACCCAATTTTTCCAAGCGGTCGCCCATGCTAGTACTAGCTGTTTCGTTTGTTTGTTTGTCGGTGTTTAAGGTCCCGTCAACTACAAGGTCATTAGAGACCCGTCCACTGCATAGTTCTAATGCATACGCTGCACAGACACTACACTAATGCGACGATTATTCGGTATTAGCAGTACCCAGCTTTCCCGAGCGACCACCCATGTCAGTACTAACTGGGCTTGCGTTGCTTAACTTCAGTGATCAGACGAGAACTGGTGTGTCCAACGGAATACAGCCACTCCCGACACCACTCTGAGGAGGGCAGACTTCTGGAATGCGATGGCACGCCACTTAAAAGGGGCATACTACGAGAAAAGTCATCGTGTCGAGTAGAGGATCCAGACTCAGCCTAATAACAGAAGTCCTAAGGGCACAACAAAAACCAAGCTTGACGTAATGTGGGGGGGCTGGAGGGCTGGGAACTATGATAGCGTGTTTTAATCTGTAATTCAACCTACCCAGCGCGGTTTTCGGGTCATCCGATGAGGGTAGTTAACTAAATATTTAATTTGAGGAGTTTTTAAGTTTCTCACTGGAATTTTCTTATTCCCGGCGTTAAAAACGGCGCCGGAACACGTTTCGTTGGAATTTCCCCATGTCTGACTATTGGTAAGGTTTGGCCACGTACTCGACGTGGTCACTTTCTAGTATTCTCCGTTTTAAGTCACCATGGAGTTTCTAGCATTTTTGCCTAGCTCCAAAATTTAGCCTCATTTTCTATGCCTTCAAACCGAGTCGTCGAAATTCCCGAAATACTTTTGCCAACCAGCCTGCCTTATTCGTGACGCATTTTAGTTAGGAGGTTCCCATTCTACTTTGCCCACGCGCGGCTCCAGGGTGGGGTTTTGGGGGTTGCAACCCCCTATGCACATATAAACCTATTCGCATAATATATGCGAGCTTTAGCTCAACCCCCCTGACGAAAATCCTGGATCCGCCACTGACTTTGCCTTTGACATCTCTGGTGACTTCCAAGGACCTCACGAGTTGAGAGATTAACGTTTTTTTGTTTTTGGGCCCTAAAACTACAAGGTCATTAGAGCCCCGTCCACAGTAGTTCGTATGCAGAGAATGCACAGACACTACACTAATGCGACGATTTTTGGCTATTAGCGGTACCCAGTTTTCCCAAACAATCACCCATGTCAGTACTAACTGGGGTTGCGTTGCTTAACTTCAGTGATCAGACGAGAACTGGTGTGTCCAACGCAATTTGCCGCTCCCTATTAACGTGAAGACTGACTGAATTTGTCCATTTTCTATTTAACTTGCGCCATCTTCTTGAAGTGACCATAAACCGAGAAGGGGAACGGGGAACTTGCATTTCATCGATACTCAACAAGCATCCGTTAAGAAATTTGTCAATGAGTCACACCAAACAAGAGCCTCGACACGTTTCCGCTATACAACTTCAAGCTCTCGTATGAGTCACCGTCAGCCGTCAAAAATCTGTAAGGCAATAAACAAAATCGCAACAAACTTAATTTTACCCTGTCGCCTGAAAGAAGCAATGCTCAAGCCCTGCCAACTACAGTTAACGTTCAATCACCTGACAACAATCTTACTGATTAGTAAAATAATATGTTTACCGTCTGTAGCCCAGTGTGGAGAGTAGAGGTTGGGGGGGGGGAAGAGTTTCTCCCTTCCTTTTTGAACTATTATCAACATTTCCCAACGAAATGAACATCAGGCCATTTCTGATAAGATAGTAACTTACAACAAAGTGAAAAGAAATGAGAGAAGAACTTTATCCACAGTCCATTACGTCTATTGCTTATTCCAAACTGGCGAAATAACAGATATTTACATGAGTCTGATAAAATTATCAGAGTTGGGGGAAGAGGGGGTGGGCAACATCACGAAAATTAAATATTCCAGCAGCTCATCGAATATCATTTATGGAGGTTCAACGAACCAGTTTCAATTTCCTATCATCTTTCTACAAATATATTCATCAAATGGGCTGCAGCACGACAGAAGAGGAATATTTACATTGAAGGCCATCAGGAGAGTAGTCGGTCCTCCAAGGACGACCACAGCACTGAAAATATACTCATTAGTGTTTCCGTTATCCGCTTTTCAAAAGTCTCCGATCTCCCATTCTGCCTCATTAGTTAGGTGTGTTGGGATTTTGACTTCATTTTTCTCTGATTCTCTGGGGAAATCGCAATTACACCTGGGAATGCTCAAGGTTGACAAACATTATGGCTTAAGGTCATTTCTGAGATGAAGGAAGGGAGAGAGATGAATGCAGACAGAAATTCAGTCAAGCTCGGCAATTACAATGGATGTAAACGTCCCATTTAGGAATAGTCTCAACTAGCGAGGGCATTTCGGGCTAGCTGATGAGGACAATTTATAAAATCCGATATTTTCGATCTTTCAAGTTCCTCACTGAAAAATTCATTTCCTGACTACATGGGCATTATGCAAAAGGTGTTCCACCGGAATTTCCCTTAGACGGTATGTGCTAGGATTGTTTAGAGTTGATCAAGTTTGGTTTTTATTCATGGTGAAGTGCCTAGCAATGGAATCAGTTTCTTTACCCGCGTTTCTAATTGCTCTGAGATTCTCCTATCTCTGCCTGTATGATGACCCCTGATGGAAAAAATCCCTTACTGGAATTTTCCTGTTTTTGTAAAAATTTTACACTTTTGCCCTGCGTTTCACACTTTTTATGACTTGCCCTCTTCTGATGTCCTTAAAGGACTTAGTTGACGATTTGGAAGTGAAGGTTGACTGAATTTCTGTTAACACTGGACCCCACTTCCTCCCTTCTGAAGTGGCCATAATCTAAAATTATTTAGGAAGGAAAATATCATTTGCGCTTTTCCTTTGTCTACTCACCTTCCCAAACATACCCTGGCCGGTGAAAGAAATTGTACTCTTCAGTGAAAAACAGCAAATATCCATTATATCCAACTGTCCCGGAATAAAACAGTAACTTCCAGAAACTTTCTGGAGCCTTCTTACGATCTGATGGAAGAAGTTGGAAGTATGTAGATAACGGCTATAAAAAAGAAAAATCAATCATTACAATTAGGTTAATTATATTCAATGAAGTATTTTATATTTATTTCAAATTTATTTATTAACAATCTTGCTTATCTAACTAATAATAATGATAACTTCAAAGCATGAAATTGAGCAACAAGAATTTAGAAACGTAACAGGAAAAAAAAACCAAGGAATAAAAATATGTCGCAACTTTTTATTTACAAGTCCCCGAGTTTTTCTTACTGTAAAACTGCCAAAAAAACTAATAAAAGTTTACGTTGGTCAACAGAATTGTTGACGTGGTACTTCAAGGGCGAACATAGAGAAGCAGTTAACTGCTAAACAGAGAAAAAAAGACTTTCCTGCTGCTCAAATATTAACAAAGTGACAGTTTTCCAAAACACCTTACAAAGTCACGCAAGCAACCCTGTCTCGAAAGCGCAGAGGTTGCTCGCTGAACTACTGTACCAGTGATCCCAGGTTTGATCCTGGACTTCCGTTCGGGTGAGGCGAATGGGGAAGAAAATCACATACAATGCCACTTGCAAGGAAAAGAACCCCTTCCCTTCAACACGGAATAAGTTCGGTGCAGCTTCCAGGAGTAGGAGCTCGTCCTCCCTGACGCAGTTGGGAGGCAAAGTGCTCCAACGAATCAAAATAGGCCACCGATAAATAAACATAGGAGTTGCAGCATTAGGTTGGCAGCCTACTGCTTATAAACTATCGTCCAACAGATCGCCGTGCACCCCAATTAGCCAAAGATGGCACCCAACCCTGCCATAGGCTAGAAAGAAGGGGTCAGCGGAGACCAACATAACCAACAAGTGGAATTTTAAGATGAAACCCTACATTTGAGCGGTGCTAGTAAGTAGTATGCACGTAGTATGTTTGTAATGGATGCCTGTTTAAAGTCATGTGTTCAGTCTTTATGCCAGAATCATCATCATCATACCCTTATCCCGCCTTTGGCAGGGTCGGGTCTGCGGGTTCTAGCACTTTACTCCCGCCTATCTCCCACATACTACCATATCCTTATGGTCAAACCTGCTACGTCTGTTTCGGTTTCCCCTTGCCCCGGGTGCTTCCAAACACCTGCATTCCTGAAAGGGACTTAACGAGCTCCTCTTCCCTCATTACGTGTCCATACCACCTCAACCTACTCTCCCTCATTTTTCCCGCGATGTTCCCCACTCCCAGGCTACCTCTAATATACGGTACTCATTCCTAAATATCAGCCCACGACACCTCGCTTATATACCGCAGCAGTCATTATGCCAGAAGTTGCTTCTAAATTCGAGACACTAGCGTTGAGAAGAGGAAGAATGGAGGTGCGGGGAGGGACAAGAGATAACCCATTCAATGCTGCGATTTGTCCGACATGCCATACTGCCTCTTGACCCAGAGAGTTGTACGCATTACCACCCTGAGCCATTTTAAGTACCGATGTACCCTACAGAACGATTGTATAGACTTGCAAAAGCGTTAACAATCAAGGCTTTTATGAGCATATTAACAAGACACATGATCAACAATCGTTTCCCATGACCTCATCCACTTACATCCCGTAGAGCGCATAGAAAATACGAAAATAAAATATGGAGGTCAAGAAGTCTCCATCATACAAAGCTGCCCGATAGTTAGTACTAATTAACCTTTTAGGTCCAGTAGTTACACCAGTAAAAATAAATTCTTATAGCTTCAGTGAATAGTTGAGTATTCAATTCTCCAAAATATTCAGCCACCTGTAGATTTCCTCACCAGACAACAATGCGATGTCGTTCCCAAAAATTCCAATTCTATCTACAAGAATTTACTGTACTCAACAACTCTATGATCTGGAGATTCCATGGAAGGGGCAACATTTGGCAGCCAACTAAGGATTTCACAACCGAAGTGAGATAATGCGACTATAAATAGTATTGCCGAGTATTTATACAGCAGTAAACCAGAAAATTGCTTTTCAATTTTGAGACATGTGTTGGGCACCTGTGAAGAGCTCTGATCAAACGCCTTCTTGCCATTCAAGCTGCTAAGTAGTTGGTAAAGTTAAGGAGACTAATGTGGACACTGGAGAGTCCAATAAACGTAGTCCCTCCCGAGCTAGGAATTGCTGGACCTAACTTGATACTGTGGACAGTAGAGTTGGGACCATGGAGAGAGAGAGAGAGGGGGGGGTCGGGCAGAAAGGGCAAAGAAAAGCAGGAAGAGGGAGAATGATGCATGCGTCATTTCCCTAAATGTAATAAAAAACAGTAAATTAACAAACGATTGATCAATACGAAATTTGCTGATGGGGAAACACGAAGATTAAGTACTGTACTAAAAAGCATGCAGTCAAATATTCAGAGTACCCACACACCACTATAGCAGAATTGTTAGCCAATTCTATTTCATTTCGGTTGCTAAAATTAACCGGCATAGTTCTGAGATGACAAGATGCAATATCCCAGAGAGAAAGAATTCGACGGCTAAAATAGCATTTTCTAACGTCGTCACTCTTAGCCACCTACAAATTATCACAGCAAAACCGTCCGATACACAATACCAAATTCACACACCACCAAGTGCTTAATCCAGTGCAAAAGCAACTTCGGAATGGAATGGACACACGGACTCTGAATGGACACAAGGGTGATATATTGGACTATGTTCTCCCGCAGCCGGCTGCCGACCAAAGCTGCAACCCCAATGCTTATATTTATCGTCAGATTATTTTACCGTTCGTTGGTGCACATCACCGACACCACGGGGGTTGAGCTCCTACACCTCGAAATTTTGCCTCATCTACCCGTTGCATACGTAATAGAGAGAGTTCTTTGACGTGCAACTGCCATCGTACACCACACGGGACCTGTTTTACTGTTCATTCGGTGTATTCGGGGCTGCTTCCTTGCCCGAAAGAAGCCAACCCACCTCGATCCAGTATTGAATCAGGAATCGCTGGCGCAGTACATCGAGCACGCTACCCTATTGCGCCACCGAGGCAGGACTTAAATCAAACCATTGATAAACTGTAAAAGTTGAGAAAATGGTGATGATGTGGACACTGATGTGTTCCAACCAGGTCGTCTCTGATGGCTGGGTCGAAATTAATCCCCTGTCTGAGAAAGCCAAATTCCTATCAGTACAGAGTTTCTCAGAGGAGTTCCGGCAATACAAACCGACAGAATGAAAAATAAGAAAGAAAGCCGCAATTCGTGAAATATCCGCCTTGATGACGCAGAGATAACCGGTTGGACTACAGGCTTCGGTGATTCTAAGTTAGATCCTGGACAAATGCGTTTGGATTCTTTCGGGCAACAAGGGGGACCCCAGCATGTCTTCCTTAAAATGAGTAAACGGTGCCTACCGCGCGGTGTTCACGATGTCACCACTGCACAGTAAAAATCTCCTTACTACCCAAGGGCGAAACGCGTGTAATTCAGCAAAGTTTTCAGATTAACAGCTCTCACCCTTCCCTGGAATCTGTGAAGGATAAGTGCCCCAACAAATTGCTAGTGTCCCAATGGGACAACAATGGGCACATGAGCCTGCCACAGTAGGGGCAGAAGTAAACAAATGCAATTCATGGGCAAATTGCTGAAAGATACAACCCGAGGGATACAGTTGGGCTGTATGTAACCCGCGTTCTCAAAGGCAAGGGCAACTACCTATAGTACGTATTCCCGCCTATGGCAGGACCGCGTACCCATCTTTGTCCTTCTGGATATACAACACATTGGGGGATCTATAGAACGGAATTTATGCAGCCGGCTGAAGACCAAAGCTGCAGCCCCTATGTTCATTCATTGTCTGCCTACTGTTCGTTGGGGCACTCCCCCGACACCAAAGGGTGAGCTCCTACACTTAAAAATTTTTATCATCTGCCCGTTGCATAGTAAAGAGTTCTTTTACGTGCAAATGACATCTCGCACCACGCAGGGCCACGTCTTTACTTCCCATACGGCGGGGAAGGGCACTGGGGACCTCTCTTGGCCGAAAGACTCAGCTGTCACATTTGGGAACAGAAATATACTGTACAATATGAAAAAAGTTAACTTACAAATAACTATGAACTATTTCAGGCAGGTAAAACCGTTCCGGCAAAGTCCCACACTCAAGGTTATGAGGAGGAGGATAGGAGTAATTGGAAAACACAATAACAACTACTAGTACCAGCTAGTTTTCTCAATAGGTGACACTGGAAATGTTCGGCCTTGACAAGAATGTGACTGTTGGAAAAAAAAAAAAAAAAAACAATCCCCCTTACAACGACAGTTTAAGGACCTTTTCGTGTCTAGTTTACAGATGATTTCACCCATTCAAATTTAGTTAGACAGGTAACTACTTGGAAGTATGCCACGTTATCACTAGGGTCAATTTAGCAGCGCTTACACATACTGACGACTGGTAGAAAGACGCCGCGGCACCAAAAACCCGCAGAAGTAGTGTCCTTCTCTCCTGCATCAGTTGTTCCAGGTACGATTCTGGGTAGCGGTGGCTTGGCTTTCAGGCAGAACATAATCCCACTGAAGTCTTCCGTTACATCAGTCCGACAAGCCAGTTCTCGTCTGATCACTGAAGTTAAGCAACGCAACCCCAACAAGTACAAGTATGGATGGCCGCTTGGGAACAATGGGCACTGCTAATACTCAAAATCGTCCTTACAGCCTAGTGTCTGCGCAGACTCTGCATTAGAACTACGCCGTGGACGGGGCCCTAATGATCATGGTAGTTGAAGAGCCCTAAAACGCCAACGCGACAAAAGACGTAAATGAACTTTTACAAGGAATACACTATATACAGTATAGCACTTCAGCAAAATTTACAGGTCTAGGGGGAGTCGCGCCCTCTCCCGGGCACCGGGACTCCATATGGACTGATTACGAGCGAGTATAAAACTTGCAGCCGGCTGCATCAAAATACTGTCCAATAGATCTGTGTCCCAATGGGTCAAAAATGAGCATCCGATCTCGACAAGGACCGGAAAGGGGGCTAATGGTATCTTTCATCGTCATAATCCCTAACCAAAAGTTGGAAATTTCGTTGTGGACACTGCCCCTTACTCCACGTTTTACTCTTAAAAATTGTTCCCAAAGCAGTCATTCAAGGTAAGACAAAATAAACTTTGAAATAAAACTAATTCATTTAGAGAGTGAAATGTAAATAAAATATTTTTATCGTTTTGCCCTATCCCGATAAGATGTGTCCTCATCGTTGCCAACAAATTTCATTAGTAATATTGACATTTATTGTTAGCATTTCACCCTTTTCACGTGCAAGTGGGGGCTCATATTTATAACTAAGGATCCTTAAGGTCATTTTCTTTAAATATAATTTAGACTCGCTTTAAGATGACGAGGCACTAAAGACAGGAGGGGAAGACTGAGTCTTACGAAATATACGAATTAATTTCGACAATATTCCGTCTGAGCATGTCCTTCTCTCCGAGAACCAAAGTACTTTCACCACATAAAAATTGAGAAGGACACTTTCAGGTCCCACTTCAAGTTCATGGGGCTCTCCGGTTGTACATCAAGAGATAGGTTTGACTTGGGAACTACTTTAAAGGTTGAATCTACCATCCCCGTAATGGACCTAACAAGGGAAATTCAGTGAGAAACAAACCATCCGAAACTGACATTTTCACGAAATGCCCTCATTGGGAGACCGGAAATGTCCGGGTCAAGTAATGGCTATTCCTAAAGATGTCCTTTATCGACTTTTCCCATATCTTATAGTTTTTGAAACAAAGATATTAGAGAGTTAGTGGTGAACGTCGACGATGACGATACGAACGATACGAGGTCAAATGAGGCAATTGTGCATGCTCACGAAAAGCAGACCAACAATTGAGCTTGCGCATTTGCCTCATTTGACATCGTATCGTTCGTATCGTCATCGTCGACGTTCACCACTAACTCTATTGGTTACTTTAAAAGTTACACCCTGACTGTATATGACTTTAATTACAGAGCTTAACTGAATTTCTGTCCACATTTACCCCCACCACACCATCGAGATGACAGAGTCCTACTTCTCCGGAAAAATAGAACTAACTAGCCAGTTAGTGTCTGCTAGAAGCATTGGCATTTAGGGAAAGCATGGGCATCCAAAGCGGAGGGGTGGGGGTGGGGCCACGAGACACTTTCCTGGGGCATTGTGTCTCCAAGTTTTGTCACCTCCAGGAAAATTGCCAGCGGACGACTATGAAAGGAGCAAAGGTCCGCTGAAAGATGCAAAAAGCCATGAAAGACATCTGCTTGCTTGGAGTTTTAGGGCCCTTCAACTATAAGGTCATTAGAGCCTCGTCCACAGCATAGTTCTTATGCAGAGAATGCACAGACGCTACACTAATGCGACGGTTTTTGGGTATTAGCAGTTCCCAATTTTCCCAAGCGGCCACCCATGTCAGTACTACCTGGGATTGCGCTGCTTAACTTCAGTGATCAGACGAGAACTGGTGTGTCCAGCGCAATTCGCCGCTCCCGTGAAAGACGTCAATGAAGGCTTTAGTGACAACATGGTCCTGCCAGATGACCCCTGAATAACGTTACGCGATCGGCAACCTCAGTAATATTTTGATCACTCTCCATATTCGGGCAAACGGATGTGTAACCAAGAGTGGGGGGGGGGTCATCTGCACATTAAGAATGTTGACTAATAGTCGCCTCACCTGACGACACAGGATCTCATCAGGGACCAGAATTCTGGTGATCGTCAAAAATAAATCACAGGTTACAGCCAATCATAAATTGCAAATTAAGAAATTGAGGCGGTCACCTTACAGGTTGGACACAAGACTTCGCCATGAGATAAGAATCGTGATAAGTGTAAGCAACAGACCCCAAATATTGCGAGGAGGGAATTCGACAAAAGCATGTTTCGGGATGGGACAGTAGAGATTGGGAACTCGAAATCGTCGTACATTATTTTGACAGGTAGAACCCCTTCTCCCATGAACGGGTGCAGATCACATTCCGAAGAATAAAGAATCCGCGTTATTCAGCCAGGACTTTCAGTGGAATGTACTTGTACCATTGTAACCCACTATCGCCTATGGCAGGGTCGGACACCCACGAGCTTGGAGGGACCAAGTAGGAACAGGGAAAAATAAGTATAAAGTGGAGTGAATTAGCAGTTGACAGGAGGTGAGAAATTGAGAAGACAAATGAAGAAAAATGGAAAGTGGGAATCGTGGGCTCATTATTGGAACAATGGTTGGCTCCCGACCAAATGTCGCAACTCATTAGTTGCCTCGTCTGCAAGCACAATGTTTCCCCTTTATAACTGGAAGACGAAACAAGGACAATTCACACTTCCTTTACAAGCAAATAAATCATGTCCACAGTTCATTTCCAAGTATATTTATTGCCAAAAAGCATTAATGAGGTACTGTGTACATGGGCATTGACTGGTCAAGTGACGGACGACGAGTCACCGAAAGATGAACAAGGGCACTGCCCCTACAGAATTTAACAAACATACGACGTTAGAACGAGGGCTTATCTGAAAGTTTCAATTTGGTTTTGTGACGAAAAGAATCGACGGCATTCAAGGGATTAGCCCTTTCCTTTTCGAAAGCCTCCTTAGCCAACACACGTCAACTACCTCGTTAAGGCCAACTCCTCTGAGATCCGCCTGCCTTTAAGACACGCTTCTTCGAACTTGCGCCATCAAACGACCCTGACCATCGACCACAACCAACCTAGTGCCAGAACACGGGGTACAATCAAGCAACGTAATATCGATTTTTTAAGAGAGACCCTTCATCAACAGGACTGACTACACGCCCTTATTTACACAACCACACAATAAATAGTAGTGAACGTCGACGATGTCGATACGCCTTCACTTCTAGGTTCGATACTGGACCGAGGTGGGTTGGCTTCTTTCTGACGACAAAGAGGCCTCGAGTGCGACTCCTTTCTGATAGGAAGTAGAACCGAGGTCCCGTGTGCGGTACGATGACTTCTGCACGTAAAAGAGCTCTACTACACAACGGGTAGATGGGGCATCATTTTCAGGTGTAGGAGCTCGCCACCCCCCCCCCCTGGTGTCGGTGGAGTGCCCCAACGAACAGTAGATCGGAGATAAATTGGCATAGGGGCTGCTGCTTTGAAAGACAACCGGCTGTGGAAAACCACCATCCAATATATCGCCCTTGTGTCCATTTAGAGGGCCAAACTATTCAACAGAAACGTAAAATTCGGCAATTAGAATGAGTAAACAATACAAATGCACATCTGGAGAACCACATGGATTTTGCTTGCTGAAAAAGTGGCACATGTTTATGTTACACTAACAAGCTGGGGAGTAAGCCAAGCAGACATAACAGGCCGAACCCTTAGGAGGCTGCTCGCGGAAGCATTGCGTTGACACACCTGTTCTCGTCTGATCACTGAAGTTAAGCAATGCAACCCCAGCAAGTACTAACATGGGTGGCCGCTTGGGAAAACTGGGCACTGCTAATACCCAAAAAAAAGGTCGCATTAGTGCGGTGTCCGTGCAGTCTCTGCATTAGAACTAAGCTGTGGACGGGGCTCTAATGACCTTGTAGTTGCAGGGCCCGAAAACACCAACGAATATCTTCAATGGTTTAGCCAACTGCAGATTGGACTGCAACTGTTGGACTGGCAGTATAGCAACGGGGATAGCAATGTAAAAAGGCGCCATTAGTTGCAAAGATGAATCCATGCATCAGTTGAAATGTGCGCCCTATTGGGACACTGAGGGCGGAGCAAATGTTTCATTGCTCCCCCGCTAGATCCGCACACGAATAAAGAACCACTTTATGAAATTTACAGAATTTTTGTTTTTTTTCCCCCACTAAGTACAGGTGAAAATAAAAAGAAATAATCTCACAACATAAAACAAGTGACCACCATATTTTTTAAGTGTCAAAAACGAACTACCAAGCATACCAAGCTATTTTTAAACAGAACTAATGCTTTTCGTGACTTTCAGTTCTTGGTTGGCCCACGTTTACTTTCAACTACTCCAGCACGAATTTTACCAATTTTTCATAAACTTCCTGTGATATATTACCACCTTAAGCACCGAAATGCTTCTTATATTGCCTTTTCCTATTTGTTTTCCAAAGGTTCCCACAATTTCTATGGGGTTGAGATCTGAGACTGGGGAGGATGACCAAGAACTTTTGGCACTCGACAAAGCCACACCATCACCAATTCGAACTTCGAACTTGTAGTTGTAGCTTCGAATGTTCCAGACTCTAATTATAACACAAAATAGAAAAAAAAATTTCATTTTAGTTTTTGATGAATGCGATCCTACCCTCACTCCAGATCACGCCATGAACCCCCACAACATCACTGACCCTCCACCACGCTTCACTTTAGGAAGAACACTGCTGTTGAAATTCAGCATTTTGCCGACTGCCAAATTTTTGGACTTCCCTGATCGTTTTGGAACTGAAGAGACCAAAGAAAAGAACCACGGTGGAAGGTCAGTGATGTTCTGGTGGTGCATGGAGTCATCTGGAATGGGTAGCATAGCGTTCATCAACACTACAATAAAAAAGTTTACCACGGGATCTCAGTTTCACTTTTGACGCTCACAGTACCATTTCATTAGAGTACCCAGTTCCAGCAGTAGAGACATAGTCCCATACCATTACTCCTCCACCTTCAAATTTAACAGTTATGTTATGTGCACCAACGGGTTGGGGAGTCAGCCAAGTAGCCGTAACAGGCTGAACCTTCAAGAGGCTGCTCGCGGGAAACGAGGAGGTAAGGTGTAGAGGATGTAGGAACGGGTAAATTTGCAGCACCCAACGTTCTTTACCTTACCAACAAAAGTTGGTTTTATATTTTTTTTCGGCTGCTCACCTGGTTATCTCCAAACAAAACTAGGGCCATGTGATGCAAATATGGCAAACTCCACTCCGAATTTTAGGAATCTGAATTAAAGGAATCTGAAACCCTAGCCCCAGAGTCCCAGTACAAGCGGTGGTCAGGGGTTAGCTAGGGGGCCGTGCACCTTCGTCCTCATGGATCCGTAATGGTATGAGGGTAAGGACCTTGGCTCACATGACAATGCATCAAGTGTCTTCCGCGGGGTAGGCCAGCATCCGACCCCACAGATAACCCGTCCAATAATTCCTGCGGCTGGACTGCCTGCCTGGAATACCCCAATCAGAATTGGGACTCCAAGCAAAGGGATTGCGAAACTGATAAGGGACGTGGAATGCGGAGGCCCTAACACGGTAAAACCAACATTAGTTTAGTATTTTAAAAGTGTTTGTGGATTAGTGTAACCCCGCCTCGGTGGAGCAGTGGGTAGCGTGTTCGGTAACTTCGTCAGTAGTACTAGGTTCGATACTGGAGCGGGGGAGATACTTTCGAGTGCGAGATGCCCCGAGTGCGCCTTCATTTGGATGAGAAGAGAACTAAATCCGAGGTTCCGTGTGGTGTAAGATTTGCATTTGCACGTAAAACAACCTTCTCTACTGTGCAACGGGTAGACAGAAAACTAGAAGGGTGACGAGAAGAGGGGGAAGAGGTGCTAGCTAGGTCCATCACGGGGATGCAGGTTTTTGTAAGAACCCTGGTCAGAGGAAGACCTAAGTTAATAAGGGAGTAGGTTGTACGAAAGGATAAGGATAGTGCGTGGGGTGGATGGGAACCTGAGTGCTAGGCGGGAGTGGAAAGCCAAATCTGACCCTGTCATAGGTGGGATAGGGCCCACGAAGTGCAAAAAAGCACCGTACTAACATAAAGCAAGAGGGTATGTGGGACAAACACTGCAATATAGCCATAATTGCGGATTACTTCAACTTATACAGTAGGTCCGATCAGAGACTGCGTGGTCAGACACCGTCATTTTCACGCATCAATGAACTTTCCCCGATCCCAGGGTTCTTAAAACCCCCAGCACACCGCGGAGAAAAAGAGGGTGGTTAGCAGAGATGGGTACAGGAAGTGTTATTCAGCCATCCTGTAAGGATAAAAACAACGGTTAACTTGCCCTAATTATCGCGTAACACCAATCACAAAATGAGTTCAAGAAAGATGTCCTCACTCGGTCGAAATCGGCAGCCTGCTCTCCAGTAAGTGAAAGCCGTATCGCGTGCGAATTTGTGACATCCCTTGTTAACTTAACAGGTGTGTGGGATGACAGAGTCAACCCACACACCTGAACTATCTTATCAAAAAAAGTATCCAAGACGTGAAATTACGTCAATATTCTCAAAATACCGACAGTACGGATGGTCCACTTCCCAGTGTTGATAATTATAACAGGTCTACTTTCAGTGACAAGCACGCGAATTTCACTTGACGCCTCAGCAGCACGACAACCCCTCCCACCATTCACAAATCAGATATGCTATCATACATTACAGTCAATACACATATTTAATTTATTTCTCACGCGACCAAACCACAGGTAACATGACACCCACCTCCCCCCCCCCCCAGCAAGTTCGCCTCCGCCTTCCGGATATTTCACCAGCCAACAACGCACATATACACGTGAATTCGAGAGTCACCTGCATTGCAACTAGTACAGCATTTATCAACCACTGGTTGCATTGCGCTCATCTCTGTACAGTTGGACGAGAAAAAGAACTAAGACATTCCAGGATCTGATACCAGGGTCCTGGGTCTAATACCAGACCTTCTTGATCAGGAATTAGACCTAGCCTTCCAGATGGCCACTAATACCTAAACAGACCCTCAACCAAATGCACCTAGTAACCGGTAGGCAAATACGTCACCATTCCCCGCATGGGCCTGCTAGGCACTTCCCCGGCAGCCCAATATTAATTCCTGTAATCCACCATTTACATTTTATTTCTGTTAATTGTGTCGTAGAGGTTCTAGCACATTGGTTTGCCTAAGGACCCATTATGTCTGGATCCCTACTTCTTTCAGCCCCCAAGGACACCTCACATTGTCAACTTCGTACCGATCCCCACGCAGTAAGAGTGGTTCTCCGTGCAGCTGTGATATCGTACACATCACGCGGTAGGCACCAGCCTTATTATCTCCTCATCTCACGGAAGGCGCACATGAATGGGCCTTTTTCTTGCATGAAAGAAGCCATCCACCTCGACCGACCAAAGCTCCAATCCCTACCGTTATTTACCGTCGGTCTAATGTTCGTTGGGGGCACCCCACCGACACCAGAGGGCGAGCTCCTACACCCGAGAATTTTGCCTCATCTACCCGTTGCATAGTAGAGAGCAGTGTTTGCCAAAATGTCTTGCCCTAAGACACACCATAGAGTAACAGTGGGGGGGGGGGGGTGTGCTACTATTTGTTGACATTTTGCAACTGTGCCCAAGGGCAGCTGCACCCCTCGTTATGCCTCAGGATTACTGCCCTAAGCCTGTCCGCTGCAGTTATATTTATACTCCACACTTCTGAATTCTGGAAATGTTCTTGGACGGCAGGTTGACAGACGCTCAGACGGCCCGTAGTGCCATCGCATATTATTTACCTACAGTTTTTAGATTTTAAACTTTTTGCCGGACACCTGCAATCCCTGACGGCACACAGTTTGGCAGACACTGGTAGAAAGCATTCTTTTACGTTCAATTGCTATTTTACACCACACGGGACCTCGGTTTATGGGGCCTCTCTCTCGCCCCGAAATAAAGCCAACCCACCTCTAATCATTCACGCAGTAACCGAGCACGCGACCTCCTGCACAAATTAGACGGGTCACCCTCTCGACACAAAAAAGCAAGCAACTCCTAACCCTTTTCCCGCCTATGGCAGGGTCGGGTAACCATCTTATCCCTCTGAAAGGACACAGGGCGATATGTTGGTCATAGTTTTTTCTGCAGCCGGTTGCCGGCTAAAGCTGCACCGCTACGCTTATTTATCGTCGGTCTAGTGTTCGTTGGGGAATGCTACCGACGCCGGGGGG
>JAAFCE010004209.1:18909407-18978598 GCA_013389805.1 Trigoniulus corallinus | reverse complement strand
TGCGTAGCAGAGAGGGTTCTTTTACGTGCAAGTGCCATCGTACACCCACACGGGACCTCGGTTCTACTTCTCATCCGAAAGAAGGCACACTCACGACCTCTCTCTCGCCAGAAAGAAGCCGACCCACCACGGTCCAGTATCGACCTAGAACTACTGACGCAGTTGCCGAGTGTGCTAACCACTACGCCACCGCGGCGGGTTTGTCACCCTCTCGACACGACAAAGTAAATTTTAGTCTAGGATGAATGTTGTCCCGAGTTAATTGAGAACAAGGAACAAAATCACGCCACCACAGTATCCAATTTCACCTCTTTCAATAAAAAGTATGGCACGTGACGTTCCAGGACAGGAAGCGTGAAAAATAAATACAGCGTGTACATAAACCAGCAGACTACATTTAGACAGGTGTGCTTTGCTGACATCTTCCGTAGTGCGAATCGAGAATTAAACCACTGGAAAGAGTTGAAAATGGACGAATGAACGAGGATGGATCACTGGCAAGCGCCACAGTCGGACATTTGCCCAATTGAAGGAGCACGTTACAAAAACTTGTACTTCAAGGTTACCACCGCTGCGACTAGTGGGCTGGGAGGAGACTGCTCGCCATTTGTCGGCCGCTGCCGCTACAAGCATTCATTCCAATGGCGTGATATCACCGCCATCCTATTGGCTGTTCTCTTTTGCCACAATGACCTAATTCCTACCGGACACGGAGGCGCTATATTATGTTAAATAGGTAGCGGCGTTATCATCGTTAACCAGCCAAGAGGCTATTATTACCCCTATAAAAACTTGAGCTATTTTACGAGGCTACTCCACTCCGCCCACCATCCAACAACAACTCCTAACCGGTCGGGTACCCATCTTGTCCCTCTGAATGGACATAGGGCAATATACTGGTCATAGTTTTTTCTGCAGCCGGTTGCCGGCCAAAGCTGCACCCCTACGCTTATTTATCGTCGGTCTAGTGTTCGTTGGGGAATGCTCCCGACGCCGGGGGGGGGGGGGGGCGAGCTCCCACACCTCGAAATTTTGCCTCATCTCATTCGTTTACGTGCAAGTGCCATCATACACCCACACGGGACCTCTGTTTTACTTCTCATCCGAAAGAAGGCACACTCACGACCCCTCGCTCGCCGGAAAGAAGCCGACCCACCTTGGTCCAGTATCGAACCTAGAGCTAACGGCGCAGTTGCCGAGCGTGCTAACCACTAGGCCACCGCGGCGACTCTGCCCACTATCCATCTTTCCTAAAAGAAAACCTTTATGAAGAGTATGAGAGACGTGCGAGCAAGGAAACCTCAACGAAGTTGTGGGCACAGACAGGGCACTTGAGGGCAACTTAGTCACAGGAAAATCTAGGGAGGAAAAAAATGACACCCTAACCTTAATGATAACCGCCATAACCTAATTTTTCTAACATCTTTGTGCACAAAAAAGCAACTACTATTTCCCCGCCGTTGGCAGGCTCTGCTACCCATTTTTATCCCACTGGGACACACGTGCGCTCTGCCCTGTGGACAACAATTCACGCAGATGGTACCCACACCCGAGTTTTGTTTGTTTACTCGTTGCATAGTACACAGACCCGCCTCGCTGGCACAGCAGGTAGTGCCCTATTTAATGCACTAGTGATTCCAGGTTTGATACTCGATCGAGGTGGGTCGACTTCTTTCGGGCAACAGAGAGGTCGCGTGTGCGCCTTCGGACGTGAAGTGAAACTGAGATCCCGTGTGGTGCACGATGACATTCCAAGTAAACGAACCCTCTACTGTGTAACAGGTAGATTTAGTAACATTTCCAGGTGTAGGAGTTCGCCCACCCCCCCCACCCCGTTGTCGGTTGAGTGCCACAACAAACAGTAGACTGACGATAACAAGCAAAGGGGCTGCAGCTGTAGTCGACAGCCGGCTGCATAAAAACACCGTCCAATACATCACCCGTGTGTCCATTCTGAGGGAAAAGATTTAGGCAGGAAAAGGGTTAGAATCCGTTTTTGCTTTGCACAACAGACAGGGCCGTTGTCGCCAACCTAAGTCAGGATTGAACCTAGGATGCACAAGTCAATCAAGTTCACTACGCACCACCGAAGGGAGAGTGGGCTCTACAGCTCCGAAGGTAACTTACTGCCGCTAAAGAGCGGATGAATTTAACGTAACTGATATTCACACTGACGGCGAAACGTCAAGCTCTCAACCGGTAAAGACTGGTAAGTCAGCGTGACTGTTACAAGGACGGAGAAGTCAAAAATTCCACTGAAGCCAGGTTATTTCGCTTTTGATTTTCTTCAACAAGTTGGGCAAACAATGGTACCTTACCTTAAAGATATGCTGTAATAATTCACTCTCCACTGTTACCTTGGGAGAGGCTATTGTTCCCCATCATAACCCCCTCCGCAGTGCGCCAGTCACATTTCATATATTTACGAAATAATGATAAACTGCCAGGAACTCTGGGTCTCAGTTTTCAAAGATCTCTGGAGTGCACTAACGGCACCAGACACCATTTCCTTCTTTCACATATACCCTTATCCCACCTGTGGCAGGGTCGGATCTGCGGGTTCCAGTCCTCCACTCCACCCGGCACACTACCATAGCATTACGTAAAACCTCCTCCCACGTCTACTTTGGTCTTCCTTACGCCAGGTGCCTCCAATAACCTGCATCCCAGTGATGAACCTGACGAGCTCCTCACAACATGCCCACATCACTTCAATCAAATTCTCCCGTATCTTATCTGCGATGTCCTCCACTCCTGTCTATGGAGTACCACGTCCTCACCCACTCCAAGCACTATCTCACAATCCTTTATTCGACAAAAGGCAGGTTTTCATAATGAGCCCCAACCTCTTCAGTCGGAAATATCTAGCAAAACGAGGGCACGCCAAAGGCGGAAATTACGACGAAATGCGGAAATACTTGCTGTGTAGCATCTCATCTAGAAATGCAACCGGTGTCGTGAGGAATCTAACTTCTAAAAGGCATACTAACACGAGTGAATCCTCATAAACGAATCTGGGAAAAGGTAGGTTGTTTCCCTGGTGTGCCCATAGTTGGAGATAGATCCTTGCCGGGGAGCGTAGCTATTGCAGGACGAGAGAGGGGCCCCGATTGCAACTTCTGTCGAACGAGAAGTATGTACGATGTTATACTTCCCGTTGGTATGTTCCGGGTGGTATGTACGATGTTATTAGTACGTCACGAAAGAGCTTCTTTCTGTGTGGAACAGGGGAAGTCAAAACGAGGCCCGCAGAGCTAGGACAAATGAACATAAAATTATTCCACATATCAAAACATCATACATCATCAGTCAGCATCAACCAGACAAGCGTTTGACCACAGGTGGCTCAAGGGGCAGACAAACCTAGGCTGCTACCTAGGGTGACAAGTTCTAACGATACTTCCCTGACATTCAGTATCCATCATTTAAAATGTTCAGCTCTGGGGTTTCCAAACTTCTGATTGGTGGGGCTTTCCGTAAATCTTGCGCCTTGTTGCAGAGCCTTAGCAAGGCATTGGCAAATGGGACAGATGCCAAGGGCGCTCGGGCATTCAACAACAAAAAAATTAGGTGCGTGGTCCGGCAGGGAATATTTCTTAAATTTGGCCCACCTACTGAAAAGGTTGGCCACGGTGATGTGGAATAAAATGCATGACTACATAGGAACAAGATTTCCAGGTACAGGAGCCTAGCGTAACTTACTCCATGGAGTCAGGGAGAGGAGGATTGCATATTTCGTGACCTGTCCTTATGAGAGAACCATACAGCCCACTAGATCGCCTGAGTGTTTCCAGTTCCAACAGTAATAATGGACATCCGACCTTGTTACGAGTGGGAGGTGCGTCAAAAATGATGGAAGTTATAGTAGAAAGGTGTTCTTCGTGCAGGAAACATCAAGGTTCCACGACAGCACGCAGTCGCATTTGGTACTAAACGCGATGCTGCTTCACTTGCACTAGCGAGAACCAACTTTAGGCGACGACTGGACCAATGACCGTACGAAGTGAACAACGCCCATTTCCCAGAAAACACCAAGGACGTTTTTCAAACGCATGTCAACATATGTCTCATCTGAAATCATCACAGGCTCACAACATTGTAATCGCTACATTTCTCATTTCACTCCAATGTCTGCCTGCCCCTTTTCATTCTCTTACTCCATCCTACAAACAAAAGCCCTTGACCGATTTTACATGACCCGCGACGGCGTAGGACGCACCGAGACGAAAGGGTTGGCAAGTCAGTACATCGTCTACTTTGCTTATAGGTCATTTAGAAGTTCGAATCATAATTACACGCAACAAAAGAACAAGGAAAACAAAAACCAAGACCAGCTATTTTCCCTACTCAACACACCACCCCTGTCAAATATGAAAATAATTAGGCAGTAGCTCCCGTTACCGAGAATACGTTCAACCGTTAAATATATAAAAAAAAGGCAGTGGGGTTAGAGGAAATGCGCCTACGTGTAGATCCTTTTGTTAAAAAAACAAATTTGCATGCCCAAATAATACAATGCCCAGTAATATCATTTTGCCCCATCATGAACAACGGAAGAGCACACAGACAATGGCGGCCATTGATCATGTCACGTGAAAAATGCTAGTCATCATACACCAGTCAAATACAATTCAAATTACGTAATCCATTATAACAGTTCACAAAAATAGATTATCAAATCCACAACATATCGTTAAAAGGAGATTAAATACCACCACTAACCATTCGGGAAGACAATCAGTATAAATGCGTTTCGCCTGGTCGCGAGTTTCCAAATCTCAACACCTTCCGCCTCGCACCAGAAATGCACAACTTACACAACCACTAAACAAACGCCAAGGGCAGCCTGACCCTGGAGAGGAGAGCAAGTTTAAATAGAAATCGTCACCAGTGAGGTCCTTTCAGGACAACAGAAGAGGGCAAGTCAAAATACGCGCCGACGCTTACTTTCTTAAATTATACCGCACATATATGAAACCCCCGGCCCTTTACCTGCTTTGATCCGGCCCCGAACTAGGAAACGTTGCCCATGCCCGTTATATTAGTGTGTTACGCTAATGGACTGGGGAGTAAGCCAAGCAGCCCTAATAGGCCGAACCCTAAGGAGGCTGCTCGCGGATTAGAAGGAGGAAGGTGTAGGGGATATGGGACAGGGAAAATAGCAGCACCCTGGGTTACGTTGCTCAACTTCAGTGATATGAGGAGAACTGGTGTGTCCAAAGCAACTCAGTCGCTCACCTTAACCCGAAACCCGAGTATTTAAGGGGACAGGAATGGTCAGCACAAGACCAGAAGTTAGTGCACGAGGAGCAGCTCAGGAAGACAGGAGATATCCGGGAAAGATGACAAGAAAGTGTACATCACATTCAGGTGGCATGAGCACGCCAAGGAAAAACACCCCATATCAAATTAATAAAGGGTTGGGGCAGGCCAAAAAAAGCAGGAATCTGGTAACAGAATCTGTGTTAAATGGCGTCGAGAAATAATGGTTTGGTCCTGAATGAAAAGAAAATGTAAACTTTAGATTTTATCCTGAAACATCTCAAAATTTGATGCACTACTAATAATATTATGGGAGCGGCGAATTGAGTTGGACACACCAGTTCTCGTCTGATAACTGAAGTTAAGCAGCGCAACCCCAGCAAGTACTGACATGGGTGACCGCTTAGGAAAACCGAGTACTGCTAATACCCAAAAATCATCGCATTAGTGGAGTGTCTGTGCAGTCTCTGCATAAGAACTATGCTGTGGACGGGGCTCTAATGACCTTTGTAGTTTAAGTGCCCTAAAACACCAACAAACAACAATAATAATATGAAATATTTTAGATACAACGGCACCTCGAAGCGGCCAGTTTGAGGTGCTTGTTAACATTCAACGGAAACCTTTGTGTTCAGATACTCACGCAGGCGGCTGCTAACTCTCCACCCAGGGCATGGAGCGAGCTCCAACAGTAAGAAGTTTGTTACATGGAATAAATTACGTGTAATTTGGCAAAGGCTCTTTTACATGCAGGTGACATCGAACATTAAACAGGGCCACGTCCGATCTTCCCATCCGACAGAAGTTGCACTGGGGGTGCCTCACTCTCGTCCGAATGAAGGCACCCGCCCGGGTCCAGAATCGAACCTAGAAACACTGACATTATTCCAGCTCATTAATTCTGCGCCACAGAGGTGGAGGTTCTTCGACTTAAATGTTGGAAATTCCTGAACAACTCTATAGTTCCAGCATGCCAAAACAATGGATGACTGCTTTATACTGTCGAGAGACAATAAACCACCTTTACAATCTCCGGCCATTAATCAAATACGAATGTGAGGTATGCTACATTTCAAAGCTTGGAAAACGAATTGCGCACATGTACGACATCAAAAGGGGTGCCACCAAAAGGAGAAACATGCGAATGGAGAGATAACGTCAAATTTGCGTCACCAAGGCCAATAAGAATACAATTACCGGTGCTAAGGAACTGTTGACGGGTACCAAATGGGTTTCCTACAGCATACCACACTACCTGAAATACGATGTCGGTTTACTTCCGGCCTGCTTATTTGCGTGAGGTGATGTCCTCCACCTTTCTCTTATCACTCTAAGAGAGCTTTTGTTTCACCTGCTGCTGTTACTCATCAGGACACGGTAGCGAAGTAAATTTTTGTAGTGCTTTTGAAAACTATATCCATGTACACACACTTCATTCATCCCGACCCTAATCAGTCTGCTACTTACTAGGCGTATTGGCACGACAGGCATGAAACTGAAACAACACTAAAAGCCGTTATCAGGTAATGGCAATGATAAGCTAATTAGAGGCAATAATGAAAGTGAGTACATGGGGAAACATTCAACACCTTAATATTATCACATTAAAACATACGGTGCGACTCGAACTCCGTTTAAAAAGTTTTCATTTCCATGATAACGAGGTCGTCACTCTCTCTCCAATGACAGGGTTGAATACTCCCATTGGCTCATTAGAACCGGGAACACAAGGACGACTTCTTAGGCGGCATTTCAATTCAGCCCCGTGCCAAATGCCATAACCCCTGCGTACTTGGCATTAGTTTAACCTCTTTGAGGAACTGTGGGGACGAGTTCATCATGATTACTAACTTTTCTCGCCTTGGGTTGGGCGCCCAGATGCCCAACTGGATCACATGGCCGATCAGTTTGACAATGTTTTTATGCAGCTGGCACAGTGCTGCAATCCCCATGCTTATTTGTTGTCCACCTATCTTGATTCCTTCGGACAATTATCCGCCACTGATACGGTGGAGAGCTCCTTACACCTGGAGATTGTGGTACTATACGTGGTTTACTTTCAGGCATGACCAGCCTGACTTGTTGCATTTAGTTATTATGCAAAAGGTCAGACACCATGCAATATCATAACCAACAAAGTAATTTACCCGCCAAAAATTTCTATTTTGGTTGTGCAATTCGGTGTTGGAACAGTGGAGTAGGCCGGCATTCCCCCACGGACAATTCATCCCATATTTCCTGCAGGCCCCACACGCCCGGCTGGAGTGCCCCCAGTCAGAGCATGGCAAATGGACCCGCAGACCCGACCCTGCCAAAGGCGGGATAAGGGTGTGATGATACGTGGTTCACTTTATGTAGCAAGCCATGAGGGGTCTTTTACTGTGAAGTGGTGACATCGTGCGCGCCGCAGGAAAACATTGGCTTCCCATCCCTAGGAAGGCGTTCTGGGGTCCTCCGTATCACCCAAACGAAGTCAGGCGTCTCGGTCCAGGAACGAACCTAGATTCACTGACGCATAAATCACTGAACCTATTAAGCTCTTGTTTTTATGTTGGTAGTTTCTGTTCTCCAATTATTTTTCTCATGTCCATTCCTGTCCTCCGTTTCAGAACTCCTTTTACTGATAGGCGTTTGGCCTTGCCACAGACAGGGGGTTAATTTCGACCTTGCCATCAGACTGGGGAAACTCGCTCGAAAGAATCGAACCAGCAACTGTGGACTAAAGAATACAGGAGAAACCTACTTTAGAGCTACCATGACCCAAGTAAATTGGCTACGATATGGAAAAACGTGTCGGAAAATAACAGTAACACAGAAAAGTGCCCACTCACTTCTGCATTAAGACAATCTAAAAATAATTAAGGACATAACGCAGAAGCTGCTTGTGGTTGACACGACTCCCGCAAAGACAAGAAGCCTCAGATCCTAAATACACCTTGCAATTTCAACAAGCACAGCAGGAGACGGCAACAAGAGTGTACATCCCAGTTTGGAACAATTATTCAATCACCGTAGTCCTTACATTAACAACTTCAGAAACGGGCTCACAACTCCGACACGACGAATGCCAAAAAAATTAGAAATTGGGTGAAGATGGGGAGAAGACAGGACTCGCCATACATTCTCTGCAGAGCAGCAGAGCCCCGGGGCTGGCTTTGCGCCAAAGGCCTTCAACCATTATTATAACACATTTCTCCTTAAAGGCCCCGCCTTAAAGACTATCCTAAAGCCACGCAAATAAATGAGTCACTTCGAACATTACCAGCTGCAAATTATAAAATATCGTTGACTGACAAGCACACATCGCTGAAGGCGGAGACCAAAAAATGTTACGTAAGCAGAAACGTAGAAGGGCCTTATGGAACTGCTAAATATCCGACTTCCTATTCCTTTGACCCACCTCTCCAAATGCGGAATTGAAGCACAAATCTGAGGGTCTATTTGTCGATTGCAATAGGTTCAAATCTACCTATACTTTACTGACACCCGGGATGCAGGGCCGTAGCCCATCTTGTCCCACTGAATGGACACAAGGGCTATATATTGGTCATAGTTTTTCTGCAGCTGGTCGCCGGTCAAAGCTGCACCCCTACCCCTATTTATCGTCGGTCTAGTATTCGTGGGGGAATGCTACCGACGCCAGGGAACGAGCTCCTACACCTGGAAATTTTGCCTCATCTACCCGTTGCATAGTAGAGAGGGTTCTTTTACGTGCAAGTGACATCGTGCACCAACACGGGACCTTCGTTTTACTTATCAGAAAGAAGGCACACTCACGGCCTCTTTCTCGCCCGAAAGAAACCAACCCACCTTGGTCCAGTTTCGAACCCGGAACTACCGACGCAGTTGCCACGCGTGCTAACCACTACGCCAACGCGGCGGGTCTTTCACCTGCCATGAAAGTTGTCCGGAATTCAAATCCCCAGAGCTGTGGCCACTACAGTAGTGATTTCACTCTGGTTCCATGAAAGACTGACTGATGTCTGTCGCGTCCAAACGAAACTGGAAATACAATTAAATTCCTACAAAAAAGAGTAAACCTGAAATTGTGTATCTGATTACGCTATTTAGCAATTTGGCGTAGAAGCAACAGCTGACAGCGAATCCTAAAATAAGTCAGTTTCAAAGAGGAGCTGAAACTAGGCACTTGTCATTACGGTTTGGTCTCGCACATTCCTTACATCGAAAGAAACATGTAACATTACCATATCACCTCCTTACCATATCACCTCACCACCAGTGCAACCTTAAGTGAATCCTACATTCCACAAGTTGACTGTCCAATATTCTAACAGGGTCAACAAGCTAAAAAGTAGACATGCCTCGGTTATTTCAGTGTTGAGATACATTTTAATAAATAATATACATTCAGCAACATTTGCAGATTATCAGGACTGCTATCAATAAAAGTGCAGAAGACAAGTCCAGTACTAAACCAATAACCTCGTGTTTTGTTCTCTCTGCTGACCTGCATAGGAGGAGTATTGTTATTGTAAACTGTTCACACATTGCCGTTATGATATCAATATAACGTCAGTGGTCAGAATAAAAAAATAGTGGGTTGGAATTGGAAACTATCATTAACGTTACATAAATATCGTTATTAAATGTGGTTTTGATCGATTAAAGAGATCCATGCTACCAAAACCTTGTGTTGCTCCGTGACAAACAAGCTACGTATCTTGTCTTCAGACACTTGTCATTTTATTGACCTTATTTTCTATTCATCATCTTTATAAACAATTACCAAAACATCAAGGGTCGGAGGAACCGAGCTGGCAATTGGGAACTTCAACCCAGACAATGACGTATCCGCTGCTGTTGAACATCGCCATAATGCACAACACAAAATACACATTACCGAGTCATTTTTATGCGACGTTGCCACCAAGAGGAACTGGGAGTGGTTCACCAATTCATGTAATGAACGAATCAAAAAGTGCTCCCTCCTCAAGTCCGACTAACAACAAAGTGTCATCAACAGGCTACATTTGGCAAAGTTCCTTTCATCCAAATTCTGCACAAATGTATCTAACGAATTTATACTATTTTATGGCTCAGTCAAATTTACTATTTAAAAACTTAACCAAGGCCTTCACTTGGAGATTTAGATTAAGGCCACTAATAAAAAAGAAAGTGCTACGAGAGGGTCATTCCCAAAACGAAAGCACGAGCCTCGGCAAGTTCAAATCTTCCCAACGTCGTTGCGTTCATGACATTTCAAGTAAGCTAATACGCTCAGCATTAAGAATCAACCTTACGTTGACCACTACTCTAAGTACTCTAATAACGAAACCATATACTGTATTACTACTGTGGAAAATCAGAATGACCTTGCAGAGTCCAGAAACCTCGTTGAGCTGCTTATTTTTGTCATCGCTCTTACAACTTTAACGTTTAAAAATCGTCGGTAACAAATACTTCAACTCACAATTTGGTGGAGGGGAAAAATGGTGCAGCAACAGGAAAGAAGAAACGAGACGCCACACAGCAAAGCAATCCATTGGAAGAATTTAACAAAAGCCGTAAAAACTCTGGAACATCTCATCGGCAACACTGAACGGGTTAACGAGCTGGCTCATGTTTGTCCTTGAGGAAATATGCGGGGAGGGGAAGAAGATAAAGAGGGGGAAGAAAATAAGGTCGACAACGACGAGGATGCTGGGATACAATGTCCTCATGTGCACCTAAAGTAAGATTGTATTTTTTTTGTCCCCCCGTCAACAAAATAATAAACCAGTCGTTTTTCAAGCTCTTGATAACACAGCTGCTGCTGTTACTGTTACTACTTTTGTATGGCCGTTGGTCCAACTTTCGGTTCATTCTAGGAATCCAATTTATTAACATCATGGGGTACAGACAAGTTAGTTGCCAAGTCAAAACCATTTCCAAGTAATGCCTCATAGCAAGACTCAATATAGAGGTGAAATACAAACACACAATGTCCTAGCACTTGTCCCAATTTCAATGAATCAATTAGTTTGCCATCAGATCCATAACAGGTCACACCCCAAACTATCTGTGAATGGAACAACAAGGAAAAAATACTGAGCAGGGCAACGAATTAAACGTCTGAGGAGTGTGGTGGGAGAGTGAAAATTCAGAGTTGAGTGAAAACAGGCTTTAGTCATGGCTCGAGTAAGTGACAGGAGTGTAGAGGGGAGGAAACCATGACGCAATTGAACTCACCCTAAAATAGCATTTTTAAAATGCAATCAAACTAGTCCACAATGGCAATTATCATTCAAAAGCGAGATGAAAAGAAAGCCATCATACTGTACACGTTTATTTTCTGATATCCCTTTGCTAAACGACATGTTCACCACTTTCCTTACGCGATAACTAGGAAAATGCGAAAAGCGATTAAAAATTTTATTGATAAGAGGGAGTAGCATATACTACATAAATACCATTTTCTTGAACTTGTCACCTTCGCACATTAACTCTACCAATGCAATAAGTCGAATGTAAACAAACATTCCAAGACTGGATTATGGCGGACGTATCAAGAAGATTTTAAGATTTTAAAACCCCCACACCACGACACCTTTCTTGAGGACAACTGTTCCAAGTTGAAGCTGCAAGATATAAAAACAGTTTCAATTTTTTAGAGATACCTTATCCTTACACTAATCAAGTTGAACTATTGTCTACTGCCAGATGGAGGGACTAAGAAGTGCTGCGTATGTCTGAACAGAAAACAAAGGCACCTGTTCCTTCGAGCTCATAAATCAACTCTATATACAGTATCATTAGAAATCGTCTTGGGAATATGCAAATATCAAACCTTATCTTCTTTCATCCACATAACAAACACTGTCACCTCAAATTTCTTCGGCGCAACATGGCTGACCCACCATACCGGCACCTTCGAATATTTGGAATACAATTAGGAACCACCTGTAATATGTCGCAACTACGAAAGTGCCAAATGTAAAATAAACATGGCAATAGCCGTGAGAAGGATACAGAGCAGAGTAGAAGGTCTCCACTTTTTATTTCTCTCCTCCCTTCCTTCGTCTTCATTTTAATGCCCTCAAAAAAAAAGGGCGCAATTTGCTACAAGTGTTCGAATACAACGCCGTACAATCGCCATTTCCTATTCACTTTGAAGACTCTTCGAGAAGGTGGAAGAGAAAAATATATCACATGGATCATTTTTCAAATCTCCGAGAATCACAATATTCGATCCAATAACATGGTTTATTTTAAAAAAGTAGAATTCAACGCTCGAGTTTTGATATTCAATAGTACGCAATACCAAACCTATTTGGCGAGCTTCCCATGAATGGCGCGTTCCATTTTTCTTATAAGGAAAAGAACACATCCTGTGAAAACAGTTTCATTCTTCTTTTGTAGAAATGAATAAAGTATAAAAGACACAGTTTTTTTTCTCTTAAAGAGAAAGCAACTCAAAAAAACAAACATACATTACGTAGGAAAATGCGTGACCCACAAAAACTAAATCAAAATTAAGTCACAACTTCAAAATTCCGAAACGTCCACCCAACGGAGTCCATAAGCGGAATCACAGCAACAATTACGCCGCATAGCGGGAGATAGAATTCCGAGCGCACATTCGCCCGAGTCCAAATCTCAAACTATAAACACCTCCAACGACACAAATGTCCAACAAAGAAGTGTCTCAACCATTAAATTTCAAAATTTCTCCTTATTCCTTTCAAAACTATTCAACTATCCAAAAGATTTGACGAAACGGGTCACTTTACCTTGAAAACTGATTCTGTAGTTATCCAACGTAGTAACGTCCAAATGATAGTCATTATGACTATTAATATAATATCGCCAAAATCAAACCTACAATATTTTTTCAAGTCGCTAACAGTAGTGGAAGGAAAACTATAGTTGGAATTCATCATTTCCGTAATAAATTCATTACATACTACATAAGTGTGTTGAATTAACTGAATATAACTCGGAACGAATTCAAAGCTAAACTCGCTTGCCGCCATTGTATGGCTTGGAATTGTATTATTATGCACATTATGTGACGTCATGATGACAACAGCTGCTGCTTAAGCTTTGAAGAGGAAGCCAGAAAAAACACCACCACACTCACGACTCGAAAACAACTTATCACGTCGAAAAATGGCTGATCACTAACTACAGTAACTACTTGACGAAGGAGATAATTTTCCAGCCGACTCATGCAGCACCACACTTACAACACAACCTTTATAACCAACGAGTGAAAACCAGTCATAGCATACATGGAACATAAACAAAACAATGAACCAATCTCCAATCGCACCAACGTCTTCTCCCCAACATCGACGCCTCTCTCGGCAACTGCATGAAAACAAATCTCGTTCAAGAAGCGCTGTTCGAATGCGGTCAAGCCGCTGCTGTGTTGGATGTTCGTAGGTTACCTGTGCGACAGGTATATGAACTGTTGAGTGACCACACATGGACGATTGAATGGCGGTCAAACGTGAAATTCTTCAAGGCCTGATTCACTGAGCTTATTATCCTGTTGTTTTAGTTTTTTTTTTGTTGCTTAATTACCTGATATTTGAACGATACCCACACGGGTTGTTACATAAACGAGTAGCCTCCTTCAGCGATTTCAAAAAATGAGGTCGCTTGCAGGGCCGGCGCTATATTTTTCGGGGCCCTGTGCAAACTAATTGGGAGCGGCAAATTGCGTTGGACACACCAGTTCTCGTCTGATTGCTGAAGTTAAGCAACGCAACCCCAGCTAGTACCGACATGGGTGGCAGCTTGGGAAAACTGGGTACCGTAGTATCCAAAAATCGTCGAATTAGTGTAGTGTCTGTGCAGTCTCTCAATCAGAACTACACAGTGGACGGGGCTCTAATGACCTTGTAGTTGAAAGGCCCTAAAACAACAGCAAACTAATTATGCGGCGCCCCTCTATCAATAGGTTCATTAATCCGAATGCGCGGGGCCCTGTGCCGTCACACTGTCCGCACACCCATCACGCCGGCCCTGGTCGCTTGCAATCTCAGAAACGAGTAATTTGGTTAGTGCTCCTAGCGCACGAGTCGAAACAGTGCCGTCTTAACTCCTGGGGCCGCCAGGCACCTGCCAGGAGGCCCCATACTGTCAACTGACCATTCATCATCATATCCTTATCCCGCCTGTGGAAGGGTCGAGTCTGCGGGTCCAATGAACATGCTCTGACTGGGGGCACCCCAGCCGGGCGTTTGGAGCCCGCAGAAAATATTGGCTGAATTGTCTGTGGGGGGATGCCGGCCTACCCCACTGTTCCAACACCGCATTACACAACCACAATAGAAATTTTTGGCAGGTAAATTAATGCTTTGTGGTTATAATATTGCATGGTGTCTGACCTTTTGCACAATAACTACAATGCAACAGGAGACATGCTGTTGTCAACTGACCCTATACATATTATTCCTGTGATTGGATGTCGTAAGGGGCCCAGCACACTGCTTTGTCCAGGGGCCCCATGCAGAGGCGTAGCTAAGGAGGGGGGGGGGACAAGGGGGTACATATGTCCCAAGGTGCAGGGGCGCCAAAATGAGGCAGAACGTTACATTATAATAAGTGAACAAGGGTATTAAATCGGTCACAAAATCACTGCAGTGGCATCGTGGTTGCAGCAGACGTCCATATTCATTGTAAACAGAAAAATGTGATGAAAGGGGAAGAGGGCTGGGGCGCCAATGTTATAGTTCGTCCCCAGGCGCAAAATATTCCAGCTACTACACTGGCCATACGCTAATCTGTGTATGTCAAGCGGGAGCGGCTTATTGAGTTGGACACACCAGTTCTCGTCTGATGTCTGATTAGTTTCGTTGGCTTTTAGGGCCCTTTAACTAAAAAGGCTATTTGAGCCTCTCTAATCACTGAAGTTAAGCAACACAACCCCAGCTAGTACTGCCATGAATTGCCGCTTAGAAACCTGGGTACCACTAATATCCAAAAATCAGTGTAGTGTCTGTGCAGTCTCTGCATTACAACTACGCAGTGGACGGGGCTCTAATGACCTTGTATTTGAAGGTCCTAAAACACCAAGAACAGCAACAAATGTGCATTTCAAATGACAATTTGCATATAATTCCTGTGAGTGGTTGTCGTAGGAGCCCCAGCACACTGCTTTTCCCAGTTACCTAATAGTTCTCTAAAGCAAGTTATGCAACAGGCCCATAATGCTGTTAAGACGGCACTGGGTGGAAGGTCATCCGAATTGCTTCTGACCCAATATATTTCAATGATTCCGAAAAAGAAACTTCGTGACTGTTAATTCAGATTGATTAAACACAATGACATCAACTCGGACGGGATCGAACCGGGGATCTCAGAACACCTCCTCAAAACACCCTGGACTTCGTACAAAGACAAAATCTAAAGGATATTTCTGGGCTACTTCACGGGCTGGTTTGTAATGTGCTTCCAAGTAAGGTGTTGCAGCAAATAATTTTCAAGAATCTGGGGGTTACTGTACAAAATTCAAGTGAACTTATATATACTGTACTTTGGTGTGACATAATTTCGGCAGAAATTGTGAATCAGGTTCTTTCCGAATAGCAGCAAGTTCTATAGGTCAGTATTGAGAACAGTTATGTTAAATAGGTCAGTGTTGGTCAGTGCGAAAGAAACTGGAAAATGCCTGGAGGGTGGCGGAGTAATTTGGCTAATGAGCATGAAAAGATGAAACAAATTGAGGAAACGGTATGAGGACTTCAGGGAAACTAAAGCAACCTTGGAATCAAGTAGAAAAGAAATGGCAAACAGGTAAGAGGGGTGCTGATTTTGGAGGGGGATGTGCAGGAGAGAGCTGGAACTCGTAGGCCCGATCCCGCCTCCAGACGTAGGACCAGAGAAATGACAATATTTAGAAAGAAGTATTTAACTGTAATTGGAAGTGAAATTTTCGTCCACATTGCAAAGGTCAAACGGAGGTCCAAAAAGAGCAAACCACAAAGTGGAGTATAAAGCCGAAGGGGAAGTACGACAAGGCAGTGGTTAGACAGGGCCTATGTTATATGGATCAGTGTTGGGCAGTGGGTGTTAGGGGCGGATAAATTAGGAATGAATATATTTGGGGTAGCTTGAGTATAGAAAACATTGCAAAAACTTGAGAGAGCACAGACCGAAGTTGCAAGGGCAGGTTATGAGAAGAGGGGAGCAACAGCTGGTTAGGTTCATCAAGGGGATACAGATAATAGAAGCACCCAGGACAGAGAAACTACCAAAGCAGACCTGGGAGCAAGTTGTACAGAGGGATATGATAGTGTGTTGGGTTGATGGAAACTTGATGGGAGGTAGATGGATGTGGAACGCCAGAACTTGCAGACCTGATCCTACCATTGGTTTGATGATGTTTTACGGCCCTTCAACTACAGTGGTCATTAGAGCCCCGTCCACTGCATAGTCCAATGCACAGATCTAATGCATAGTCTGCACAGACGCTACGGGAGCGGCGAATTGCGTTGGACACACCCGTTCTCGTCTGATCACTGAAGTTAAGCAGCGCAACCCCAGCTAGTACTGACATGGGTGGCCGCTTGGGAAATCTGGGTACTGCTAATACCCAAAAATCATCGCATTAGTGTGGTGCCTGTGCAGTCTCTGCATAAGAACTATGCTGTGGACGGGGCTCTAATGACCTTTGTAATAGAAGGGCCCTAAAACACCAACAAACAAACAACAATGCACAGACGCTACGCTGTTAAGACGATTTGGGTATTAACAGTGCCCAGTGTCCCCAAGCGGTCACACATGCTAGAACTAGCTAGGGGTTCCGTTGCTTAAAACGTTCCCTGAACACTACTTGGCCTGAACCGTTTAGCACATTACTGTTCTTGTGCCCGGTTATTAGGCTGAATCTGGATTAAGGCTCAATACTAATAGTAGCTGATGTGATGAACGATCATTTGATGCTATCTAGAGTCGGGTACCCATCTTGTCCCTCTGAATGGGCACAAGGGCGATATGTTGGACACTGTTTTTCCACAGCCGGTTGCCGACCAAAGCTGAAACCCCTTTGATTATTTATCGCCTATCTACCATTCGTTGGGACACTCCGCCGACCCCGGGGGGGGGGGGGGGGGGGCTAATTTTGCCTAATCTACCCGTTTCATAGTAGAGAGGGTTCTTTTACGTGCAAATGGCATCTTACACCACGACTCAGGATTTGTTCTCATCCGAAGGCGAGAGAGGCGAGTCACTCTACGAAACTTTCGCATTCATGCTTTCGATGCGATTGACTTCACACACTCGCCGTGTGTCTCGCCAGATGGTCATTCTGACTCTGGCCCTTTGAATCGTGTCAGAAAACCGCTTTCAAGTCACGAATGGCGAGGCGAGCCACGAGGCGAATGTGGGGTTTACACATCCGTCTCATGACTCGCCTCTCTGGCGAGTGTGTAAATGCGGTGTTAGATACCATCATACCGTTATCCCGCCTGCGCCTAGTCCACTGAACACGCTCTGACTGGGGGCACCCCAACTAGGCGTCTAGAACCAGCAGGAAATATTGGGTGAGTTGTCTGTGTGGGGATGCCGGCCTACCCCACATGTTGCAACACGGCATTATACAGCCAAAGTTGAAATTTTGGCAGGTAAATTAATGCTTTGTTGGTTATAATATTGCATGGCGTCTGGCCTATTGCACAATAACAATAAGCAACAGGGATATTCCCGACATCATCATACCCTTATCCAGCCTGTGTCAGGGTCGGGTCTGCGGGTCCAATGAACATGCTCTGACTGGGGGCACCCCAGCCGGGCGTTTGGAGCACGCAGGAAATATTGGCTGAATTGTCTGTGGGGGGGATGCCGGCCTACCCCACTGTTCCAACAGCACATTACACAACCAAAATAGAAATTTTTGGCAGGTACATTAATGCTTTGTTGGTTATAATATTGCATGGTGTCTGACCTTTTGCACAATAACTGCAATGCAACAGGAGTCAGGCTCATGCCCTCATGCCCAACAGGGATATTCCAGACCACATGCAGAAAATATGCCATCTAGAGTCAACTTAAGAAAAACATACTGTATATGTTTCCATGCTGGTTATTTTGGGAGCTGTGCCACTTGTCGATATATGCATTTTTTCCAAAAAATAAATTAACAACAATCCATTTAAATATTAGATATGGAGAGCACAGGGTTCCTCGACAGAAGTCGTTATGGATCAAATAGATGACCATATTGTGATAATAAAATTCGAGGTAACATGCGACCTACTGTACCTAGTCAATTGCACGCGATATACAGTGATAACAGAGGTTAGAATGACCTTCGCAGAAAGAGTCTCTTTTTGGGGGGTGATCAAAGCATAAGTGTATCATCGTCTACCTCCACATGTTGTTGTTGTTTAAGCACATGATCTAAATTTAAAAACAAGTAACATAATTTAGTTTTAAATTTTTACAAAAAAAAGTTGTTAGGTAGCCTATATAATTTACCCCCATTTAATCGTGAAGATGACATTAGAAATGATAATATATTCAATGTTAATTCCCGCAGCACACCTCAGAGCAAAAAAAGAGTTATTAAAACAGTTGTTCAAAAGGTCATGCCTTATATTTCATGTCATGATTCACCCAGAGATGAAAACATGCCGCTTGAATTTCTTTAGTTCACCCAGTTATTAATATCTGCAATAATTTATTTAACTATGGCGTATAACACATTATTTAAATGATTAGAGGTGCAATGCATAGCCGAACATTGACAATATAATATATTAATCACAATTAATCGCCGATTGTGATTAAACGCGGGGCTACATACGTCTGGCAACAATCTGCTAATTCTGGCTCCTGCACCTGGTTGTTGTTTGTTGGTGTTTTAGGGCCCTTTAACTACAGAGGTCATTAGAGCCCCGTCCACAGCATAGTTCTGATGCAGAGACTGCACAGACACTACACTAATGCGACGATTTTTGGGTATTAGCAGTACCCAGTTTTCCCAAGTGGCCACCCATGTCAGTACTAGCTGGGGTTGGGCTGCTTAACTTCAGAGATCAAACGAGAACTGGTGTGTCCAACGCAATTTGCCGCTCCCCCTGCACCCGGTAATTCAATCGACGATGTACGAAGGGGTTCATGGTACATACAACCCATCGAATGGAAGGCGCACTCGGGCTTTTCAAACAAAAAAAACCACACCTTCACCTCCCCTTGGCTAGGATCCATCCTGCAATCATAAACTTACGAGGCAAGCACACAGGGCCGGCGCATTATTTTGCGAGGCCCTGTGCAAAATAATTTTGTGGGGCATTCTCTTATATGAAAGGTTCTTGATGCACCCATGCCGGTTCTTGATACCCGTCACGCCGGCCCTGCAAGCACACTACCGCGAAATGCATGTAAACGACCCGGTTATAACTAAGCCGATTACATCGGGTTTCGTTATTTTTCTTTTGTTGGTGTTTTAGGGCCCTTCAACTACAAGGTCATTAGAGCCCCACCCACTGCATAGTTCTAATGCAGAGACTGCACAGACGCTATACTAATGCGACGATTATTGGGTATTAGCGGTACCCAGTGCTCTCAAGCGGCCACCCATGTTAGTACTAGCTGTGGTTGTGTTGCTTAACATCAGTGATCAGACAAGAACTGATGTGTCCAACGTAATGCAACCGCTCCCAAAAGTTACTCCGATGACGAAGAGCTCTGAAGGTGGCCTAGGATGTTAAGTTCCTTGATTATCCTAAGGCCAGGTCCTTAGTGAAGTCACTATCCTCGTCTCATCAGAACCCAGTTACTGGAAGTGGAAATTCAATTATAGATTGTTACACACTAACAGGTTGTGGAGTAAGCCAAGCAGCCATAACAGGCCGAACCCTTAGGAGGCTGCTCGCGGGTGAGGAGGAAGTAGGTGTAGGGGGTGTAGGAGTGCGAAAATTTACAGCACCCAACTTTCCCTACCAACCACGTATGTTGGTACTAACGTGAGTTTGCGTTGCTTAACTTCAGTGATCTCACAAGAACTGGTGTGTCCAACGCAATTTGGTCACACTGTTCTAGTGGAAAAGCCAATAGTGTTTCAGGGCCCTTCAATACAATGTCATTAGAGCCCCGCCTACTGCCTAGTTCTAATGCAGAATCTCCACAGATACTACACTGTTACGACGATTTTTTGGGTATTAGCAGTACCCAGGGTTCCCAAGTGGTCACCCATTTTAGTACTATCTGGAGTTGCGTTGCTTAACTTCAGTGATCAGACTAGAACTGGTGTGTCCAAAGCAATACAGCCGCTCCCAAACGAACCTCTAAAGCTAATATGCAAAACATACAAATATTCCTGGCACGGGTACTTGACCTATAGTTAAATTCGGTGCTGACGACCCCAACTTGGGCCCTATGGTCTTCAGAATAGCTATTTAACAGTTTGCCATCCACCATACGATGGACGTCATGTCCCTTTGGTTGTTTACGTCATTGCTTTCCAATATCCAGGCTGGAAACCCTCTCCTGTCACTGACACCAACGATTTGCACTACAGATGTTGAGAGGCGTTCTCCCCTCAAGAGTTCATTCGTCGCTATCTATGCACTCCTGCCCCTGTTTTCAGTGCCGGAGAGGAAGGTAATGCTCAACTCACGATTGATTTATTGGCATTTCACTTTGATCGCAATTGGCATCAGTCATTTACAGAGCCCAAAAGTGGAACTACCACCCTATGCGCCAACAGCTGCGAAGTTGAACTCGGGATCACCGGCATTCCAAGTAAATGATCAAGTCAACTTGTCACCAGCTAGATCATCATCATACCCTTATCCCGCATGTGGCAGGGTCAGGTCTGAGGGTTCTAGCTGTTCACTCCCGCCTATCTTCCACCAGGTCGCCATCCACCCTACACACTACCACGTGTACAACCTGCCCCCACGACTGCTGTGGTCTTCCCTGCACGCGTGCTTCCAACACCCTGCATCCCTGTAATGAACCTAACCAGTTCCTTATCTCCTCCTCTCATTACATGCCCATACCACTTCAATCTGTTCTCTGTCATCTTTTTCGTGATGCCCCCACCACACCCATGTACCGCAGCATTCGCATTTATGTTACTTACATTCTATTTTAGTGGTTTGTTCTCACTGCCCAACACTGATCCGTACAGCAAAGCTGGCCTAACCACTGCCCTGTAAAACTTCCCTTTCAACTTGATTGGGACCCTGCGATCATACAGGACTGCATTTCACTGTCTCCACTATAACTACCCCACATTGATCCTATGGGTCACATCCAAATCTATTTCCTCATTGCCCTGGAATACTGATTCCAGGTACTTATCCTCTTGCACCGTTGTCGCAACCTCGCCCCCAGAGTACGTCATTACTATTTCCCTGCCCTTTCCAAATGAAAGCTACATCATGCAATCAACTAAGGATTTGAATGTTTTTAGAATCCTGAGATAGTGTGCTGGATTTCTACGTCAGTGGTTGCAAGTTCGATCCTGGCCGAGGCTGGTGGCTTCTTTCGAATGAGAGAGACCTTAGCACCATATGGTGTTTACGATGACACAACGTATGTCGACGAAATCTTACCTATATGAAGTAAAAATACCGTATGTGTAGGTCAGCAGATTTCCCAGGAGTAAGAACTTGCTCTGTTCCTGGACTCGTTTGGCCTAAACCAAAACCAACAGGTGTGATAAGACGTAAACATCAACATCCCTCCCTTATCCCGTTTATAGCAGGATGGGGGTCTGCAAGTTGTGGATCGCCACTCCCACCTATCTCCAACAACACAATTACCGGTATCTACTGTCATCTATCGTCCACACACTACCATAATTATCCTGCCCTACTTAAGTCTACACAAGACCGTCGCACTAATGCTCCCACCTCCTAAATGGCAAGTTGCAGAACATAGTACCTGCTGTACCCCATCCCATTTAGGAATAGAAATAGTATATTCATGCCAATGACCACTCACAATTGGAAACGCTTTTTATTCGGCAAAGAAGGGGAAGGTTGCCGCCTGTTTCATTGGGTTAGAGGTAATGCGTTTCCCCAGTACGTCCGTCACGGACCGTGGTTGCAGGTTCGATTCAGGGAGTAACGGACGGCTACTTTCGGACGAGACGTGAGCTTTCCGTCAGATGGGAGATAAAGCTCCGTGTGGTGTTTGCAAGATGTTACCACTGCGCTGTAAAACAACTCTTTTCTGAATGAAATAAAAAAAAATTGCACGTGCAGATAGGTACACGGTTTCTAGATGTAGGAACTCGCCCTCTGGCGTCGGTGAAAGAAAAAGTACCCCAACGAATCAAAACCGATCGACGGCAAATACAGTAAGCATAAGGTTTGGAGCATGAAGTTGGCAGTCAAATGGGGTAAAAATACTGTCCAACAGACCGCTCATGTGTTCCAAATTCCTAATGAGACAAAAGTAGGCACTCCCACCTTGCCATAGGCGGAAAAAGCTTTCTTTTCCTTTTTTCGTTTCATTAGTGTTTCAGGGCCCTACAACTACACTGTTCATTCGAGCCCCGTCCACTGTATAGTTCTAACGCATTTTTTGTTGTTGTTTGTTTTAGGGCCCTTCAACTACAAGGCCATTGGAGCGGCGAGTTGCGTTGGACACACCAGTTCTAGTCTGATCACTGAAGTTAAGCAATGCAAGCCCAGTTAGTACTGACATGGGTGGTCGCTTGGGAAAGCTGGGTACTGCTAATACCCAATAATCGTCGCATTGGTGCAGTGGACGGGTCTCTAATGACCTTGTAGTTGACGGGACCTTAAACACCAACAAACAACAACAACTACAAGGCCATTAGAGCCCCGTCCACAGCATAGTTCTGATGTAGAGACTGCACAGACACTACACTAATGCGACGAGTTTTGGGTATTAGCAGTACCCAGTTTTCCCAAGCGACCACCCATGGTAGTACTAGCTGAGGTTGCGTTGCTTAACTTCAGTGATCAGATGAGAACTGGTGTTTCTGAAGTTGCGTTGATTATCTTCAGTGATCAGACGAGAACGGAAGCTTTTCCGATTATGAAGAGCTCTGAAGCTGGCCTGGGATGTTAGGTTCCTTGATGATCCTTTGACCAGGCCCTTAGTGAGGCTGCTGTCCTCGTCTCATCAGAACCCAGTTACTGGAACTGGAAATGCCCTGTTCTAGGGGAAAAGCCAATAGATCTATCGATTAATTTATCCGTTGAATGGCCTTGTGGTGTAGGGGGTATCATATTTATTTTTTCGTAATAAAAAATATACAATTTAGTTTAGAAAAAAAGTATCTGTGCAAACTAACGTTACAACGACATCCCAAACATCGTAAAAAAGCCCATGCTAACGTAGTAAGAAATACCCAAAAACTTTAATATCATACTTGCGATCGTAATTCAAACCATCGTGGACTTCTTTTAATCACAACTCATTGAATCCAAATCCTCATGAAACCTAATAAAAAAGTTGGTTAATGAAATCGTGTCACAGTCCTCATTTCGACATAACCTAGCAGCCAAATCAATCTCATTCTGATATGTAATGCACTTACTTTTGAAATGCTGTTATTATTTTCAGTATCATTACAAAGAAGTCCTTTTTGGGTAGGTCTATCGCTTTTGGAAGAACTTGCCGTGTCTGTGGGATTGTCATATTCTCGAGTGTCCACCATTTCGGACAGCTGGCCTGTCACCACTTTAATTAGCAGCATCACTATGTACTATCAAAAAAGGATCATCCAATTAAACTTTAGCCGACTGCCTCAAGAGTTTAATAGCAAGTCAAACGCAATTTTTATTTTATAGGTCGATTTCGGGAAAAAAAATAATAACTGCACTAAGAATGGACGTCATCAGAGGGCGGAGACCAACGAGTGTACTTGCTCCTCCTCTGGGACCAAAATAAATGCAACGAAGACGTAAACTAAAAATTGAAGAGCATGATCACAGTTTGTTTGTTGGCGTTTTAGGGCCCTTGAATTACAAGGTCATTAGAGCCCCGTCCACTGTGTAGTTCTGATGCAGAGAGTGCACAGACACTACACTAATGCGACGATTTTTGGATACTAGCAGTACTCAGGTTTTCCAAGCTGCCACCCATTTCAGTACTAGCTGGGGTTGCGTTGCTTAACTTCAGTGATCAGACAACGCAATTTGCCGCTCCCAGAATGATCCCAGATGACGAGTTGTCCAATTCCTGAAACAATGCCCTTTGCCTCAGGATGTTGTCTCCAAGCCTTACCCCGTCCCCCTGGAAAACTTTTTGCAGATGCATATGGCGCCATCATCATGCCATTATCCCGTCTGTGGCAGGGGCAGATTTGTTCCGTTGGTGTTTTATGGCCCTCAATTGCAAAGGTCATTAGAGCCCCGTCCACTGCGTAGTTCTAATGCAGAGCCTGCACAGACACTACGCTGTTAGGACGATGTTGGGTATTAGCAGTACCCAGTGTTCCCAAGTTGTCAGACGAGTGCTTAACCAGTGATCTGACGAGAACTGGTGTGTCCAACACAATACAACTGCTCCCGGCAGGATCTAGCCTTCAACTCTCACTTATCGCACCATCCAATCCACACACTGTCATATACATACGTACAACCAGTTCTGACGTCTGCTATGGGTTCACGGCACCAAGGACCTTTAAAATATGGAGGGCGTCCCAAATAATATTGTACTACAGCATAATTTTTGGTGAGGGACGTTGGAGTGAAAAGCACATTGATTAAATGTAGCCGGGAGTCGACTGCGTAGTCGGGAGTCGACTGCGTAGTCGGGACCCGACTGCGTAAAAATAGCTTCTAATAGATCGCCCGGACAAAGATAGGTACCCGACCCTGCCACACGCGGGAAAAGGGTAAGTAGTCGCTTTGCGACTCAACTAGCAACTACTAATCTTTACTCTAGGACAGGGGTGGCCAAAACGAGGCCCGCCGAGTCATGGTGCGGCCCGCGGAGCTAGGTCAAATGAACATAAAATTACTGCAAATAACACCAAAACAACATTACTTCATGAGTCGGCATCAACCAGGCAAGCGTTTGACCACAGGCAGCTGATGGAGCAGACAAACCTAGGCGGCTACCTAGGGCGGCAAATTCTAGACATACTTCCCTGATATAGTTCTGAGGTTTCCAAACTTCTCTGATTAGTGGGGCCTTCTCTAAATCTTGCGCCTTGTTGCAGAGCCACAGCAAGGCATTGGCAATGGGACTGATGCCAAGGGCGCTCAGACAATTCAACAACAAAAAAAATTAGGTTCGTAGCCCGGCAGGGAATATTATTTCTTAAATTTGGCCCGCCTACTGAAAAGGTTGGCCACCCCTGCTCTAGGACCTGAAGTCTGGATGACAGACACTGGAGTAGTCTTAAACCTTTGTTCTATGAATGGCCCAGTGGCGGTTTAGGCACGTGCAAACTGTGCAAATGCACGGGGCCTAGCTTTTGCAAGTTGCAAATTTTTGGAAAGGGCCTCGCATTTTCAATTTGCGCAGGTTTGCACAGGGCCTCGCGTATGCTAGAACCGCTACTGGAATGGCCCTAGGCCAGTTGGACTTCATTTGGGATACAACAGTGAAAAGAGGATCCATAGGGAGGGACCTTAACATGATTTGGGATGATTCAGTGCAATCCAATAGGTATTACAATAAAACATTGTGTATTTTGGCGCCGTCAATTTGTACCAGTTCCCTCACCTCAACCAATGTAATTCAAAAAGTTTGAAAATCCCTGGTCGAAAGCCACGTTTTGACGCAGTTTATGAAGGAATCACACTAACCATGAACCAGTAGATGTTAAGAATGAAGATTATGCCCAACATCAAAGTGAAGACGAGAGTGAAAGGAAGATGAAGTCTGCCACAGGCCAACACACTCACGGAATACAGAGCTCGAGTTGGAAACCAATATAATCTAGAAATCAACCTGAAATTATAGAAAGAAAGAAAGAAAATCGTTAAGTTGCATTAAAAAATCTGTGATATTCAATGCAGGAAGATCATTGCCAGAACCGGCGCCCATGACAACGCCGGTTCCCACATCTGCATTTTTTGTTTTGTTGGTGTTTAAGGGCCCTTCAACTAAAAGATCATTAGAGCCCCGTCCACTGCGTATTTCTAGTGCAGGAGCTGCACAGACACTACGCTAATGCGACGATGACAAGCAGCCACCCTCGCTAGTACTTGCTGGGGCGGCGTTGCTTAACTTCAGTGATCATACAAGAACTGGTGTGTCCAACGCAATACAGCCACTATCCCACATCCATCACTCATTTCACCTAGGATTGAACCTGCAACCCAATGAGCTCAACCAATGGACTCAACTGTAACAGGGACATCAGCTCGACAGTCAGTTATGTAAACACCTTCACCTAATTTGTCGCCTTGTCTGCAGGGCTGGCTGGGGGTTTCCCTAACCTCGGGGAAAATCGATGCATATCCGAAACATCAAAAAATCTATTATCAAATTCTTTTTTTCAGATATTTTCAAGTGTGGAACCCCTTTCAACGCGGAACTTCAATCATAACTCTCGGAAAAATCGATTGTAACATCCATGATCGGGTAAAATTCTCCGGGCCCCTCACACAGGGCCCGCTTTAACGGAGGGGGGGGGAGCAACCCGGACATTTGTCCGGGACGCCATATTGGCTGTAAGTGTGAGAACAGAGCACGCGAACTAAGAGCTGCTCCAAGGGGCGGCAATTTGTCTTTTTGTCCGGGGCGGCATAAGTGCTAGAGCAGGCGCTGCCTCACACCGTATAATTTTTTGGGTTTGTTGTTTGTTTGTTGGAGTTTAAGATCCCGTCAACTAGAAGGTCATTAGAGACCCGTCCACTGCATAGTTCTAGCGCATATACTGCACAGACACTACACTAATGCGACGATTATTGGGTATTAGCAGTACCCAGCTTTCCCGAGCGACCACCCATGACAGTACTAACTGGGCTTGCGTTGCTTAACTTCAGTGATCAGACGAGAACTGGTGTGTCCAACGCAACTCGCCGCATCCTAATTTTTTGGGGTCCGGGGGTGTCTGCCTACAAGTCGATCCTATTCCATCTTTTCTCTTTCCGGTTTTTGGTTTCAGTTCCCATTTTGTGGTATCGTTCTATCCTTTTCCGCTTTATGTATATTTACCTTCGGCCTCGCCACTACTGAAAGCAAATTACCGACGCTAGAAGGAGCACCTAAGCTTGGGAAACAGTTCTTTTATATGTATGGCGTTGTAAATACCACAAAGAGCCATGGCTTTTCTACATATCCAAATAAGGTTCACTACAGGCTTCCTTCTTGCCTAAAAGAAGCTGTCTTCCTGGTTTAGGATAAAGTTTACCGGCCCAAAGATAGGGAGTGAAAGACAGTTCACTCCATATCTGGCACTGAAAGGAGAGGGGGGGGGGGGTATATCACAGCTGCAGACGATATTTTCAATAGGCAGTTTCATGATTTATGTATAGTATTGGCACAATATCACAGTATAAAACCTATAAAAATATTACAGATGTCCAAGTGACAGCCACTACATTACAGGAGCACAAAAAAAAAAAAGATTTATGGGTTCATATTTTAAGCTTACCAAGTTCCGAAAAAGAGAACAGCACACATAATTGATATATATTCATGAATTGAATATATTTTGCCTCCTCTTCGCTTGAAATACATATTTAATTTCCCAAATTCCAGTTCTACATCTGTGATGTCATGCAAAAGCAACAGCAGCAAACCCAAGTTGCAGTATCTGTAAAAAAAAAGCGGGAAAATTCATTAAATTCAAATTTGGAAAAATGGATGCACATGCAGATTTTTTTTCTACTGTAGTCTACAGTAGGTTCAGAGGCGTACCGAGGGGGGAGGGACGAAGGGGAAGAGCGGTGAGTTGCGTTGCACACACCAGTTCTCGTCTGATCACTGAAGTTAAGCAATGCAAGCCCAGTTAGTACTGACATGGGTGGTCGCTCGGGAAAGCTGGGTACTGCTAATACCCAATAATCGTCGCATTGGTGTAGTGTCTGTGCAGTCTATGCATTAGAACTATGCAGTGGACGGGTCTCTAATGACCTTGTAGTTGACGGGACCTTAAACACCAACAAACAACAACAACGACGAAGGGGAACAGCTGTCCCCGGGCGCAGAAGACAGGGAGTGCAAAAATGCGGTTCGCATTAAGTTTAGAGGGCGAAGATTTCGGTCTTTGTCCCCGGGCGCAGAATACTCTCGGAACGCCACTGAATAGGTTACACTACGATCGCGCGCACATGTCATACACAATGGCATCGATTTTAAGATACAGCAGAGTTTGTTTGTTGGTGTCTTAGGTCCCTTCAACTACAAGGTCATTAGAGCCCCGTCCACAAAACAGTTCTGATGCAGAGACTGCACAGACACTACACTAATGCGACGATTTTTGGATACTAGCGGTATCCAGTTTTCCCAAGCGGCCACCCATGTCAGTACTAACTGAAGTTGCGTTGCTTAACTTCAGTGATCAGACAAGAACATGTGTGTCCAACACAATTCGCATACAGCAGGGAATATTAACGACCAATAGCTGAAATTTTTCTATACCTAGGGCTGCCATACCGTATTTCGACAATGGCCTACAGAGCATCAAAACTGTTACTACCTTCCGGCATTCAACTACCATTAATACTTAAGTAAAGGTGTCAAACCCGCCTCGGTGGCGCCGAGGTGGTTGACTTCTTTAGAGTAAGGTAGGCGTCACTAATGTGCCTTCCTAATGTTCCTCCAGTCAGGACGTGTCTCTTTCTCATGTGTATGATATTATTACTACCAACTACTACCCCCAACAAGAACCTTTGCTAAATTCAACAAAATATACGTATAGATTCGCAAGAACTCCAGGTTTAACAACTCGCAGGGCCCACTCTAAGGAGGGGGGAGGCAACCCGGACATTTGTCCAGGGAGCCAAAATTTAGTGGAATCATTTTGGCTGTAAGTGTGAGAACAGAGCACGCGAACACAGCGCTGCTTCAAGGGGAGGTAATTTGTTCTTTTGTCCGGGCCGCATAAGTACTAGAGCAGGCGCTACAACTCACCTTCCCTGGAGTCAGTAAAAAAATACCCTAACGAATCAAAATACAGTTGAACCAACATGGCGGTACATACAACACATCTGCAGTGAACTACTACACCCCCTACTGTAGGTGCAATGATGTTATTGGTTAATACTGTATTCAAAATTGGGCCCTAATGACCATTGAAGTCGATGGGCCCTAAAACACAAACCAACCAATGTATTCAAAAGCCACCAGTCAAGGGGATTCTGAGATCAACATAACCAAAGTTGAGTGGCAAATTTGACCCTCTTTTGTGCTGAGATATTAGGGGTCACGACATAAGCAATCAGAAACTGTTAGGACAAAGGGGGAATTTGGGGGTTCCACTTTAAAAACGTCGACTTAAAAGGGTTGTCGAGTTAACGGAGGTCGAGATAAGTGGGTTCAACTGTCAGCCAATGAGCAGTTGCAACATTGAGTTGACAGCTGGCTGCATAAAAATACCGGTAAAAGTGTAGTTTAACCCAAGGAATTATTTCGTCATTCGTAGCAGATGAAATGTGGCGCTTCGGTCGGTGTAACTTCGTCAAATACTCGTTCCAGGGCCAAGAACTTCAAGGTAAAGTACTTCATGAATTTATTTAATGAATATCTTTCTCGTTATTTTAACTGAAAGCTTTCGATTTATGCAATCGAAAGCTTCTTTACCTTGATTTCAAGACGCCTAATATTTCGCGAATCACTTTCATTATGTCCAAACGATTTAAAAACAACAGCATGTGCAGCAGGCCCTGGAACGAGTATTTTGACGACGTTATACCCACCGAAGCGCCACATTTCATCTGCTACGAATGACGAAATAATTCCTTGGGTTAAACTACACTTTTACCAAAATACCATCCATTTGTCTTCAACTACAATGGCCATTAGAGCCCTGTCCACTGCGTAGTTCTACTGCAGAGTCTGCACAGACACTACACTGTTACGACGATTAGGGTGTTAGCAGTACCCAGTGTCCCCAAACGGTTACCCATGCCAGAAACTATCTGGGGTTGAGTTGGTTAACTTCAGTGATCAGACGGGAACTGGTGTGTCTAACGCAATACAGCCGCTCTATATGGGGGGATGGATGGAGACCAGTTGGTAGGTAGGCGAGAGGGACCAGAACCCGCAGATCCGACCCTGCCACATGCAGGATAAGAGTAAATTACGGGAATTGTATCAAATGAGTATCCTCATCTCGACACTAGATGGCAGTTGTGGTACAGCAACAACTTTACGTCGCGCATGCCGAATTTGCACGAATTAAAAGAGGAACAAATGATAGGGAAGAGAGAGGAAAGAGTCGTCTAGCTTCATGATCATCAAAACGCCACACACCAGGCACTTATATTTGGAAAATGATACCATTTATGGTCATTTTTGAGAATTACAATAAAGTAAGAAGGATTCGTATGCGCCCAAGTATCATTAACAGCTCTAACTTGGAGTCCTTAAAACGTAAATAAAAAATTTATATAAGACACAAAAAAATATATTACCGAACTCCATATGAAAAAAATATTAACGAAAATGTAAGAAGATGGTGTCCCAGCATCACGTAAGAGTCCTTTCGCCATGCATCCAAGAAAATTGTAGCATAAATGGAATGGACATAAAAACTTCCTTGGATCATAAAGTAGAAATACAATTCGGGTCTAATCGTCATACCGGGTGCCCAACCTATAAAAAAAGAAGACAAAATTTAAGTTTGGTAGGCGGTATATCAAATATTTAATAATGTTGACCAAAATAAATGCTCACCTTCCCAGACATACCCAGGCCGATGAAAGAAATTGTATTCTTCTGTGAAAAACGTTAGATAGCCACTATACGTCACGGTCCCTGAATAAAACATCAACTTCCAAAAACTTTCTGGTGCTTTCTTAGAAAATGATGGAAGAAGTTGAAAGTACGCTGACAAAGGCTACACAGAGAAAGAAAAAACGGCAAAAAATATATTTCAATGTCGATACACACATCCACAGATGCAGGACCGGCACTAGGGTCTTAAGCGCCCATCTCCACATCTTAAATAAGCGCCAGTGCCGTCTTAACAGCATTATGGACCCCTGGGCAAAGGAAACTGTTGGGGCACCTACGACAACCAATCACAGGAATAATACAGTATGTGAATGGCCACTTTACCTACACAAATTAGCATGGAGCCCCCGGGCAAGGGCCCAGCTGACCGATGCGTTAAGATGGCACTGATAAGCGCCCCTCCTTGTATTTGAAACAACTGCAGAAAGCCCGCTTCCGCCAACCCTGAATAGATGATCACGATTCTATTTTAGTCGCCCATGCAACACCTCATTTTAATCTTTTAATTTAATTAATAATGATAGTTTAATTTAACTAAAGTCCCTCCACTAGAGTTGGACTAGCCCGCGAGGTACCAAACATTCCTCGGCGGGCCGTCGTTTAAAGAAACACACCCTTGCATAAAAAGCAACTGCTAACCCTTTTCCCGCCTACGGCAGGCTCGGGCATCCATTTCATCCCTCTGGGGCACATGGGCAATCTGTTGGACGGCAGCTGGCTTCCGACCTAAGTTGTAACCCCTATGCTTATTTAATGTGTCCCTACATGGGCCGCCAACCATCTACAGAAAAGCAACTCCTAACCATTTTCCCATCTATAGCAGGGTCGGGTACCCATCCTGTCCCTCTGAATGGACACAAGGGTGATTTATATTAGACAGTGTTTTTCCGCAGCCGGTTGCCGACCAAAGCTACAACCCCTATGTTTATTTGTCGGTGTTTTGTTCGTTGGGGAATTCCACCGACGCCAGGGGGTGAGGTCCTACACATGGAAATTTTATCTCATCTACTCGTTGCATAGTAGAGAGGATTCTTTTACGTGCAAATGCCATTGTACACCACACGGGACCTCGGTTTTACTGCTCATCCGAAGGCGCACTCGGGGCTTTCCTGTCGTTCGTAAAAAGCTAACCCACCTCGATCCAGTATCGAACCTGGAATCATAAACGTAGGAAATCATCATCATCATCATCGTACCCTTTTCCCACCTGCGTCAGGGTCGGGTCTAGCCCTCCACTCTCGCCTAGGTTGAGGTGGTATGGGCATGTGATGCGAAGGGGGAGGAGGAGCTCAAGCGGTATATTATGAGGCAGCAGGTGGTGGGTGGCATCAGGTGTAGGGGGAGACCCAAGCGGACGTGGGACCAGGTTGCACAGAGGGACATGATTTTGTGCGGGGTGGATGAGGGCCTGGTTTCGGATAGACGGGAGTGGAGGATTAGAACCCGCAGGCCCGACCCTGCCATAGGCGGGATAAGGGTGTGATGATGATGATACTTAGCAACAGTACGGCCCTACTTGTCTTTCAATCTACAGTAAGGCCCGGTGCACACATGCGAGTTTTGCTCGTGCGGGTGCCGCAGGACAAGGCCGGCGCTATATTTTGCGAGACCCTGTGCCAAATACCGGTACTTAGAAAAATTGCACCTCAAGAGGGGCCCGCACACTCTCTAAATCCGCGGGGCCCTGTGCCGTCGCACAGTTCGCACACCCATCACGCCGGCCCTGCGCAGGAACACTGCAGCAATTCAATGCACACATGCGGTGAGAATGTCGCCAGTACACATTTGGCAACTGTGCGATATCGTCGGATGTGTGCACCACTCTACGCGATCGGATGTGCGGGTGTGGCTCCGTTGCGGTTCGGTAGGGATCTGCGGGACCACAGTGGCGTCGGAGGTACAGTATGTGTACACTCTCTCATTGCAACTAATGTATCTCATGCAGCAATTACGAGACCGCACGAGTAATGCCTAGTTCCGTATCACCACACTTCAACGCTAATCACGTCGCTACTAATGACATTTTGTGCTAGTGCGTTATGAAGGACCGCCAGCGCAATTCCTTAAGTGCAGCGCTTTATTTGGATTCACCACACGCCGCCGTCATGTCTTACATTATCCTCCGCCATTTTTCAAGCAGACAGCTCAACCGCCAGCCAATCAGAACGCAGCGTGACGTGCGGGACGCTATGTGAGTTGACCCCACTGGTCAACTCAACTACCGTCACGCATAGCTGCTCTGCGGCACCCCAAGTTGCAGTGTGACGTCACCATTTTTTGTGCTGTGTCGTCTGATTCAACGGTAATAGCGTTAGCGCGTGGGTATACGGAACCAGGCATAATAATCGCATGTGTGCACCGGGCCTAAGTCCGACGGCGCAGCGGACGGAAAAAAATGTCATAATAATAATCTTGTTCTGGAAGGGTTAGAGGGCATTTCTGAATATTTTTAACGCATAACTTATAAACCAAAACTCGCGGTTTTGGTGCACCGCAACTTGACAAATTCTTGAATTAATTGAAACATTAACATTCAATTCTTTCAAGTGCTGTAGCTATCCAAATTTTGGGGGGAAAAAACACCCCACGCAATAAAAGTGGTTTGCTTTTTCATTTTAAATGGAAGAAACCTAGGAAATATCAGACGTATGAAGAGTCGAAAACGAGTAGTTAAGTGTCGTGCATGTTAATAATTCGGTCACAGACTAGAAAAGGAAGTAACCATCAATTTGAATCAACAATAAATTTGCTGGAAGGGCAATCAGCAACTTAATAATCTAAAGTAGTTCCTGGAGATGTTGCAAGGCAGCACGTAACTTTAATTGAAAAATAAATGTTAAGTGAAACACACGAGTAACATCAACAGAAATAAAATAATGACAACGACATGAAACCAATCACCATGTGCATCTAAAAAAAAGCACTTTCCCCACGCCCCTTTAACTCCTTTCAATCGTACTGCAGTACAACTAGGAATTACAGAGAAGAAAAGAAAATGGTCAGTGTGTCACTAGATGAGTGAAATCAAACGCCTGCAGTCATCAGCTTTCAATTCTGTAATTCAATAATAGGATGTGACTGGAGGACATCGAAATTCTTGCAGAAATTTCTTAATGACTACAATGTAGCCAGGGGTTGTTGATAAATATCACCCGTGAATCTTAATCTTTGTTTGAAAAAAATATAATTTAGACAATTTACCTCTACATTACTAATCTGCATAGAAGTTAGAAGCAACGAGATCACGGTTCAAAGACCTGAAAAACTGATATTCAACTTCTTATATACAGGAACTAGGAAATCCCAATCAATGGTCAAATGATGTGCCTTCCTAATGCTTTTCCAAAGAGAAATTCTAACTTCCGTTCTTCCGCAACACGAAGTCCTATTTTTTCGCTATAACGTGACCTGTATTTTAATCAATAGACAGTTAGTTGCTAGTTGAACAGGCTAGGGAGGTTTTCTTCACGTTTTAATTTGTTAACTTTCTATAATATTGATATAATTAATGAAATACATTCTGTCAGAGAACTTCGATGTAAGAACATCCTCCATTTTCATGCTACTGTGCATTAGTCCGCAGAGCTCGGCAACTGCATCAGTAGTTCTAGGTTCGATACTGGACAGACGTGGGTCGGCTTCTTTCGGGCGAGAGAGAGGCCGCGAGTGTGCCTTCCTTCGGATGAGAAGTAAAACCTAGGCCGATGAGGCAAAATTTCCAGGTGTAGGAAGGTTGGAATTGGGTGCCATGGCCATATTTTGATTAAATACCATTTCGACAATTGTCATGTCAAATAAACTCGATGCCGTCAGGCAGGGCCTCCTGGTACTTTTAAAAACCAATTGCAAAAAAAGAAGTCAACATTGCATGGCCCCCATGACACCGTACATGGCGTGCGTTATTGCACTCCTTGTTTGTTTGTTTGTTGTTGTTTTAGGGCCCTTCAACTACAAGGTCATTAGAGCCCCTTAGTGCACTCCACTGGATGTTGTTGCTTGTTGGTGTTTTAGGGCCCTTCAAATAAAAAGGTCATTAGAGCCCCGTCCACAGCGTAGTTCTTATGCAGAGACTGCACAGACACTACACTAATGCGACGATTTTTGGGTATTAGCAGTACCCAGTTTTCCTAAGCAGCCACCCATGTCAGTACTAGCTGGGATTGCGCTGCTTAACTTCAGTGATCAGACGAGAACTGGTGCGGCCAACGCAATTCGCCGCTCCCAGTGCATTCCACCGACGGCAGCGGGCGAGCCCCTACACCTGAGAGCAACGTTTCCAGTGGAAACGTTGTCTCATTTACCCCTCGCATAGTCGGCTTCTTTCGGGCGAGAGAGAAGTCGCGAGTGTGCCTTCTTTCGGATGAGAAGTAAAACCGAGGTCCCGTGTAGGTGTACGATGGCACTTGCACGTAAAAGAACCCTCTCTACTACGCAACGGGTAGATGAGGCAGAATTTCCAGGTGTAGGAGCTCGCCCCTTAGCGTCGGTAGCATTCCTCAACGACCACTAGACCGACGATAAATAAGCGTAGGGATGCAGCTTCGGCCGGCAACCGGCTACAGAAAAAACTATGACCAATATATCACCCTGTGTCCATTCAGAGGGACAAATGGGTACCCGACCCTGCCATAGGCGGGAAAAGGGTTAGGAGTTGTAGTTGTATAGTACAGAGGGTTCTTTTACGTGCAAATGCCATTGGGCACCACAAGGGACCTCGATATTACTTCTCACCCGAAAGAAGGCGCACTGGGGGCCTCTCTCTCGCTCGAAAGAAGCCAACCAACCTCGTTCCAGTAGCGAATCTAGAATTACTGACCAAGCGTGCTACCCACTGCGCCACCAAGGCGGGTCAAGATTTTAACAAATAAATAAAAAAACAGACGAAATTACTCGTCATTGCAGCATTCACTTATTCGTTTAATTCCTGACTTGCACATCTATACGAAAGAGGGAACTTCACAAGCCAAATCAGGCACCTCAAATATGCGGCCCGGGGAGAATAACTGTAAAACGTTACTGTATGCCTTTCAAACATTTTAAAAATGCACATAGCACTTCACACATAGGTCATAGTGCATGTGGCCCGCAGAAGGTTTCAATGTTCTCAATACGTCCCTCCAATAAAATGAATTTGAGACCACTGCGTTCAATAGTCTACACCGGTGGTCTTTAAACTTTGCGGACTCACGGATTCCTTAGAACTATAAGATGTTTGGGGGGGGTACCCCATCCCAACTTTAGAAAAGTATATCTTGCCGGTGCTAACGAAATTGCATTTTGGCTCGCGGAACCCCCAGAGATGTATTTCGGGACCCTGGGGTTTCGCGGAACACAGTTTGAAGACTGCTGGTCTACACAATGCAAAACACTATGATGGATGAGGTCATGTAAGTACGACATGACCCTAAACCAGGGTTTCCAAACGCGGTCGGTATAAACCCCCTGGGGGTCAATGGAATCTTAAAGGGGGTCGATGATGATCAAGGGGTCGACATCTAAACATTTATTTGAATGCATTGTTCGTTACGTCCTTTGAAGACCAACAAGCAACTCCTAATCCATCTCCCACCTATGGCAGGGTTGGGTACCTATCTTCTCCCTCTGAATGGACACAAAGGTGATATATTTTACAGTGATTTCCCCAGTCAGTTGCCGCAACAGCTGCAACTCACCCGAAAAGAAGCCAACCCACCTTAGTCCAGTATCGAACCGAGAACTACTGACACAGTTACCAAGCACGCTACCCACTGGGCCACCGAGAAGTGATTTTGCATACCGTATATCAGGTGCAAATTACCCGCCTCGGTGGCGTAGTGGTTCGCACGATCAGTCACTGCGTCAGTAGTAATAAGTTCGATTCTGAACCGAGGTGATTGGGCTTCTTTCGGGCGAGAGGGAGGCCCCGCGTGCGCCTTCTTTCGGATGAGAAGTAAAACCGAGGTCCCGTGTGGCGTACAATGGCATTCGCACGTCAAAGAACCCTCTCTACTTTGCAACGGGTAGATGAGGCAAAATTTCCAGGTGTAGGAGCTCGCCCGCCTTGCGTCGGTGGAGTGCCCCAAATAACACTCCGTAGACCAGTGATTCTCAACCTTTTTTTCGCCACGGTACACTTTTACTAATTTCAAAATTTGGCGGCACACTAGCAACGACACATTTCTAGGTACATAAACGTTGTAGCCTAACCCTATGCAAAAACTTGCCTCGGTAACTGTGTCAGTAGTTTTTGGTTCAATACTGGACCGAGGTGGGTTGGCTTTTTTCGGGTGAGAGAGAAGCCCTGAGTGCACCTTCTTTTGGGTAAGAAGTAAAACCGAGGTCCCGTGTGGTGTACGATGGCATTTGCACATGGAAGAACCCTCTCTATATGGAACGGGTAGAGGACCAAAATTTCCAGGTGCAGGAGCTCGCCCCCCGTCTTCAGTGGAATGTCCCAACGAACAGTAGAAAGACGATAAATAGCATAGGAATTGCAGCTTTGATTGGCAACCGGCTGTGGGAAAACACTGCCCAATATATCGCCCTTGTGTCCAGTCAGAGGGACAAGATGGGTACCCGACCTCACGGCACACTAAAGTGCCGCGGCACAGTGGTTGAGAATCACTGCCGTAGACCGACGATAAACATAGAGGTTGCAGCATCGGTCGGCAACCGGCTGCGGAAAAAACAATGTCCAATATCGCCCACTCAAGATGGGTACCGAACCTGTCAAAGGCCGGAAAAGCGTTAGGATGGTATCAGGTGCAAATTACAGAGAAAAATGTGAGGGGGGGGTGGGGGGTCTATGAACTAAACCCATACTTTATAAAGGAGTGAATCTAAAAAAAAAGGTTGGGAACCCCTGCCCTAAACAATAGCCATACGATTATATAATTAGTTGGGTAAGAAATCAAAAACCAAAAATTGCACCTCTTTACCTTGAAAACTGCTTCAGTTGTCAACCAACGTAGTGCTGTCCACGCGATTGCCATCACGACAATTAGCACCAAATCTCCGATATCATACCTATAATATTTCTTTATGTCACCGATAAGACTTGATGGAAATCTATAATTTGAGTTGATCATTTCTAAAATGGCCTGATAATAAACCACGTAACACTGCCGAAGAAGTTGTAAGTAATTCGGTACAAATTCAAAGCCGCATTCAATGGACTGCTCATTGGTGTCATTAAACATTGCGCCTGATGATGCCATGGCGACAGCATCAACTGTCTGAAGAACTTAATAATCTAGAAAATGAGTAGATCTTCACTATCGCTCTTACGAAATTGTTAATAACTTTTGCCATCGGAAACTCGCCCTTTTTAATCTTTTCGGTTTCTACCTACAATCCTATTCGTCGCTTTCCTTCCTCCTTTCCTACCAACACCTTTATGAATATCCGACTACACACGTGCAAATGATGTCACACAACTTCCGGGCAATTGCAATAAGATTAATGCTCATCGTTTCATTATGCTTCCAATTTTAAGATTCCTTGTATTGACTAGTCCAGACAAAGCCCCTTTTCCCGCCTATGGCAGGGTCGAGTACCCATCTTGTCCCTCTGAATGAACACAGGGCGATATATTGGTCATAGTTTTTTTCTGCAGCCGGTTGTCGGCCAAAGCTGCATCCCTACGCTTATTTATCGTCGGTCTAGTGTTGTGGGGAATGCTACCGACGCCAGGGGGGCGAGCTCCTACACCTGGAAATTTTGCCTCATCAACCCGTTGCGTAGTAGAGAGGGTTCTTTGACGTGCAAGTGCCATCGCACACCCAAACGGGACCTCGGTTTTACTTCTCATCAGAAAGAAAGCACACTCGCAGCCTCTCTCTCTCGCCCGAAAGAAGCCTACCCACCTCGATCCAGTATCGAACCTAGAACTACTGGTGCAGTTGCCGAGCGTGCTAACTGACCGAGCGAGCGTCATTGACCAGTCCAGACCCAGGTAACAATTCATGGTGCTTTAGGGTCAGCAGGACGCCCTGACCTGTAAGCAGACCTACTCACCCAATAACTCCAAGGTAGTGTATCCATTAGTTTCATCAGATATTCAGGAAAGGAAGTGACAGAATTTAAAAACCCAAATCAGGAAAGACGAAGACAAAAATCGAGAGACATTAGAGAGTTTTCTGGCTGCGGTTCTATCCGACGTACGCTACGCAATGCAGACGAATCGTGAACTGCGCAGACGCATGCCGTATCTGAGTTTGCGCAGTTGACAATTCGTCTGCATTGCGTAACGTACGTCTGATAGAACCGCAGCCAGAAAACTCGCTATTGACTGTTCTGAAGGTAATGAAGGTAAGGGCCTGAGATTATTTAATTTAGTGCAGAATCCACAAATAGAGCCTTGCTTGTTCTACAAGCATCAAACCTTTATCCCGCCCGAAACAGGGTAGGATCTCTGCGTTCTGGCCCTCCGCTCACACCAATCTCCCGCTAGGACCTCACCAACCCCCACACACTATCATATCCTGCCGTACAGTCTGCTCCCACGTCTGCTTTGGCCTCTTCTACCCCCAGGTGCTTCCAATAACTTGGGAGCGGCGAGTTGCGTTGGACACACCAGTTCTCGTCTGATCACTGAAGTTAAGCAACGCAAGCCCAGTTAGTACTGACATGGGTGGTCGCTCGGGAAAGCTGGGTACTGCTAATACCCAATAATCGTCGCATTAGTGTAGTGTCTGTGCAGTCTCTGCATCCGAACTATACAGTGGACGGGTCTCTAATGACCTTGTAGTTGACGGGACCTTAAACTCCAACAAACAACAAAATCCAATAACTTGCAGCGCCTTACTAACAAACTAGATTGAAATTTCATAGCGAATAACCGATAGCATATTAGAGGTAGCTTGAGGGTGAGAGTGGGGACATCGCAGAAAAAATAAGGGAGAGTAGATTGAAGTGGCGGGGTAATGAGAAGACGGGAGGAGGAGCTTGTTAAGTCCATTACAGGAATGCAGGTGGTTGGCAGCATCCGGGGCAGGGGGAGACCAAAGCAGACGTGGGAGCAGATTGTCCATAAGGTTATGACTTTTTCCCCACTTTTTTGCGACCCACTGCCTAGCTCTAATGCAGAAACTGCACAGACCCAACACTGATGCGGCGATTTTTGGATATTAGAAGTGGCCAGTTTTCCCAAGCGGCCACCCATGTTAGTACTAGCTGGGGTTGCGCTGCTTAACTTCAGTAATCAGACGAGAACTGGTGTGTCCAACGCAATAAGGCGCTCGTAAGGATATGGTAGTGTGGTAGAGGTGGGAGATAGGAGGGAGTGGAGCGCTAGAACCCGCAGACCCGACCCTGTCACAGGTGGGATAAGGGTATGATGATGATGAAAGTTAATAGCCAAGCACATCACTAATCCAAGCTACTCAAGAGGCTAAAGCCCTGGACATTTCGCCGCACGCTAATGCAAATACCAGGCAGAGGAAACGGACGGTAGAAACCCTTTTTTTCTAATTTGATAAGCAAACTCGTTAGGGACTGTTTAATTCTTTAATTTTATTTTTCATCTAGACGTGTAATATTTCTGGTTGTAAAATTATGCTATTTTTTCCAGGATGGCGCTCAGGGGCGTAAGAAACCAACGCTGGACAACTTATCTCTCTAATTTACCCTCCTGTCTCCAGGCCTGTTAATGGAGAGAGACAACCCTTAGATTCAACAACACTGCTGATGGTGAAATGTAAATTACTCACTACTACTTCCTTTCTGTCTCCTTCTCTTTTTTGTTATCCTGGGCCGCACGGAACTAGATTTGGCACTGTTTTTTTACTTGCACCAAGATTTAACTTTTTTGAATTACTATCATGTCCGTGAGACTTTCTGGGGAGAAAAAAAACCGGATAAACAACTTTGTAATCATTTTGTTTAAACATTGTATGTATGAAAGTTTTTACTCGTTTAGCATAAGATTATTGAAAGTGCTGCTGAAGTGAAGCAACTTGTGGCCCTCTCAGCAGTTATTTGGATGGTTGGCTCATCGCGTTTTTCTTGTAAGTATAATCTAGAATGACCATAATAGTCAAGAGAGCTGTAAATGTAATGGGCTTAAAGGGGTTACTAGACTATAGAAATGAAACTATACACGTTTATATGTAACAAAAAAACTTAGTGATAAACACTGTATTTGTCTTTATATGGGACACATGTGCACTTTGCTGGAAATATCCGGGTTCACGACACTCTAACTAGCCACCCACCTCAAACTGTCTTACCTTACCACAGGACAAAGTCCATCTTTAAGAATCGAGGACACGGAATAACATTTTTGTATTAATAAGTATATTTGTCACAATATAGAAGATATTGTCAAATTTCCGTGTGAATCAAGAAATTCCACTCATAGGGCTCTCCGAAAGCACCTAGTATTATGCTGGATTAATTTCATGGGTTGGGGAGTAGGCCAAGCAGCCATAACAGGACGAACCATTAGGAGACTGCTCTTGGGAGATGAGGAGGTAGGTGTAGAGGACGTAGGAGAGGGGAAATTTGCAGCACCCAACGTTCTTTACCAACCACTCATGTTGGTACTAACGTGGGCTTGCGCTGCTTAACTTCAGTGGTCTCACGAGAACCGGCGTGTCCAACGCAACTTGCGCAACTTATGCAACCATCATTTTGGGATCCGAAACTTTCGCATATTTTCGAAATTTATTGATGGGTTATGATTCAAACCGTCTCTGTGGTGCAAAAGTAGCTTGCTCGACTGTGGTTACAGGATCGAGATGGCTTACCTTCTTTCGGACGAGAGGCCTTTCGGTAGGTTGTGGCCCCATTTGGTGCGTACGATGTCACCCACACGTCAAAGAACCCTTTCTACATGAAACGTGTAGATGGATAAAATTCTCAGGTGTAGGATATCACCCCTAGGGTCGGTGAGTGTCCCAAAGAACAGTAGGTCGATGATAATAAAAACAATGATAACAAAAATGGGTATGCGAGAGCCTTCCATAGGCGGAGAAATGATTAGTAGTTTGTAGTTCCATTGTGAGGTCCTATTGCTGTAGAAAATTTCTGACTTTGGCGGACTGGGGCTCGCCTGTTAGTCTGTCTTTTCAGACTAGGGTTCATAAACCCCAAAATCTGGCATTGCAATAATGTAATACTTATGGCACCTGAATGTAAAAGAACCCTTTATTCCATGCAACGAGTGAATAGGCAAATTTTCGTATGTAGGAGCTCGCCCTTCTGGTGTCAGTGGAGAAAAAGGGCCCCAATGAAGAAATATGGGCATCACACCCTGTCTTAGGTTAAGGACGATGATGTGTTTATAGAATTGGATTCTTACATGTGTGGTTACAGTTTATTTGTCAGTATGGAAAACGACAGGTCTTGAAAATGTCAGGATAACAGCTAGACATCTTACAACGGGATAAAGCTGGACACAATATTACAAAAACTGATTGAAAATCAATGTCCAATTGTGATGATCCAGTGCAATGTGACAGCCCTAGGCTCGTAACTTACACATCATCATCCACAGCCTATGCAGGACAAAGAGGAGGACACCTTATAGTGCTTGGAAGTTAGGGAATCCTACAATGGTCCATAGCACTAACTTAAGAACGTAGGGAGCGGGGAGTTGCGTTGGACACACCAGTTCTCGTCTGATCACTGAAGTTAAGCAACGCAAGCCCAGTTAGTACCGACATGGGTGGTAGCTCAGGAAAGCTGGGTACTGCTAATACCCAATAATCGTCGCATTAGTGTAGTGTCTGTGCAGTGTATGCATTAGAACTATGCAGTGGACGGGTCTCTAATGACCTTGTAGTTGACGGGACCTTAAACACCAACAAACAAACAAACAAAAATTAAGAACGTATTCTTTACTCTTGTATAGAGAGGGTTAACATGTAGTGGTGACATCTCACGCTCCACATGGTAGAACACGGTGTTTAATTCCGATTCGGAATTGAAGATGTACTTGGGACTATCCTCCTTCCTTTTTGTTTGGCTAGTATTTTTAGGGCCTTTAAACTGCATTTGTCAGTACAGTCCCGTCCAATGCATAGTTCTAATGTAGAGTCCGCACAGACACTACGGTATCACAACGATTAGGGTATTAGCAGCATCCAGTGTCTCCAAGCGGCACCCACGCCAGTATTAGCTGGGGTTGCGTTGCTGAACTTCAGGGATCAAACGAGAACTGTTTTGTCCAACGCAATACAACCACTCTCCCTCTTTCCTCCCTGTCCAGCAAAGAAATCACTCACCTCAGTTTAGGTCCTACAACTTAAGTCTACCAAAATCTGCTACGGTTGTTCAAATGTGTACTCAAGGCGAGCTCTTTATTACAGGTACAGGTTCAAGCCCGAACGATTATTCTCGGATGAAACCTCACAGGAAGCTGAAACAAAAAATGAATATACCGTATAATTGAAAAGTGTGAGAATTTTTATTAAGATGATTGTATATCTGTTACCTTTTGTGGATGTCCCTTCTTATTAATAAGTGATGCGAAACGGGAATGTAGCTGCAATTAAGTGACCACAACAAAACTGAAAAAGAAAACAAAATGCGTTTCAACTTACTATGTATATTAGTACGGTAGAAATTGGGAAAAATATAGGTCAGATAAAGAAATCAATTTAAGAAAGAATATTTTTTCCAAAGTAAGAAATAGATATTTTATTTGCGAAGCTATACAGAACGTAGAAAAACGTACAGATGCAATTGGAGAATGCAATAATTGGTATGTTTGTCTTGGTTATGAAAGAGTTGCAAATTGATTAAAGACATTTTTAGAAATCAATCAAATGCCACAGGATCAAATATATTTTTTTTTTCAGAAAAAAAAAACAGCAATAAAAGAGCATACGATAATAAATAACTAATACAGTATCAACTCTAAATCAAATTTATAATACCAATTTAAAAAACTTCTAGTATCTATTTTCAAAATTAGGTATAGCGTGAGAATTTCCTATTTTTACTTCCCTTTCAAGAAACAATTTGAATTTTTCACTCAATTATATCAACCTTTCAGTTTAAAATCACCTCATTTTTGTTTTTAAATTTCAGCAACTGATAAACAATTGAATAAGTGCATCAGAAGATGGGACTGAAGATTGTGTCGAGAAAAACGTAGTTTCCACATCATTTTAAAATTTCTTTTTTTGAAGATGAAAGCATAATAATAAGGTTGAGCAAATTGAAGTGGAATGGAAGGCGTGCAAATATATCTGAGCAACAACACAGGTGATGCTTCCAGTCTATTTCTGGTTTGGTGAAATCCATTTCGGAATCATGATATACTAGTTCTAACAAAAATTGCATATATTTTATAATAAGTAATAATAATAAAGAAGTAATAAGTAGTAATAATAGTAGAGCATCATTTCACATTATTAAAAAGACTATCAAAAGCGTTTAGTGGGTGGTGTATATAATATACATATACTGTATACTGGATATGGAACCATCATTTTCAAAAAAAAATTGACGCAATGAGTACTGAGAAAGAGAGTAGGGCAAGCCATTCAGGGCGATAACAAGCCTTATCAGACTATGATAATATCTCTAAAGTTTAAAAAGGATAAAGAGAGCTGAGGATGAAAGGGTTGAATAATAGGGGACCCAGTAACAGTTAGAGAAGGATTGATTTGTTGGTGTTTTAGGGCCCTTCAACTATCAATATGGAATCCTTTGTGACGGATACCTTGCTAGTGAGATTTTTCATGCTAGACCCATATGCCTAATCTCCACCAGCACCCATTCCAGGCGCTTCACCACAAAACCCATCATCCTCAGAACCTCTTCCCATGTGGGGGTTCCCCAACCCCTCCTGCAGTGATCCAGCGCTGGACATGCCAGTATCAGTGGTCATTATAGCTCCGTCCACGGCATAGTTCTAATGCAGTCTGCCGACAAGATGCAGACTGCGGTCACCCAAGTCAGAACCCTAGCCCGGAACAACAGCTCGTTTCCTGGCTTCAGTAAATCACCTTCAGCTGTAGCAACAAGAATTGAATAAAAAGCATTCGAGCTAAAGTAGGATTTTGGTTGTTCTATTGGTGTTTTAGGGCAACTGCGTGGTTCTAATGCAGAGTCTGCACAGATACTACGCAGATACGACGATTTTTGGATACTAGCTGTACCCAGTATGCGTTGCTTAACTTCAGTGATCAGACGAGAACTGGTTTGCCCAACGCAATACAGCCGCTCCCTGGAACTGCGCAAAGTTACCATGTAAGTAAATTACACGGCTTAAGAAAGCATTCAAGCTAAAGTAGGATTTTGGTTGTTCTGTTGGTGTTTTAGGGCAACTGCGTGGTTCTAATGCAGAGTCTGCACAGATACGACGATTTTTGGGCATTAACAGTACCCAGTGTTCCCAAGCGGTCACCCATGTTAGTACTAGCTGGAGTTGCGTTGCTTAGCTTCAGTGATCAGACGAGAACTGGTTTGCCCAACGCAATACAGCCGCTCCCTGGAACTGCGCAAAGTTACCATGTAGGTAAATTACACGGCTTAAGATCATTTCAGAGGGAGGCGGAACAAATGTAAACAGACCGAAAATCCGTCACCCTTAATGAAACGTCCCGTCTAGGAACAAAGTCCTCAACTAGCGCCGCAGTTTTTCAATTTCTGCTTTCAATTCCTTTCTCCCGATAGTAAGGATTAGTAGGGTCAGCCTTAGCCCAAATGGCGTCCAAAGAAAAGCATACGTGTTGCAGGATACGGACCTTCGTTGCCCCAATGATGAACTTCCAAAACACTTTTCTGAAAGTGAGTTATGTAAAGTCCTTATAATTACATTTCTTGGCCGGAAGCGAGCCTGATTCAGGGCCTGCATTACATGTGGATGTCTCTATAGGAGGGACATCATCATTATATCCTTATCCCGCCTGTGGGTTCTAGCCCTCCTTTCCCGCCTATCTCTCACTAGGTCCTAAATCCTAACGGAAAACCTGCTCCCACGTCTGCTTTGGTCTCCCCCTGTCCCGGGTGCTCCTCCTCTCTTCTCAATACGTGTCCATACCACCTCAACCTACTCTCCCTCAATTTGTTGTTGTTGTTTGTTGGTGTTTTAGGGCCCTTCAACTACAAAGGTCATTAGAGCCCCGTCCACAGCATAGTTCTTATGCAGAGACTGCACAGACACTACACTAATGCGACGACTTTTGGGTATTAGCAGTACGCAGTTTTCCCAAACGGCCACCCATGTCAGTACTAGCTGAGGTTACGCTGTTTAACTTCAGTGATCAGACGAGAACTGGTGTGTCCAACGCAATTCGCCGCTCCCCCCTCAATTTGTCCGCGATGTCCCCAACCCCCAGACTACCTCTAATATACTCATTCCTATATCCTCTATAGGAGGGACACCACTTTGATATTTCGAGAATTGTTCAAAAGGAGGGGCGCTTACTGAGATTGGCAGGTGGACACTAAAGACCCTAGCAGCTAGTCACTATATCATAACCTGGTGCGTGCCGAGTCAACTGAACATTTTTGACATAACATGTTATTACACTCCTTATCAACATTTCTCCACAATTCAAATATTATCATTGAAAGTTAGCGCTATTCAAGCAATAAACATGACACAGCAGCAGCTTTTTTATCAATACATTTCTGAAAATTTTAAAAATTTTCAAACTGAAAGCTAGGCATTGGTATATAGGCTCTATTGAAATTCAGAATTTTGCATGCCAGTTATATATAAATGGTAGTTGATATTTCTGGTAAGGTCATTTTAAAAAGTTTTGTGTTTCTTTTGAATTATTACCGTCTTGCAAGAAACATTTATATTTGTAGTAAATGTCAACATTTTATTATAAAATAAATCTTGCCAAACCCTTTACTATAATAAAATTCCAACAAACTAGGGAAAACAAATTGTGAAAATGTCAACACAAACAGCAGAGAATGGTTTAAAAGCTTATGACTTATTATTTTTGGGGAGGGGAAAGGGGAATCAGCAATTTCGCTGCAGAATTTAAATGCTCTACAAATTTTTCTGATAATAGGGAGATTGAGCGTACAGTTACCGATAACCATTTGTCCCATAAGCAAACGAAATTTAAGGTGCGCATGCTCCACAAATAAAATTTATTGTTCGGAGCATGCGTAACTTAAGTGTCGTCTGCTTATGGGACAAATGGTTATCGGTAACTGTACGCTCAATCTCCCTAATAATTACAGTAAAACCTCTCTATGGGTACACCCCTCATATCGGTACAAATTCTTCAGACACCGATTTTTCGTCCATAGGCTTTATGCGATTACTAACCCCTTAACCGGTACACCTCTGGAATGGGTACACCCCTCTATTGGTGCACCTAATACCTCTGTAATGGGTACATACCGCCTCGGTGGCGCAGTGGGTAACGTGCTTGGTAATTGCGACAGTGCCTTCGTTTGGGCGAGAGAGATGCCCCGAGTGCGCCTTCCTTTGGATGAGAAGTAAACCCGAAAGTCCCGTGTGGTGTTCAATGGCATTTACACATAAAAGACCCTCTACTATGTAGCGGATAGATGAGGCAAAATTTCCAGGTGTAAGAGTTTGCCCCCTGGCGTCTGTGGCGTAGCCAGGAAAATGCTTCGGGGGGTGTTACGTCAATAAACTTAGTACCCCCTCCCTGGGGACAAACTTTTTTTCCCATCGTTCAAAACAGTTTCTCGGAAATTTTGGGAGGTGTTTTAACACATAGAACACTCCCCCTGGCTACGCCGGTGGTCTGTGGAATATCCCAAAGAACAGTAGACCGACAATAAATAAGTACAGGGGTTGCAGCTTTGGTTTGCAACCAGCTGCGGAAAAACATTGTCCAATAGATCACCCTTGTATCCATTCAGAGGGACAAGAGGGGTACCCGACCCTGCCATAAAGGGGTTTTTTCATCTTACAAAAACACAATATAAAACAATATCTGTACTGTATATGTATAAATTAAACAACAGTATTATTAAAGTGTGCCATATCTCACTTATGGGTACACCCTTCTGGTAGGTAAACTTTGGCCGGGTCCCACAGGTGTACCAATTAGAGAGGATTCACTGTACTATTTCCTGCTAACAAACCAGATTTAGTCACAGAAGCCATAACATAATAATAAATAAATCTAATATCCCAATAATTTGTAATTGAATAACACATTATATCAGGTGGTAGCAATAGAGTGAAGTTGTGCAGGAAAAAATATCTTGTTTGTTAATAGCTATAATGAAAGATATAAAAAATAATTGAATTCAAAATGTTAACGTCCCCCTGTCCTCCACAACATTTCAGAGTATAATAATTATAATAATCGGGGCAGGCGACACTACAACTTAAAATAAGGAAAGTTGTACAGTTGTACTATAAATTCTAACAAGAACATGAATGTCAAAATTATGCATAGGTAACGTTTGAAGAATTTGAATAAAGATTTTAAGAAATCTAACTAAAGATATAGCCCAACAAACAGTAGACCGACCATAAATAAGTATAGGGGTTGCAGCATTGGTCGGCAGCCGGCTACGAAAAAAACACCGTCCAATAGATAACCTTTCTGTCCATTCAGAAGGACAAGATGGATACCCGACCCTGCCATAGGCGGGAAGAGTTAAGAGTTGCTTTTTTTGGTAAATAAAGATATAAAACCTGATTAAAGAACTAGTTCATTGATGATCACATTAGAAAGTAGAAAAAAACAAACTCTGGCCAAGAAATAATCGACTTCTGTCGAAATTAACACTTTAGCAATTCTGCTAAAATATATGTTCTGCATCTTGCAAAAGATCACATATATAATAATAAAGTATTTAATTAAGATTGAGATCATTTCAGGGCCTGAAGGTCACTTAGGAGGGGAAGGCAAGTGTAAATTAGAAACTCTGTCAACCATAGCAATTATTATAAACGTCCCACTTAGGAATATTCCTAACTAGCGCTGAAATCATAACGTGATTGTAACGTGACGGTTGACTGAATATCTATCTAGTTACATTTGTTCCTTCCTCTGCCTGTACTGACCATAAAGGCCAGTTTACACCAGACGAGCAATCGACTGAGAAACTCGTTTTGTTGCTGGGCCGAGCACTAGTATTGGACTAGTAAGCGTCTACACATATTTGGTGGATTTTAGCGAGTCAATTCTCTGACTCTCCACCAGCAATGCTTCCTGTTTGTTTGTTTGTTGGTGTTTTAGGGCCCTTCAACCATAAGGTCATTCAAGGCCTCCTAAACAGAGTCCTTGCAGAGACTATCACCAGACGGCTGTCTTCACACTCCAAGAACGCCATCCAGTGCAGCACCCCATATTGGTGGATTTTCGTTTCGTTGATGTCTTAGGGCACTTCCACTACAAAGGTCATTAGAGTCTCGTCCACTGCATTGTTCTAATGGAGAGTCTCCACAGACATTATTAGTATATGAGCATGGTGAGCAATGCTGGTGATCAGACGAGGACAGGTGTGTCCAACGCAACACAGCCGCTCATTTCTATTGGTGGAGGAGTCCTTTGTTCGTGTTTTAGGGCCCTTCAACTACAAGGTCATTAGAGCCCCGTCCACTGCGTAGTTCTAATGCAGAGACTGCTCAGACTGCTTCAGTGATCAGACGAGAACTGGTGTGTCCAACGCAATACAGTTGCTCTGCAGGTAGCCACTCGTTCGAGAGAACTGAAATGGTTTCTATCCACTCGCTCAGTCGTTTCATTCGGCCGAGTAGTCGTCCGGTGTAAACTGGCTATAAGCCTCTGAATCTTACAAACGAACACAAAGTTCCATTATATGATAATACAGTATATAATTAAGATTAAGAAGCGGTCCCTGCATTGGTCATTTGAAAGAAATCTGCCCTTATTCTTTGTTTTTCAAGTCTTACACAGTATATGTAAAATGGAATTATAGAATATTGCTGCAATATTCGCAATTTAGTCGTTTTTTGATCAACGAAGTCGTCGTCAAAATATATAATATATAATCCTAAGCAATTTTAAAACAGTATTAAGAATAGTAGGCTTTGAATAAATGTATAAAAGCTTAACATTATATCTAAATTGGGTGCAATAAGTTTCGTGTATAAATGGTTTTATGAAGTGTCAATAATCAAAACTGTAATATGATAAGAAGTTTAACGAGAGTATTTTGGGAAGGGGAGGGTGTAAGGAGATGATGATAATAAGAATTAATTGAAGCACAAACATTATATACAAAATATTATTTTTAAAAGGCATTTTTTCCCTATACTATCCTTAATTTTATAAAAAAAAAATCCAAAGTGTAAGACTCGGGGAACTAAAACACATTTTTTTTTTTGCATAATACGATATTTTTAACCAATATAATAGGTAGGAATTATTTTGAAAATGTGTAAAATTTGAGGAAACAGGACGGGACAGGACTGAGTGCAATATATACATTTTAGAAAGCAATATTTTGCAATGAAGGAGGCAAGAGTAAGACATTATCAAGACAAAAATCATGACGCTTAATATCAACTAAAACTTAACTTGACATCAATTTCTTTCTTTTTCTGAGATTAAAGTAATTAAAGTTTGACATTAGTAACTGCCAAGGAAAACAAAATTTATACTCAAATAGTCTCACATACCATCGCCTCAAATGAAACAAAAATTTAAGGCCGGTTAGCACTCTGAAGAGTCAAAACAGTAGCAAGCACTTGCAAGATGGCAGTAGCTATAACAAGAGACCAGAAACGGTGGTCATTTTAATCTCACCCTTCTTGAAAATTTCCGTGTCAACAATATTATTATTTTACCTTCTTTACATAATAACTTTTTGGTGACATCATTAAAATGACACCATAAAAAAGGTACATATTAAGGGGCCGAAAATGAATGAAGAATGATTTTAAAACGTTCAAAGAGTAGGCTGAACCATCACTGGTTTGACGTAAGAAATTGCAACACTTTCAAATGGAAACTAATATCGACAGAAACTGCATGGTGTGTTTGAACAAGAGTGACACTAAGGACCCAAGAAATTAAAAAGCTTTTAAATTACGGTAGGACCCAGTTGGTAAACTTTTAATGAATATCGAGTAAAGACAGTCTTAGTCCAGTGATTGCCAAACTTTTTACTCGTACCTCAACGACCCCTTTGAAGATGCAGATTTTAAATTCAGGGACGTCCAAGTAAAAATTTTGAAAAATACTTTTTAAATCAGTTTGATGAAAGGGTTTTGAACTTTGGTCATCCGAAATTATTCTTAATTTAAACATTTGCTAAAACGCTGCTAACAAAAATTATTAGCCACATTTTAGATTATTATTTTCTAACGAATATTGTAATTTCGAATTTGTTTAGTTGGTGTTTTAGGGCCCTTCAACTACAACGGTCACTCGAGTCCCGTCCAAAGCGTAGTTCTAATGCAAAGTCTGCACAGACAATACGCTGTTACGATGATTTGGGTGTTAGCTGTACCCTGTGTTCCTAACTGGCCACCCATGCTAGTTCTATCTGGCGTTGAATTGATTAACTTCAGTGATCAGACGAGTTTGTTTGTTTGTTATTTGTGTTTTAGGGCCCTTCAACTACAAGGTCATTAGAGTCCCGTCCACAGTGTAGTTCTGATGCAGGGACTGCCCAGACACTACACTAATGCGACGATTTTTTGGATACTAGCGGTACTCAGTTTTCCCAAGCGGCCATCCATGTCAGTACTAACTGGGATTGCGTTGATTAACTTCAGTGATCAGACGAGAACTGGTGTGTCCAACGCAATACAGCCGCTCAGTAAAATTTCTAAAAACGTCCTAGAGATCAATTTATTTCTCACCGACCCTTTACCGACGTTTGAACTCCCAACAACTCCGTGGAGAGCAGGACTGGCCCATTTGGCAACCACTGGTCTAATCATATGCAAAGGATACTGGTGCAAACAAATCTTTGTTTTTGTACAAATTAGTGAACACATCACGAACGTTAAGTGTGCAAAATAGTGGAAACAAATCTTATTACTACTACATATCAATCACAGTCATTATCAGGAAGAGATTTTATCAAAGGTTCAAAAATGAACAAGGTATGCAGAAGTAATATTTCCTCAAAATTAAAGGTGTTATGATCTGATTAGAATTGTTAAGATTAGTGACCTGCACCTGCAAATTCGTTAAGCTTCCACATAAATATGATGGATTGACACATTTCACATTTAATTTTTCTAAGAAAATGTTTAACATTTCAAAAGCGTAAATGTGGAAATGGGGGGAAAACTACATAAAAATTAAACGTGTTACTGTATAACATTAAAGCGATGCTCATGGATAAGAATTTTTAATGACTTCATGACTGATTACAAGGTATTATCAAATTCTTTAGGAAAAAAGGGGTAAAAGTCAACACGGAATTCCTGAAACAGTTAAAAGGAACTATAGTAGTCAAAATTTGGGCTACAATAATTAATAGCGCATAGTTTTCCTAACGTTACTACAATTAAACATTATTTATATCCAAAAAAAAATACAGGTGAGACTTGGGATATGTCTTAAAGGACAAACAAAAACGAGGATGAGGGAGGGGGCATGTGAATCACAGTCAGTGTGGTTAATGAAAGTAGTGGTGGCTGATCCCAAATTTATCTTGATCAACTGACCTGTCAAACAAACCATGCAATTCTGTCTCTTTTTCGTCTTCCGATTCAAAACTACCACAGGTGTGTGTACCTCTACTGGTCAAATATCAAAAAATTGTTAGCAAGATTATGATTAACTTTTATAACAGGGTATATCAATGCAGCATCATTAAATGAATTTAGTAATAAAAATATAATTAAGAGACTGGAATTGAAAAGTTTAGTAGCCTCCTTGTCGATGGCTACTCAGCCCAGGTTTAACCCTTTGACTTCTGCAAATTTGCTAGGCATTTCAAGAGAGCAGTGGGCTGACAACATACCATATAGCAGTTAGGTGGTTCTTGTTGAAAATTGTGGCATTAAATGCAGATTGCTCACACGCCTTTTATTTGCAGTGGATGAAAAACAAAAAAATTACAACTTCAAAAACCACCAACTAAACTTGATTAGCCCTCGTGCCGCCAGCTGATTCCCTTCCACTCCTGATGTCCACTGCAACTTGGTCAGTCTTTCTGGCAGCTTTTCTGTCTTCTAAAGGCGATTGAACACTTGACCTCCGTGACCCAAAACTTCGACGATCACCACTCCCTAATGAGGCACAAATAGCGAGTTAAGATACTAAACGATCGTACAGAAAAAGTCAGTATTTTAACTGAAGTTGTGAAATGAATTTCAAACCAAAACAGTCAAGTGAAACAGGAACCAGGTAAAATATTGCTCAGGCAACGAACTGAGAAAATGGAGTAGGCATCCCAAAAAAATTGAAACAAAAATCACGCTTAACAATTCTGTAATGAATCAAGACAACGATAAATGCTTTTCATGCAAACTGAAGTTGGGGGAGGGCAAAATAACGAAACAAGCATCAGACTGCAATTTCAAGCCACAAATTTTGCTCTGATAGGCAGGAAAACAGAACCGGGTGATAAATCAGGTGGAAAATGCGCATAATTACAGAGAACAACTACTAAAAACACGCAAAAATGCTTCGATAACGTTATAATATACTTATTAAAAACAACATAACTCTTTCAGTAAATAATCCTTTCCAACCTACAAAGTACTCTACTATTCTGAGAAGGAGAATGTGAAAAATATTGACTTTTCCTTCTCATATGAAAAAATAAAATTGTTAAACAGTACAACAAAAAATGCTTTCAATTCATCTGTCACCCAAAACCTCTATTAGCTATTCAAATTAAAATAAAAAACGTCAACTACTGCACAATAAAATAATGGCACTAATAATAGATCAGATTACAACGTAGCAACAAAACCATTTTTTCAGTGAACACGTTACCGCACACACAACATAGATATGAAAATCATGCATATGCATTTGAGCAAATTAATAATGTATAACGGAAAAAAGTAGCATAATTCACATGAAGGGCTGTTAAGCCAAAATAAAAAAAAAGGACCCTGAATCACTGTTGCTAGTATGCTGTATGATGAAGAAGCATGCAGTAGACAAACTAAACAAATCAATAAAATTTAAATAATACAGTAATTTTGAAAATCATAATGAAAAAAGGATAAAGAATGAGTAATGAGATCATATTCAGTGGGATCATCACACTCTTTACATACCATGAGATCCTGTTGGAGATTTAGACGGTACATTGAGCCCCGAATAGACACTAGCCTGCCTGGACGGCACGCTACAACGACTTCCTCTTCTTACCGATTCATTTTCACGACTTTTTCGAGCAAGAGACACTTTCAAAAGGCGAGGAGAATTAAATATCGTCCTCTGTTCATGAAAACGAGCCCTAGAGTAAGACAAAAAACAATGGTACAAAGATGAGTACTTGCCTACCTACCGAAAACAGAGACATTGAGGCAGGCCTGGCTCGTGAGTTTCAGGCGCCCTAGGCAAGTGGGTCCACCCCCCCCCCACTAAACTTAATGCAGTTCTAAGTTGTTCGAACTTGTCCCTTCGTATTTGTCCCATTGCCAATACATTGCTATGGCTCTTCAACAGGGCACCTCAAGAAAGCCAGCATTTTGAAAAAGGCCCCACCAATCAGAAGTTTGGGAACCCCAAGGCTATGATTCTGGATTCATTTAATGGGTTGGGGAGTTAGCCAAGCAGCCATAGCAGGGTGAACCCTTAGGAGGCTGCTCTCGGGAGATGAGGAGGTAGGTAGTGGACATAGGAGAGGGGAACTTTGCAGCACCCAGTGGCGTCGCTAGGGTTGGTGTCACCCTCTCTCCCGAGAAAAGCCTCTTCTTCTGCGAGTGGTGTCACGTGCGGCCCGCACCCCCTAGTGACGCCACTGGCAGCACCCAACGTTCTTTACCAACCACCCATGTTGGTACTAACGTGGGCTTGCGCTGCCTAACTTCAGTGATCTCACGAGAACTGGTGTGTCCAACGCAACTTGGCTGCACATTTGAACATTTTAAATGACGGCTAGATTGCATGGCAGGGAAGCACCTCCGAAATTTTCCACCCCTTTGAAATTTACCGCCCTAGGCAGCTGCCTAGGTTTGCCTGCCCCACGAGCCGCCTGTGCAGTGAGGTACTTGTAGCATACATAAAACAGTGGTGGATCAAGCACATGGGAGAGCCCCAGGGGCCTTTCTTATTCGAAACACTAAGTTATCATCATATCCCACCAGTGGCAGGATCGGATCTACGGGTTCTAGCCCTCCATTCCCGCCTATCTCACACCAGGTCCCCGTCCATCCCACACACTATCATATCCTTACGTACAACCTATTCCCACGGCTGCTTTGCTCTTCCTCTGCCCCGGGTGCTTCCAACACCCTGCATCGCCATAATGGACTTAACGTTCTAAACCAGTGTATTGTTCTAAACACTAAGTAATGCTATCAAATCATTTTATTGCTTAATAACAAATACTGGTTAATCAATCGGTTTCCTGCAATCGTGGCAGTCACAGATAACAAAACTGCAGTTGACGTTTTCGGAGGTCTCTGAGGTGCGGCCTGTGGTGGTACACCTGTTTGATCACCTGCCACTTAATATAGGAGCATTCAGAGAAATATACTTACTTGCTAAACATTCGTAATACAATGCACATCACTATGAACATGACACCCATGCCTACCAATACTCCAACCATTGCGTAATCGACAGGTGGTACATCGTCGTCGTTACTTCGAGAGGGTACTGAAATAATATCAAGAGTACAACCTTCAATTACGTTTCTTAAGTTGACAATAGGGATTTTGCGAATTCCTGTAACGTGGTCATTTTGGGACGAAAGACGAGAAGTAAAAAGCCTTCTCGTCCTTCCCAGTCGTCTTCAATACAATAAGGACGAGAAAATCACAAATAATCTCCCTCCTTCCTCACTTTTATTTATGATTCTCGCGTCCTTATGCCTAGTTCCGTGGCACGCGATATGAGAGAGAATAGCGCCTGAGCAGACGACAAAATTATGACGTCAACCACAGCCTCTAGGCGAAATTGCTCCTGTTGTAGTTCCGTGGCAGGCGAGAAATCATGCAAAGTGTAAATGTTTAAAAAATGCCTGTAAGGTGGCGCCCACAGCACAAAAATCCAACAACCAATAAAATTTAAAAGCTAACGTTGTTCGAAAAGCAATAGCCAATGAAATTCACGCAACAGTTGCAAGCAAGAAATGCAGTTGACTACCTCTCAACTCCACTTTTCAGTTGATTTCGCACTACTGTGGAAAAAAAGTTGAGTTCCTACGTCATCAGTTTCTGTGGCATTTCGTCTGCTCGAACGCGATTTGCGTCGGTGTTGCGTGCCACGGAACCAGGCTTTATTGTATTGAAGACGACTGGGAAGGACGAGAAGGCTTTTTACTTCTCGTCTTTCGTCCCGAAATGACCACGTTACGAGAAATTGCAAAATCCCTAATTTCCATAAAAAATTAAATACGATGAAAAACTTAGGCATAGCAGTTAACAGGTGTAACAGGTTAGTTTCAGGTGTTAGAGGTTAGTTTCAAAATGATCTAAAACACATGGGTAGAGACTGATGCCAACTGTTAGGGCAATGCAAACATACTAGAAGAGTACTGTAATGGCGAATAAAAGCCCAACTTTCTGAAAGGAAATTCCAGCAAAAACTTTGAAAACCATGAAAACTAAAAAGAAATTTCATATTTATGCACAGCCCTCAACAGATGATCTTGTCCTCAATAGCTAAAGAGGTACCCTGACAAAAAAAGACGCCAACAAACAAACAACAACGGTCAATATTATTGCACCAATATCAATATTGGTCACCATTTTGACAGCCTGAGAAGTATACCGAAACAATCATATTAATGGAAAATATATTGGAAACCAGTGTTTACCATATTCCCCATGTGAGTGCAATGGTTTGCTTATTTGTTATTGGGCAATAGGTCAGATCATCATCATCATCGTACCGTTCTCCCGCCTGCGGCAGGGTCGGGTCTGCGGGTTCCAGCCCTCCACTCCCGTCTATCTTCCACTAGGTCCCTGTCCACCCCACACTCTACCATGTCCTTACGGACAAACTGTTCCCATGTCTGCTTCAGTCTCCCCCTGCTCTGGGTGCTACCGACCACCTGCATTCCTGGTATGGCCCTAACGACCTCCTCGTCCCCTCTTCTCATGACGTGTCGATACCACCTCAGCCTATCCTCCCTCATCTTTTCGGCGATGACCATCACCCCCCAGGCTACCTGTGATCCTATCAGCTCTTGACACACCACTCATGTACTGCAGCATTCGCATCTCGGCCACTTGCATTCCTATTGACGTGGCTCTTCCTCAGTGCCCAACACTCTGATCAATACAGCATAGCTGGCCTGACAACTGCTCTGTAGATCTTCCCTTTCAACTTGATTGGAACCCTCTTATCGCACAGGACTCCACTTGCCTGTCTTCACTTCAGCCACCTCCCATTGATTCTACGAGTCATATCTGCATCTATCTCCCCATTGCTCTGGAGGGCAATAGGTCAGATACCACGCAATGTTTTTATACCCAACAAAGCATTAATTTACCTGCCAAAGTTTCTATTTTGGTTGTATAATGCGATGATGGAACAAGTGGGGTAGGCCGGCATCCCCTCACAGACAACCCACCCAATATTCCAGCAGGTTCCAGATGCCTGCCTGGTGTGCCCCCAGTCAGAGCACGTTCAGTGGACCCATAGGCCCGACCCTGCTATAGGCAAGATAAGGGTGTGATAATGTTAATGAGTGTTTACCATATATTGCTTCAATAGTATTGACTGCGTAAAGCCTGGTTCCATGGCAAGTGACATGAGCAACAATAGCAAAATGCCGCATAAAGTAGCGATGAAGATGTGAGACCTTGTTGCAATGGGTAAAAAAGTGCAGTTGAGAGGCAGTCAACTGCGATTGTCATGTGGCACTGGCGTGCACATCTGACTGGTATGTTTTTGACATTTTTAAAAACATTAGGCACATTTTGGCGATTGACCTGGTCAATTGTGATTTGACCACAATCTCATGTTTGGTCTGACCAAAAGAACTGACCAAGGGGGATCGCCAAAATGCTTTGGTCAGACATTTTGAGACTGGTGACAAGGAATTCACAAAACTTAAGAAAATGAATTCCCTTAACTTAAAACCAAATCCACTAAAATAAAAAAACAATTCCCTAAAATACAAAAATGAATCCACTAAACTAAAAAATACAAATTCACTAAAATGAAAACAAAACCCACTAAACTAAATTAATTCACCACCAAAAAAACGAATTCACTAAACTTAAAAAAAAATGAATTCGATATACTTAAAAAAATGAATTTCCTAAACTAAAAAAATTACTAAATTAATACAAAAAACAGATTTGTGTAATTTAAACTAATTATTGGTACCTTCCATCATCTGCTACAACTGGTTGGAGCATGCCGCCATTTTTATTTTTCTTTGACCAAATGCAGAGACCACGTTTTTATTTTGGTCATCCTTTGGTCTGACCAAACCAGCGTATGCACCACCAAAACGCATTGTGTCTGAAACAATGTGACCAAAAGTGACTTGGTCAATCGCCAAAACGCACCTATTGATAGCAGTATTTTGGATACGAGTCAAAGGTTAAGGTGCCCACTGACGATCATGCCAAATGGAGTGGTGAGACAGTGGAGTGGAGTGTCTGGAGCGGCTGGAGTGAAGAGAAATGTTGTAGGGTCATTGATGGATGATCACTCCACTCCAATACATCACTCCTGAATTAATAGGGGGCGGCTAGTTATCGTTTTTTTTTGTTGGAGCTTAAGGTCCCGTCAACTACAAGGTAATTAGAGACCCGTCCACTGTATAGTTCTAATGCATATACTGCACAGACACTACACTAATGCGACGATTATTGGGTATTAGCAGTACCCAGCATTCCCGAGCGACCACCCATGTCAGTACTAACTGGGCTTGCGTTGCTTAACTTCAGTGATAAGACGAGAACTGGTGTGCTAGTTATCGTCTGATCACTGAAGTTAAGGAATGCATCCCGAGTTAGCACTGGAATAGGTACGCAAGCCCAGTTAGTACTGACATGGGTGATCGCTCGGGAAAGCTGGGTACTGCTAATACCCAATAATCGTCGCATTAGTGCAGTGTCTGTGCAGTACTGCATTATAACTATACAGTGGACGGGTCTCTAATGACCTCGTAGTTGACGGGACCTTAAACTCCAACAAACAAACAACAACTGGAATAGGTGGCTGCTTGGGAAAACGGGATACTGTTAATACCCAAAAATCGTCACATTGTGTAGTGTCTGTGCAGTCTCTGCCATAAAACTATGTCGTTATTTGTTGGAGTTTAAGGTCCCGTCAACTACAAGGTCGTTAGAGACCCATCCACTGTATAGTTCTAATGCATATACTGCACAGACACTACACTAACGTGACGATTATTGGGTATTAGCAGTACCCAGCTTTCCTGAGCGACCACCCATGTCAGTACTAACTGGGCTTGTGTTGCTTAACTTCAGTGATCAGACGAGAACTGGTGTGTCCAACACAACTCCCCGCTCCCAAACTACGTCGTGGGTGGGGCCCTAAAACACCATGAAACCAAACCTGAATTATTATTAATTACTTTAATTCAACCACCAAATTGTTTAGTAAGATTTTATTTGTTATTAATTATTTTTTGTGTTATTGATTAAGTAATTATTACAAGTGTCCTCATGGTTGAAGAATTGCTCCTTATATCAACAGCTTAATCATCAGCCATTATCAGTATGCAGAGAGAAAAAAAGGTCCCATCCATCTACCACACGTGTCGAGATTGCAATGGTCCAAAATCAACAGTGATTTGGCACTCACAAACGCTCCATAGGGCCACTACATCGGTCCATCCAATCACTTTTTCACACTCACGGTCGATTGGAGTGATGGACGGTTGGAGCAGAGTGAAAGATTTTTGGACAGATGGAAATCCGTCCGTTTCTCATCACTCCATCCAATCCACATGATATTATGCATTCACGATAAGTAATTGGATTGCAACATTCATTTTGGCGTCGAGGGATTGGAATTTTGTGATCCTTAGTGGGCACCTTTAGAGTGACGATGCGGTTGGAGAATGACCATCTGGCGAGACACTCTGCGAATGTATGAACAGTCAAACGCACCCCAAAACATGAATGTAATCGTTTTGGTGAAAGTCTCGTCAAGTGATTGGCCTCGCCATTCACACGAATGAGTAATGCCTAGTTCCATATCACCACACTTCAACGCTAATCACATCGCCACTGATGACATTTTGATGACGTTTTATGCTAGTGCGTTATGAAGGAGCGCCAGCACAATTCCTTAAGTGTAGCACTTTATTTGAAGTCATGGCATGCCGCCGTCATGTCTTAGTTTATCCTCCGCCATTTTTCAAGCAGACAGCACAACCGCCAGCCAATCAGAATGCAGCATGATTTGTGGGACGCTATCCGCATAATCTTTTATGCTACATATCGCACTACGTAGCGAAGAATACAAAAATTGCTGCTCAAAAAAAGCTACGTAGCAACTTTGTAGCGTAGGGATCGAATTCTTTTAAAACTGTAGCCAAAACTTTGCAGTGCAGTTGTAGTGCTACAAACGCTACGCCTTTTCAAGTACGATTCTTTGCGTAGTGCAACATGGCGGCCCCCACAGAAGATATTGCAATTGAATATGGTGGACTGCAATAGGGTAGTTATTGACAGTACCCAAAAATGAAGCAGAACAAATAAAAAATTGTATAGTTTTCAATTAAAGAAGTAATTTCATATTAAGAACATCATCAGCATACCCTTATCTCGCCTGTGGCAGACTCGGGTCTGAGGGTCCACTGAAAATACTCTGACTGGGGTCAGCCCAGCCAGGCGTCTGGAACCCTAGGAGTATTGGCAACGTTTGTCTGTGGGGGTGCCAACATTAAGAACACATAATTTAATTAAAGAAATTGAAAAAGTTTAGTCATCTAAGTAGCATATATGGCAACATGGAGGCCTCCATCTTTGTAGCTACTGGTAGTGCTCTACATGAATTTTCATGACGTCACCGTATGCACTACGAATGCGACGCTACAAGTATTTCCGTAGCTTAATGCGTGGTTCCGTATACCCACGTGCTAACGCTTTTACCGTTGAATCAGACGACACAGCACAAAAAATGGCGACGTCACACTGCTACTTGGGGTGTCGCAGAGCAGCTATGCGGGATGGTAGTTCAGTTGACCAGTGGTCAACTCACATAGCGTCCCGCACGTCACGCTGCGTTCTGATTGGCTGGCGGTTGAGCTGTCTGCTTCAAAAATGGCGGAGGATAATGTAAGACATGACGGCGGCGTGTGGTGACTCCAAATAAAGCGCTGCACTTAAGGAATTGTGCTGGCGGTCCTTCATAACGCATTAGCACAAAACGTCATCAAAATGTCATCAGTGGCGACGTGATTAGCGTTGAAGTGCGGTGATACGGAACTAGGCATAAAAGATTATGCGGTATGTGAGTTGACCGTCACGCATAGCTGCTCTGCAGCGCCCCAAGTAACAGTGACGTCACCATTTTTTGTAATAGCGTTAGCGCGTGGGTATACGGAACCAGGCATAAATGTGGTATTAGAGGTAGCTTGGGGGTGGGCAACATTGCGGAAGAGATGAGAGAAGGAGATCCATTATGCGACTGCAGAAGGTCGGCGGCATCAGGGGGCGGGGGAAACCAAAGCGGACGTGGGAGCAAGTGGTACACAAGGCCATGGTTGTGTGTGGGGTGGATGAGGACCTGGTGAGGGATAGGAGGGAGTGGATGATTAGAACCCGCAGACCGGACCCTGCCTCAGGCAGTATAAGGGAGAGATGATAATGATAACTAGCGTGATTTGCCACCTTCCATGGAACTACAACAGTAGCCATTTCTCTTAGCAGTGGTGGCTGACGTCATTATCTGCCCATCTACTCGCGTGCTACTATCACTGGTGTCCTGTGCCACGCAACCAGGCTTAGGGTAGGCTTTCCATCTTTCTTTCCACCATAAGAGGGAGATAAAACTGGTTTGTAGATGTAGTCAGATAATGTCCTACGTCAAAAGTCACCTTTAACAAATGTGCTACAAAAGAAAAGATTTGATTGCTTTTGGACCAAGCCCCAAGAGTCATAATCTTTTAATGTGGCATATAAGATCGACAGAGATTAACTTCTATTCTGTTACTACTGATATTCATTTAACGAGTTAACCATAAAAACACTATCTAGAAATTAACAGATTTATGAGTCACAGCAGACCATACCACAGGGTTTAAAACAGGTCAGCAAATTCCCAGAAAATCCTTAATATTAATCAGCGCCCCTACGACAGACCTTACTTTCATTTTCCATTTAGTTTACCAGCAAGCGCGGATCCAGGGTGGGGTTTTCGGGGTTGCAACCCCCCGCCACTGTTTACCAGTGAATGGAAATGTGACTGCAAGGAGTAGAACTTGTTTACGTTTGTGTACCCATACAAATTGTACTTCTATTCTGTGTTCCAACCATTACAGTTTCGGTGAAATAACAGGTAACCTCACTAAAATTTCAGTTCCATGAATACTAACGGTTGCTACGCACCTGCAAAAGGCAACTGGTCGTACATATAATAACTATTGATTTTCAGACAGTAAGCAATGCATATACAGTATACCGTACATGAGAGCAAACAATATGACGTTCCTTCAAGTACAAAATTCAACGCACATTATGAAAAATTGGATATGAAATGGAATAATTTGTGAATGTAGCGCTCTCACCTACTGTTTTTTTAAATGAAACCATTCATTATCCATGATGTTGAAATGAACGCCCAGCTCAGGGTCAAAGTTCAAAGGCGACTCAATAAACACTACAAGGTCATTAGAGCCCCTTTCACAGCATAGTTCTTATGCAGAGACTGCACAAACACTACACCAATGTGACGATTTTTGCGTATTAGCAGTACCCAGCTTTCCCAAGCGGCTTTTTTGTTTGTTTGTTTGTTGGTGTTTAAGGTCCCATCAACTACGCGGTCATTAGAGACCCGTCCACTGCATAGTTCTAGTGCATAGACTGTACAGACACTACACCAATGCGACGATTATTGGGTATTAGCAGTACCCAGCTTTCCCAAGCGGCCACCCATGTCAGTACTAGCTGGGGTTGCGCTGCTTAACTTCAGTGATCAGACGAGAACTGGTGTGTCCAACGCAATTCGCCGCTCCTTTTTCGTTGGTGGTTTGGGGACCCTTCAACTACAACAGTCATTAAGGCACCGTCCACAGCGTGATTCTAATGCAGAGTCTGCACAGACACTACGGTGTTACGATGATTTTTGGAGTACTAGCAGTACCCAGTGTTCCCAATCCAGTACTTAACTTCAGTGATCAGATGACAACTCCATCCCCCAAGAAATGGAAAATTTCTTGTTGTTGCTGTTGTTTGTTGGTGTTTAAGGTCCCGTCAACTACGAGGTCATTAGAGACCCGTCCACTGCGTAGTTCTAATGCATAGACTGCACCGACACTACACCAATGCGACGATTATTGGGTATTAGCAGTACCCAGCTTTCCCGAGCGACCACCCATGTCAGTACTAACTGGGTTTGCGTTGCTTAACTTCAGTGGTCAGACGAGAACTGGTGTGTCCAACGCAACTCGCCGCTCCCTGGAAAATTTCTTTTCTCCATCCTAAGTAGTATATCAAAGAACTCACTGTAAATTCAAAGTTTATAAAAAAAAAAAAATAAATTTTCTTCTTTAATTAGATTAATCTTTTGACCCAGTAAGGGTTGCAGGGCAGACTATTCAGGCTCATTATATCAAACGAGACGACAGTTAGACTTATTATAAACGTGTAGTGTAGTCAGTTACAGCTGCATTTGTTAAAACGGGTCAACCCAATGGTTGCAAAAATTTTTATCTTAGCGCGCTCTATGTGAGATCCACAACAGAAAACGAAGTGCGAAGCACCATTGCATTTCGTTTATTGCAGGGCCCGTCAACTACAACGGTCATTATTGCGCTGTCCACTGAGTAGTTATCAGTGGCGGATCCAGGATTTTCGCCAGGGCGGGGGTTTCAGCTAAAGCTCGCATATATTATGCGAATAAGTTTATGTGTGCATGGGGGGGGGTTGCAACCCCAAAACCCCATCCTGGATCCGCGCGTGGTAGTTATAATGCAGAGTCTGCACAGACACTACGCTTGTACGATGACTTTGGGGTATTAGCAGTACCCAGTATTCCCAAGCGGTCACCCATGCCAGTATTATCTGGGGGAAGGCAAAACAACAGCAAATATAAGGCAAAATACAGCCGCTCCACCGTTATGTCATCTGCACCACAACAAATAATTGCTTAACAAAAAAGTCAACACATGTAGCACATGTTAACCCCCCCCCCCCCCCCCCGACAAAACTTTGACCTTGTTTTAAAATGGTTCTTCACTTCATTTTCATCCATAATGGTAATTGGGGCCTCCAACACTGCATTTGCCGGTAGCCTCCCACTTCGTAAGGCCGCCGCGGCTTATTGCGTTTGGCACGCCAGTTCTCGTTTGATCACTGAAGCTAAGCAACGCAACCCCAGCTAGTACTAACATGGGTGACCGCTTTGGAAAACTGGGTACTGCTAATACCCAAAAATCGTCGCATTAGTGTAGTGTCTGTGCAGTCTCTGCATTAGAACTATGCAGCAGACGGGGCTCTAATAACCTCGTAGGAGAAGGGCCCTAACACACCAACAAAACAAAAAAAAGCCGGCGCTGCATAAAACACTTGTTTCTTGACGTATTTCTGCGCTTTTAACAGGTTAAAATGAGTACGAATTGCGCATATTATGTGCGATATTTTACTGTAAGGTCGACAACCAGTTATAACGAAATTATCGTTCAACAGCTCGCCTATGTGTTCCCTTATTCCCTTGTTTCTTCTGCTTTGTTCCCCATTCCTCTGGCTTCCAGGATATCTCATTGGATTTCAACCTTGTCGATGGTAGGGAAAGGGAAAGGTTAGAGAAAAGCAAAATAAAAAAGTAAGATTACCTTCACAAAAGGATGTACCATTGCTGTCATTCCGAATTTGATAACCACTAGCACATTGACATGTCTTCTTATTACATATTGAATGTGTGGTTAAATAACTACATTGGTTAGTAATGATGCATTCGTGAGTCAAGGCAACAGCTGAAAAGATAAAAAAAAGGGCAACGTTGTTATTACAGTTGAATATTACAACAAAATATTTTCAATTCCACACTTTCCACTCTCATTTACACTGGAGTTGGGTGCCCAAACACTACGTGGCAAAATTTAGTACTGTATCTCCTCAAACTGTCTTACTACTGCATCAAAGCAATGTTGATGCAATTGGCAATCAAAGAACAAAACCTAAAATGTCGATTCGTGGTTCAAGTACTGCAGCAGCCCCTTGAGTCGGTGGCGCGCCCCAATCAAGTACTGCAGCAGTAGCTTGTCAAAATTCCCGGGTGTAAGAGCTATCCCCTTGAGTAGGTGACGTGCTCCAAAGAACAGTATGTTACACCATAGGGTTGGGGAGTCGGCCAAGCAGCCATAACGGGCCGAACGATGTTCAACCAACCACCCATGTCGGTACTAACTTGGGCTGCATTGCTTAACTTCAGTGATCTGACGAGAAGTGGTATGTCCAGCGTAGGGGTTGCAGTTTACGTTGGCACCCCGCCTAGGTGGCGTGATCCACTTGCTGCGCCACTGGTTCCAAGTTCGATACTGGATAGAGGTGTAGTGACTTCTTTCGGGCGAGAGAGAAGCCCCGAGTGCGCCTCCCTTCAGATGTGAAACAAAACCGCCGTCCCGCGTTGTGTACGATGGCAATTGCACGGGCAACGGGTGGCGGCGGGACTCCGGGGGCCCTGTGCGGCTGGACAGAGGCGGTTTGGAGGAGTGGTTTATTGCGTTGGACACACCAGTTCTCGTCTGATCGCTGAAGTTACACAACGCAAACCCAGCTAGTACTGACATGGGTGGCCGCTTGGGAAAACTGGTTACCGATACTATCCAAATCGTCGTGACAGCGTAGTGTCTGTGTAGACCCTTCACGGGCCTCTAATGACCTTGTAGTTGAAGGGCCCTAAAACACCGACGAACTAACAAATCCGTAGGATGGGAAGTAAAAAGTCATGGTTAAGATGCCACCTGTATGTAAGAAACCCCTTGCAGTAAAATGTACATGTAGTTTGGCAACATTTTTAGATGCAGGAGCTCGCCCCGGCGTCAGTAAAGGAAAAGTACCCCAACAAAGAAAATTACACCGACGATAACCTCCAAAGGGCTAAAACAGGATCAATGAAGATGGCTCAAGTACTGCAGTATAATATAATAGGATGATTGATTAGAGATATAGTGGGGGTAGGCCGGCATCCCCCCACAGACAATTCAGCCACTATTTCATGCGGGCTCCAGACGCCCGGCTGGGGTGCCCCCAGTCAGAGCATGTTCATTGGACCCGCAGACCCGACCTGCCACAGGTGGGATAGCGGTATGATGATGATTGATTAGCGATACCTGGTATAATGATATTATCAGTTTATCGTGGACTTGTAGCCCCTACTTTCAAATCGAATTTAGCATCTAAATAATGACTTGTGTATTGAAGGTAAGGGCAATCTTCATGAGAAATATGTCAAAGGAAAACAGGTGCAAGTGACCACGAAGACAGAAGAAGGTGCCCCCTCAAGAAATAGAGTGGTCTCCCGTAAAGGTTTTTTGTGACAATAAAGAAAAGTGACAGACAGTCTCAGTTTTATTGATTATTTTTTTTTTGGCAAGTAGCAGATGGACGCCAGTGCGATCTCAAGTTGAAATTGAGTTTCTCTCTTAATGAAAAAACTAACCCCGATGCAGAAGAATGAATTGGACAGCCTCAAAACTAATAAGATACCTGAAACGTGTACTGGTAAATGTGACACGTCGGCAATTACTGATTAAATCCAATCATGCTTATTTGTAAAAGAAGAACCGGCAGCGTCGACAAGCTCAAAACATAGTCAAACACGAGATTGCTAGAATCTGATGGGTCCTTGAAGATGACTCTCGAACTGAGTGCGATGCTGACACTACAGGCCACAAAAAAAAACAAGTTCAACACTGACAGCATCCTCGGAGGGGCAATAGGAGGCGTGCTCGATTTACTGCGCCAGTGGTTCCAGGCTCGATAATGGATCAAGGTGGGTTGACTTGTTTCGGGCGAGAGAGAAACCCCGAGCGCGCGGTGGTGTACGATGTGTCCCGTATGGTGTACGATGACATTTGTGCGTAGAAGAACCCTGCCTTCTATGCAGCAGGTAGATAAGGCAAAATTTCCAGGTGTAGGAGTTCGCCCCATGGCGTCGGTGGAGTGCCTCACGAACAGTACACCGACGATAAATAAGTATAGAGATTACAGCTTTGGTCGACAGCCGGCCGAAGGAAAAAACCGTTCAATAGATCATCCACGCAGTGGCGTCGTTAGGGTTGGTGTCACCCTCTCTCCAGAAAACAGCCGCTTCTTCTGCTTTGGTGTCACCACATTTCTCATGGTGTAGGTGGTGTCACCCGGTGCGGCTCGCACCCTCCTAGTGACGCCACTGCATCCACGTGTCTATTGAGAGGGACAAGATGGGTACCTGACCCTGCCATAGGCGCGAAAGGCTTTCAACATATTATCTGCATCTGCTTGTCATAATGGGAACTATGCAATAGCACATATGGACGGACCGTATGACGCCAGTGGTTGTAGTTCGTCCATATTTGTCCTTTGAAAAACGACAGGTAAAAGGAGCAGTGGACCATTTTTAAATTAACAATTCAACACTACGTTATCCTAAAACCGTTCTTTGGTGGTGCAGAAGTAGGACGCTTTAATATCGTGTGCATGGTTGAAAATTCGGTCCCGGCCCTAGACGGCTAGCAGTTTTTGAATGGGAGAGAGACTTCTGATTACTGAAGTCAACTAACGCAACCCAAGATAGTACCAGCATGGGTGACGCTCGGGAACACTGGATACTGCTAATACCCAAAACATCGTCCTAACAACGTAGTGTCAGGGCAGACTCTGCATTAGAACTACCCAGTGGACGGGAATCTAATGACCGTTGTAGATGAAAGGCCCTACAACACCAATAAAACAAAAACCTACCATAAGATGTTTACGATGTCCTCCTCGCACCAAAGAACTTTTGCAAATTGCCAGGTGCAAGAGCTCGTCCCCTGGCGTTTCGTCTTTTTTTTTTTTTTTTTTTTTTTTTGGTGCTTTAGGGCCCTTAACTACAAGGTCATTAGAGCCCCGTCCACAGCATAGTTCTTATGCAGAGACTGCACAGACACTACACTAATGCGACGATTTTTGGGTATTAGCAGTGCCCAGTTTTCCCTAGTGGCCACCCATTTCAGTACTAGCTGGGGTTGCGCTGCTTAACTTCAGTGATAAGACGAGAACTGGTGTGTCCAACGCAATTCACCGCTCCCTCCTCTGGCGTCGGTGAAGGAAAAGTGCCCCTATGATATATAAGCAAAGGGGTTGCAGCATTAGGTTGGTAGGTGATTGCGGCAAAATACCGTCCAACAGACCGCCTTCTGTGTCCCAATGGGACGAGAAAGGGTATCCGATCCTGCCATAGGCAGGAAAGGGCTAAAGACGGAGATGATGACAAAACACTGTTGTACGACAACGCTTCACCATATCGATGATGTATTGGATACGCATAAACAAGAAATGTCTTAGTTTTATAATACTGCGTGTTAACTAAAAAAACGGCATCGATCGAAGAATGAAAAAAAAAATGTCAAACGAAAATCTTGTAAGGGCCTAAAGGAAGAAATCTCAATAATAATATTAAGAGTAACACGCACATGGAGATATTAATTCACAAAGTAACGACGTGCATGCAATTGGTAAATCGATATTTTAACACACTCGAATTACAAGAAGCATAATGCTTAGTGTATATCTCTTTCGACTTCGCCGTTAGAGTATTTGATTAAAATTTTCTTCACCTGCTCTCTATAAACGGGGCCCCACCTCGGTGGCGCAATAGGTAACTGCGTCAGTGGTTCTAGGTGCGATTCTAGACCGAGGTGGGATGGCTTTCTTCAGGCCAGGGAGAGAGAGGAGGGAGAGAGGGAGAGAGAGAGAGAGAGAGAGAGAGAGGAGGGAGAGAGAGAGGGGAGGGAGAGAG